>CAWUFW010004411.1:1200000-1549951 GCA_963921515.1 Calotriton arnoldi | reverse complement strand
GGATCCCATTGGTCGGTGTGGTATTGCCGTCATGTCCATGTACAGCGTAGTGTGCAGTGTGTCAGACATTCAGGAGTCTTGTTGAGTGTCCATGTGTGATGTGTTTCTACACCTTGGTTCCCACCCACCACCCTGGAATAGTAATGGGTGCATGTGCAATGTCACCAGTGCATGTGTACTTCACTGCTGCACATTGTTGGAGGTCGAGGGGTGTGGTCTTGAGTGTGTGCAGATGAGAGTTGTTGCCCGGCTAGTCCCCTGCCTCCATGTTGGCCTTGGCTTACTGGCCATGCTGATTGATTTGTGCTTGTGTAGGTGTGATGGTAGTTAGTTGCTCAGGACACCTGACTGTGGTTCACAGTGTGAACGACATTTAGCTTTGTCATCACAGTGGTATTTTTCTTCAGCCCAGGGTCACCACATTGTGGGGGCCCTGGGGGTGGTGCTGTGGTGTGTCTGTGACTTGCTGTGTCAGTTGTTGTTCCTACGTGCCTGTGTGACATGTGTGTTTTGTGCTCCCTCTCACCTGTCAATGCCTGCTTGCCCACATAGGGGATTTGGATCCATGAGTTACCTTAGTGTGGCAGTGTATGCACATCTGTATGATTGGTATTCAGCTCTCCTCATGTGTTGTGTTGTTGCCTGGGGACACTGGCACCCCCACCCCTCACCTGCTGTGTATGATGACAGTGTTGGTCTGCCTGTTTGTGTTTGTGCATCTGCACCACTGCATTGGCATATCTTGGGTGTGCCATTGGCTGTATGTTGTTTGGTGTGTTTCCCCTGCTGTCCCTGGGACTCCTAGGTCATCGGTCAGCACAGTGATCATGGTTTGTGTGTCCCATTGCTGCCATGGTATGGTATCTGTTCACCTCACATCTGCTGTCTCCACAGGGTATCTGCATTTGTGTGCCCATTGGTGCAAATATGTGGTTCTGCATTCTGATGGTCACTTCTGTCATTGTGTCATTGATGACTGTTGACGGTCTCAGCCCCCATGGGTGTTGTTTGTCTGCACATGGCCAAAGGAATGTTTCATTTGCACTGCAGTATTTGGCTCCCCCAATTTATGTTGCAATGGGACACATACACTACTTTGCCACAGATGAGTTTTTGGTTCTGTGACCAGGAATGATCCATGCAGTTTGGCAGTTGCAGCTCTTTCTTTGTCAACAATTACCTTTTGGTCACTGTGATGATGAGGGTGTAGACCCCATTGCCACAATGGTCAAAATGTGCTTCAGCTATGGACCCCACACTTGCCTTTTGGTCACTGTGATGATGGGGGTTTAGACCCCATTGCCACAATGGTCAAAATGTGCTTCAGCTATGGACCCCACACTTGCCTTTTGGTCACTGTGATGATGGGGGTTTAGGCCCCATTGCCACAATGGTCAAAATGTGCTTCAGCTATGGACCCCACACTTGCCTTTTGGTCACTGTGATGATGGGGGTTTAGACCCCATTGCCACAATGGTCAAAATGTGCTTCAGCTATGGACCCCACACTTGCCTTTTGGTCACTGTGATGATGGGGGTTTAGGCCCCATTGCCACAATGGTCATGGGCTGCTTGCATTGTGGGTGCCACACACATATATGTGTGGCACATGTGCTAGGGGGTCACATTATATGTTCAATGTCATGTTCGGTGTTGTAGGCATTTGACACAGCCTGCTCACACGCTTGTCATGGTGGTGGGGGGATGTCTTAATCTTGCATTCCCTAGGTTGTGGTGTGCTTGTTGTGTCATGCATTGTCCATCCTATGAGTGGGGGTGGTAGTAGTGGTAGGCATCCAGCCCCCTGGCTAAGGGTGGTAGTAGTGGTGGGCATCCTGCCCCCCTGGGTGAGGGTGGTAGTAGTGGTGGGCATCCTGCCCCCCTGGGTGAGGGTGGTAGTAGTGGTGGGCATCCTGCCCCCCTGGCTAAGGGTGGTGGTAGGCATCCAGCCCCCCTGGCTAAGGGTGGTAGTAGTGGTAGGCATCCTGCCCCCCTGTGTAAGGGTGGTAGTAGTGGTAGGCATCCTGCCCCCCTGGGTGAGGGTGGTAGTAGTGGTGGGCATCCTGCCCCCCTGGGTGAGGGTGGTAGTAGTGGTGGGCATCCTGCCCCCTGGGTGAGGGTGGTAGTAGTGGTGGGCATCCTGCCCCCTGGCTAAGGGTGGTAGTAGTGGTGGGCATCCTGCCCCCTGGGTGAGGGTGGTAGTAGTGGTGGGCATCCTGCTCCCCTGGCTAAGGGTGGTAGTAGTGGTGGGCATCCTGCCCCCCTGGGTGAGGGTGGTAGTAGTGGTGGGCATCCTGCCCCCCTGGGTGAGGGTGGTAGTAGTGGTGGGCATCCTGCCCCCCTGGGTGAGGGTGGTAGTAGTGGTGGGCATCCTGCTCCCCTGGCTAAGGGTGGTAGTAGTGGTGGGCATCCTGCCCCCCTGGCTAAGGGTGGTAGTAGTGGTGGGCATCCTGCCCCCCTGGGTGAGGGTGGTAGTAGTGGTGGGCATCCTGCCCCCCTGGGTGAGGGTGGTAGTAGTGGTAGGCATCCTGCCCCCCTGTGTAAGGGTGGTAGTAGTGGTAGGCATCCAGCCCCTCTGGCTAAGGGTGGTGATAGGCATCCAGCCCGCCCTGGGTGAGGGTGGTAGGAGTGGTAGGCATCCAGCCCCCCTGGCTAAGGGTGGTAGTGGTGGTGGGCATCTGGCACCCCCTGGCTAAGGGTGGTAGTAGTGGTGGGCATCCTGCCCCCCTGGGTGAGGGTGGTAGTAGTGGTGGGCATCCTGCCCCCCTGGGTGAGGGTGGTAGTAGTGGTGGGCATCCTGCTCCCCTGGCTAAGGGTGGTAGTAGTGGTGGGCATCCTGCCCCCTGGCTAAGGGTGGTAGTAGTGGTGGGCATCCTGCCCCCCTGGGTGAGGGTGGTAGTAGTGGTGGGCATCCTGCCCCCCTGGGTGAGGGTGGTAGTAGTGGTAAGCATCCTGCCCCCCTGTGTAAGGGTGGTAGTAGTGGTAGGCATCCAGCCCCCCTGGCTAAGGGTGGTGGTAGGCATCCAGCCCCCTGGCTAAGGGTGGTAGTAGTGGTAGGCATCCAGCCCCCCTGGCTAAGGGTGGTAGTAGTGGTGGGCATCCTGCCCCCCTGGGTGAGGGTGGTAGTCAGTGGTGGGCATCCTGCCCCCTGGCTAAGGGTGGTAGTAGTGGTGGGCATCCTGCCCCCTGGGTGAGGGTGGTAGTAGTGGTGGGCATCCTGCTCCCCTGGCTAAGGGTGGTAGTAGTGGTGGGCATCCTGCCCCCCTGGGTGAGGGTGGTAGTAGTGGTGGGCATCCTGCCCCCCTGGGTGAGGGTGGTAGTAGTGGTGGGCATCCTGCCCCCCTGGGTGAGGGTGGTAGTAGTGGTGGGCATCCTGCCCCCCTGGGTGAGGGTGGTAGTAGTGGTAGGCATCCTGCCCCCCTGTGTAAGGGTGGTAGTAGTGGTAGGCATCCAGCCCCCTCTGGCTAAGGGTGGTGATAGGCATCCAGCCCGCCCTGGGTGAGGGTGGTAGGAGTGGTAGGCATCCAGCCCCCCTGGCTAAGGGTGGTAGTGGTGGTGGGCATCTGGCACCCCCTGGGTGAGGGTGGTAGTAGTGGTGGGCATCCTGCTCCCCTGGCTAAGGGTGGTAGTAGTGGTGGGCATCCTGCCCCCCTGGGTGAGGGTGGTAGTAGTGGTGGGCATCCTGCCCCCCTGGGTGAGGGTGGTAGTAGTGGTAGGCATCCTGCCCCCCTGTGTAAGGGTGGTAGTAGTGGTAGGCATCCAGCCCCCTCTGGCTAAGGGTGGTGATAGGCATCCAGCCCGCCCTGGGTGAGGGTGGTAGGAGTGGTAGGCATCCAGCCCCCTGGCTAAGGGTGGTAGTGGTGGTGGGCATCTGGCACCCCCTGGCTAAGGGTGGTAGTAGTGGTGGGCATCCTGCCCCCCTGGGTGAGGGTGGTAGTAGTGGTGGGCATCCTGCCCCCCTGGGTGAGGGTGGTAGTAGTGGTGGGCATCCTGCTCCCCTGGCTAAGGGTGGTAGTAGTGGTGGGCATCCTGCCCCCTGGCTAAGGGTGGTAGTAGTGGTGGGCATCCTGCCCCCCTGGGTGAGGGTGGTAGTAGTGGTGGGCATCCTGCCCCCCTGGGTGAGGGTGGTAGTAGTGGTAGGCATCCTGCCCCCCTGTGTAAGGGTGGTAGTAGTGGTAGGCATCCAGCCCCCTGGCTAAGGGTGGTGGTAGGCATCCAGCCCCCCTGGCTAAGGGTGGTAGTAGTGGTAGGCATCCAGCCCCCTGGCTAAGGGTGGTAGTAGTGGTGGGCATCCTGCCCCCCTGGGTGAGGGTGGTAGTCAGTGGTGGGCATCCTGCCCCCCTGGCTAAGGGTGGTAGTAGTTGTGGGCATCCTGCCCCCCCTGGGTGAGGGTGGTAGTAGTGGTGGGCATCCTGCCCCCCTGGGTGAGGGTGGTAGTAGTGGTGGGCATCCTGCCCCCCTGGGTGAGGGTGGTAGTAGTGGTAGGCATCCTGCCCCCCTGGGTGGGGGTGGTAGTAGTGGTAGGCATCCAGCCCCCCTGGCTAAGGGTGGTGATAGGCATCCAGCCCGCCCTGGGTGAGGGTGGTAGTAGTGGTAGGCATCCAGCCCCCTGGCTAAGGGTGGTAGTGGTGGTGGGCATCTGGCACCCCCTGGCTAAGGGTGGTTGTGGTGGTTGGCATCCAGCCCCCTGGGTTGGGGTGGTGGCGCGCATTCAGGCCCCTGTGTGCATATGTGGCATTGGTGATGGGCATCCCGCCCCTATGGTGCTGCTGGTGTAAGTATATTCAGATTCCCAGTGTATGTGTGTGATGTGTCGTGTACGTGTTGTATGTGTTTTGTGGTTGGTGTCTGACTTACCTTCTGCGCCGTACGCGTCCGTGCCTGTTCCGGTAGTAGATGTAGAATATTGGTATGATCGGGACGAAGGGATTCATGGTTGGTTCGTGTCGTTCGTCCTTCTCGTTGCTTCGCGTCGTCCTCGTCGCTTGGCTTCGTCCTCGTCGCTTCGCTCGTCCTCGTCGCTTCGCGTCGTCCTCGTCTGTGCTGTGTTCGTCTCGTAGCCGTGGATCGTGTTGTGGCGCGATTCGGAGCTTATGTGCGCCTCTCCCGGATGCTTTGACGTGCCGTGCGTAGCGACGGGTTCGGCGCGTACGGAAAGCGCATCGTACTTGTCCGGCCGGATGGGGCTGCATTTTCCCTTCCGTGCGACTCGATTCGGCGTTTCCGGATTCGCCTCGGTCGGAGAACAGGACCTGGTTTGGGTGAGTACGGCTCGGCCGGGATTTTTGCTGTTGTGCGCATCGTACTTGCTCGTTCGGTGTGCTGTACGGATCGGTCGGGAAACTGGCTTTCGCATGGCTTTTTTCCCGACCGAATAGTATTGGGTGCGCCTCCGACCGAGATCGGAATCGGCCCCATAGT
The DNA here is from genome assembly GCA_963921515.1 of Calotriton arnoldi. NCBI lineage: Eukaryota > Metazoa > Chordata > Amphibia > Caudata > Salamandridae > Calotriton > Calotriton arnoldi. Next base: position 1,544,531 of record CAWUFW010004411.1, on the reverse strand, counting down.
GTTAGTCATCAAAAAAATAATCAATAATCAATAAACAATAATCACTAAACTAATCTATAGAAAACCATAACTCTGCTACCAAGAAATCTGATGCAGCGCGTACAATAAAACTATTCTCCTCCCAGGTTACTTATAGGTCATCCAGGGGCAAACTATATTTCTCATATCCACATGACGATGGGGCCCATAAACATCGCCTAACACACACACACACACTCCTGGATTTCCTTTACACCTTTATGAAATTCTGTACTCCTAGGAGAAGCATGAGAACTAAATGGAGAACACCATTTTATGTACCGCTGGAAGAGCCAGGATATCTTATTACCTTAATTTGTCACTTTCTTTTAGTTATTTCTTAAGATATTCCTGCTCATTGTTTTGTCGATGAATCATTCATTTAAGAAATTAGTTCATAGTGATTAAGACCAGCTGAATCACAATAACCAATTACTGATGTCACAATCATTTAGGAAAATAACCACTGAGTCATTTTGGGTTTAAAGAATCTTAAATTTTATATAATTTTAAAAGCATGAAAAAGAATTTAATACTTTATTCAATTATTCATTCTTAAATTCAAATATTTATTAAGCATAATCATTTTATTGCAGAAAGGAAATTTTGTCATGAAGCCAAAACCCTAATTACCTGCCTAGCTTCCTAATTTAGCCTAATGATTTCTAACCTAAGTTAGGAATTAGAAATAGCCTGATTCTCATACTCAACTGGAAAATTAAGACAGCAAACAGCAACTTCAGCTCGTCAGCATCAGCTACCTGCAACCCGTCTCATCTAACAGTCTTTCAGCATCTCCCGCTCAGTAAGGGATCGATCAGGACCACCCAGCACTGGAAGCCACCAACACGACTCTTCAACTCCTCTCCTGACTGTGACTGCAACCGCGACTGACCCCCTCCCACTAAGAGTAGGCCCTCTTATACCCTAATTCTAACTTTGCTAACTAACTGTTGCAACATTAATATCACGCTTTTCTTTCATTGGTCCATGCATGTCAGCTTATTCATTCTTTTAATCAAGTTCTCTTGGATTCAAGGGTCCTTGGATCATTTCCTTTCCCATACGCTTAAACATTTTCATCCGTTTCGATCAGTTCATTTGTAACTTCTTTCGACACATTCGAGAACTCCGCAGTCATTGTCCTTTCTCTTAAACTTGTTTCCCACGGGCCTTCTGCTGATCATCATGGCACACTATCAGTTCAATTAGGTCACACCAGCCTTGACCATTTCTTGCATCCAAGCTGTCTCAGTAACCTCACGAGGTTTTAGCTTTTTTCTCCGTTTTCATCCCATATCACGTGTCCCCTTTGCGCCTGCGCACATCTTCCCACTGGCGGCCATTTTACATCGCCACTCGGTTATACTTTTAGAAGCACTAATTTGAGGCAAACAAAACATAATTAAAATAGAGAAAAATATCCCTTTCGTTTCCCTCCCGTCGTCTACGTACCCCAATTAGTTGTTACCTAGCAGAAAGCAACATTTAAGCTGTTCCTTACTTACCATCACTATTGTTTTTGCAACGACACGTTTTATTTCTATGAAGCACAAACATGCATTTATTTTAATTAGTACGCATTTAATTTTACGTTATAATTAGACACACGGACATCCATTAATAGATTATTTAGCACATACATTGGCATATTACCATTCCCATACATACAGTGTTGATTAATACATTTAAACGAACATTTTATTTAATTAATTATAAAATTTGTTAGGGGTTAAATTTTTTTTATTTTCCCTGCTCCATCAAAGTCGCCTCCCCACACTATGGTGTCACAATCAGTAGCTTTTACCCTGGCCCAAACATTCTGAAAAAATTCAGGGGTGTCAGTATTTGGGCCATATATCGCGACCAGTACCATCTCATGCCCTTGAAGTGTTCCCTGTAGTATAACATATCGTCCCTCGGGGTCCAACTGTACCTGACTCTCCCTCCAGTCGAGCCCCCTACGAGTCAAAACTGCCACCCCCCTAGCATAGTTTGAATATACTGAGGAGTACGCATGTCCCCACCGGCCATTTTTCAAGCGCGGGGAGGGGTTAGAATGTATATGCGTCTCCTGTAGGAGACATATATCAATGTGGTGTCTCGTTAGGTATGCGTGTATCAGTCGAGCTTTCCTGCCATCATTAATCCCTCAGATATTCCAAGTGAGGAAATTCAGAGTGGTCATAGGGGATCGAATACTTTAGACTGGGATGTCTCCGGTAAGGGACGGCATAAGCAGTTAGATGTGTGTACAGATAAAGGCAATGGCACTGTCATAAGCATGAATCCAACAAACAGACAAACAACCCCTGCTCTCCACCCCCCACCCACTCCAACCCCCCAATCAGGTTGAAGAAAACCCATCCCTAACACGGAAACAGTTCCAATAACGCAAGGGAGCTTTCCCTTGGGGGTGCAGTAGCGCCGGCACTCTCCCCTGATTTCTCAGGGTGGCCGGAGACAAGGGAAATTGTGCTACCTTCCATAAAAAATGCGCCGGGAATTGGGCGTCAAAGCATGTGGAACCACAGCCGCTAGTGGTATGGCACTTTCTAGTGGTGCAAGTAGGTAGACATTAAAGAAATAGCATATTGGCCACATTCTAATTACCCCTGTCTACTCACAACATTTCCTGTGTCGCTATCAGTAGCACCTAAAACTTCAACTGCAAGAGATACATCGCAATAGAGACATAATAATAGCTCAATCCCAGCTTAGGCAAACCTGTAAACAATGACCAACTTAACATACAAGATATCCTAAGCAAGCCCAACAGGCATTCAGTCATTGTCGCTCAAACTTGCGTTTTCCGAGTTCATTTCCCTAGGGCTTCGTCTTGACGCCTTCCCACCAACATGCTTGGCGAACTTCAGCGCTGCCTTCGCGTCTGTAAAAAAGTGCGTGGTCCCCTCATAACTGACTTTAAGCTTTGCAGGGTAGAGGAGTGCATATGGTATCTGCGCTTGGAGAAGCAGTTTCTTTGCCGGCATGAATTCCCTCCGTGCACTTTGTACCGCTGGGGTGAAATCGGGGTAGAAGGAGATGGCGTTACCCCCATACACGATAGTTCCTTTGCCCCGGGCCAGGCGCAACACAGTGTCTCTGTCCTGATAGTTCAGGATTCTGGCCAATATCGGGCGGGGGTGCCTCCCACCGGGGGCCTAGGGCCCAGTGCACGGTGTGCCCTCTCCACCGCGAATACCGTGGACAGGTGGGGATCAAAAAGTTCATGAAGCATCTCCGCCACATACCTCTCCATTTTCTCGATGGCCGTCGTCTCCGGGACCCCAGTAATGTGAAGATTATTACGGCGGGACCGGGCCTCCAAATCTTCATTCTTCGCTCTGATGACTCCGAGTAGTTTGTCCATGTGTAGAAGTTGCTCCTTCGTCGCCACCTGAAATTCGCTGAAGTCTGAGGCCCGGTTCTCCAACACCTCGAGTCGAGTATCATGTGCTTACACCTTTGACTTCACTGCATTGAGCTGGGAGGACATTGCATCTAGTTTAGTGTCTATAGTGCGAAGGCTAGACCGCATCTCTAGCATGAGCGTGCGGAGATCTTCCCGCTGGTCTTCCGCTGGGAGTTCCTGCTGTCGTTCCGCGCCCGCCTCTGTGTCGTGTTCCGTATTCCTCGTGGTTCTACGCTGCTCGAAGTTCAACTTGGGCTGTTTGGCGTCCTGCTTGCCCATAGTGGGACAGTGTGTAGACAAGGCAGCCAGGCCCGTTTCCGAGTATTGCGGTCGTCCTGTGAGTATCTAGCATCAGCTAGCACCCCACAGTTGTCCAAGGCGTCGGCGCACAGTCTCACCCAGTCCAGGAGGAGATATCCCACACCTCTCCAGGCGTCCTCACGCGGTGTGTGACATAGCGCGACAGTGCTTAGCCACGAGTTGCAGGCTCGATATTGCGATCGTGCCACTAGGAAAGGCAGTCACCCGATCTGCACAGAGTCCGCTGTCTGGCTTAGTGGGTGTTACAGGCAAATGTCAGCTCCCCCCGGATAGAGAAGGGCTTCAGACCACTCCCTCTCACTGGGTGCCACCATCACCGCTCGCCAGCCTCGCAGGGGGGCAATACACACGTCTTGAAGGTAATGCAGTCACCTCTGAGGGGAATCGGAGGTACTCTCACCCCCCGAGCCAGTGGATGCCTAGGCAGCTGCACCCAGCACTCTCAGTCCTTGGCCACTCGAGGCGTATAAATGCCCTCCCATCGGATTCTCCAGGGGTGCCTCAGCTCTTAACAGTGCTCACCAGGCAGCCTCCGGTTGAAGGCGTCCCCACCAGCACCCCGCCGTTCGTGTCGCTGCGTAGAGCCTGCCCAGGCCTCCCTCCCGCCGGGGCTGTTGTGCACCCCCTGAGGCACGGCGGTATTCGTCCACAGAGTGTCGACTCCCGGTGGCACTCACCGCTATAGCCTGGCGGTCTCCGATAGTCTGCCCACACCTCTAGGGCCCGTGTAGATCGTGGTGCGCGTTCCGCCGTCGGTGCGGCCTGCACCGGCGCGGGGGCCGCAGCCTCGAGTTTGGAGTCAGGCCGCCGCTCCCCTCCACCGCTGACTTTGCTGTTCCGGTGCCGCACCACGGAGCTCACTGCTCCTCCGGTCGGGCCCCGATATGAGCCTGCAAGGTGTCGTTGGCCTCGGTACTATTCGCCCCACTTAGCGCGCTAGCTACTTGGTGTCGGTGCACAGTTTAAGCGGATATTTCAGCAGGATTCTGACTCCGGCCGGCGGAGCTCGCTTAGCAAGCAGCCATTTCGCGGCACAGCCAGCCACGCCCCCCTGGATACAACCAGATGGTTGGTTTTCTATAGAGCATATGGTCAAAATTAAACTGGAAATCCAACTTACCTTCCACCGCATGAAGACACAATCCCCTGTTTTCAGTTCATCGTAATCAAAGTCATCAGAGTTGAAAGTTTTTGCATTTGATAAAAGGCCTGGAACTTTCCCCAATGTTTTCGGTCCAAGAATGCTTTATTTTTGAATATATGATTTTAACATTAAAATAAATGTATTTATGTTTTTAACTATTTAAAATAATGTAATTTAATTTAACAATTGCTATGAGGATTTTTTTGAGTCCCATCCTCCATTATTTTCTGTGGGAGAGTGTTGCAGTACCAGTGGATGCCATGTGTAGTGCTGGACTTACTCCAGCTCTGAGCTGGAGTGCATTTACTACTATTTTGGGTTGCTTTTCTCTGTAGTACCTTTAGAAGGGTCCTTTGTGAATAGGAATGGGCTTACTCTTTTGTGGGTGGGTGCATGTCCCTCCCTAACTCTTACTTAACACTTCATTAAACTCTCCTTTTTTCTTACTAAACACCACCTATTTGTAGTAAGTATGCCCTATTTCTCAAACACTGCCCCAGGTCCCTCCCACACTTAATACAAAGTAGTAAACTAAGTAGTAAACTTACATTGTGAGAATCTTCCCATAGAAAAGATTTGAGAGGTGGATATTTACACTCATTGGTTTCTGAATTCCATTTTGGAGTACTTTAGTTGTACCATCATAGTGCTACTAAACATACTACAAAATGTAGTTTGCGAATAGGCCCCATCGTCTTCGGGCCAGTGATCCACAAACTGTGAAGTGGAAACTGCATGCCTCATGTGAGGCTTAGGGTCCTCAGATCATCTTGGGTGAGGCTCCCAATAAAGGCCCAACCTACAACACAACCCTTGTCTACTTTCTAGACTCCACAGGGAAAGCACCCCTAAACCAGAGCTCCTGCTTCAGCAGAACTAGCACACACTGGACCTCAGTATTCCTTCACAAAATGCAGCAAATGTTTTCCAGGATTTAATCCATACTCAACATGAGCCTATAGAAAAAAAAAAAAGCAGAAACACAATTTTATTAGATAGGTAACATATATTCACACAATCTCAGTGGTTGTTTTCTGTGACCCAGCAACACCAATAAAGCTCATGCCCTAATAAAAACGAGTTCTAGTGGCAGGAATGTCTTCAAGGAATATATTGTTACCTGTGAGGACTGAGTTATAAGTAAAAACTCTATATGCTGTTCCACAAGATTTAGGGGCCCATTACGATACCCGGCGTAAATAAATCCGCCAGGCATGGAAGCGGCAAAAATCCGCCCGCACACACCGTCTGAACACCGACCACGCCATTACGATTACACAAACCGAAAACCGCCATCGGCGGAAAAATCACACAAAATACCGCCCGCCATCGTCCGAGTCTGAGTCAAACCGCCCGCCACGGACGGAAACACGCACGACAACACAAAACCGCCCGCCCACACGGCCGACACACCGCACGTGAAATTACGATCGCACCGCCATGAGCGCGGAAAAACCACAAATATACCGCCCGCCAGCGCAAACAACGCCGATGAGAATCGACACGGCAGAAGCCATGGCGCCAACGTACCTGCACAGAAACCATCCGCACACAAAACCAATAGCACACAACATGGCCAACAAGTCCACACAGCAAGGCACGCACAAATACACAAGCACAGTACACATCCCGAAAACACCCCCCGGACAAACAAAAAATACAAAGGCCAGAACCCCAGACACAACACACCTGAAAACAACAGACCATGAGGACACACCCACATAGGTGAGTACAAAAGCAGCACTCCCACAGACCACAACCCCTTGCTACATTGCAAACCAGAGAGGAGAGGAGAGGACACAGTGACACAGCAAGGACAGCAGCACACCACAGAAACGCACACATCACAACCACCACCACCACCACCACCACCACCAAACACCGGCACCACAAACCCCCTGCACATTACACAACACACACCGCACCAGCACCACAAACACCATGGCACCACAAAGGATGCCCAAGTTCACGCCCATGGAGCTGACGGTCATGGTCGACGAGATCATCAAGGTGTACCCACAAATCTATGGGAACATGGTCCAGCACACACCACTAGCCACCAGAAACAGAATGTGGAACCGGATCGTAGACCAGGTCAATGCAGTCGGGACCCTGCCCAGAAACAGAGTCGAGATTAACAAACGTTGGAATGACGTAAAGAGCCTGGTCAAGAAGAAGGAGGGCAAAAACAGAGAGCTGGCTGCCGTCACTGGCGGAGGGAATCCCGCGCTCTTTAAGACCTTCAAAGCGTGGGAGGAGAAGGTGCGAGTCGTAATCCATCCGGAGATCCTCGCCGGATTAGCAGAGGGAGTGGAGGCTGGTAAGTACAAACTAATGTATACCAGCACACCGCTATGTACTCACATGCGCAACTACCATGCCACAGCTCCCAGGGACAAACACCCCCATGTCCAGCACACAATACACAACACATCACACACACATGCAACAGACACTACCACACACAGCCCAAACCGAACAACTGTAAGATGCGTGGGGACATGTGTACACTAAGCCAGCCACGTAACCACCAACAGGTCCCCAAATATGCCAGAAGCGCCACAACGAGCACCCACCACACCCATGTGTCCGCCACAGCTGCACTAACCGACAAGTAACAGGTAAGTGGCAGGAACACAAAGTGCAGTGGGTGGGACGGTGGACAGCCCAAGTACAACACACACCAGGCCCCAGTCCCACAGCACAGCAAGGAGGAGCATCCCCCACACCCCACAGCCACGTGTCAGCCACCGCAGTGCACAACGACAGCCGAAAGGCAGACATCACGGTCCACAGCAATCGGTGTCAGTGGGTGTACAGCCACCCCCACGACCCACAACACCCCCCCACCCCCACAGACCTGCAACATGGAGCACCCCCGCTTAGAGCCATGTGGCATCCAGTACAGTGCACGCACGAACAACTTGCAGGTGGGAAACTGGACAGGGCTGGATTACTGGAGGCATGAGGACCATAACACCACCAACACATGGGACATGTCACGTAGCAGACGAACACGCAGCACCGCCCACCGTCACGAACAAGTGAACAATGTGCACACGGACATGAACAACAGACTCACACCCCACATGACCCATCACAGACATAGCAACACCCAAGGAGCCACGTCTGCATGCACAAGCCACACTGAATATAGTACCACACGGCAGCCACTGTGCAACTCATCACACACAACCGAAACACCATTGAAGTCCTGTCCATGTAGCCCCCACTGCCTGTCAACCCCACACCCCACAACTACGCCTATGTAAGACAAACAACACTAGACGCAACAGAGCGGAACAACATAAATGCACACGAACACCACTGAACCCATCAAACTCACAGACACACCATGCACATACAACATACCATCCATCCCATCCGTCAGCCCCAGTCTCATGAAAGGCATGTCATCCGCACAGCTGCCACACATACAGCAGTCACGCTAAGACACATGCCCATGACCAACCATGTGCCAGAAGTCAATTAAGCGCACGACACACTGTGAGCAACAACACACAACATGGGCCACACCCCCCCCGAGCACTGCAGTGATGCACATGGCACAGGGCAGCACGCACACCAAGGAGATGGGACAACTGCAATACGTTGGCTGGCACACAACTATCACTCACTCATAACGATGCGTCCAATGCCATGTCCAGTAATCACAACAGACAGCAAATATGCAGGGCATGTCAGGCATGCACACACCTCAGACCATGCACTGTCATGCTGCCACAACACATGTCACGTTCGGCACCCATGGCTCACAGCATGTACCCCAAAAGCATATCCCCTCCCAAATGCGAATCTGGGGCATGGCCCCCATGTTGCCATATGCGTTCCTAAGCGTTCCATTTGAACCCCAAAAGCATATCCCCTCCCAAATGCGAATCTGGGGCATGGCCCCCATGTTGCCATATGCGTTCCTAAGCGTTCCATTTGAACCCCAAAAGCATATCCCCTCCCAAATGCGAATCTGGGGCATGGCCCCCATGTTGCCATATGCGTTCCTAAGCGTTCCATTTGAACCCCAAAAGCATATCCCCTCCCAAATGCGAATCTGGGGCATGGCTCCCATGTTGCCATATGCGTTCCTAAGCGTTCCATTTGAACCCCAAAAGCATATCCCCTCCCAAATGCGAATCTGGGCCATGGCCCCCATGTTGCCATATGCGTTCCTAAGCATTCCATTTGAACCCCAAAAGCATATCCCCTCCCAAATGCGAATCTGGGGCATGGCCCCCATGTTGCCATATGCGTTCCTAAGCGTTCCATATGAACTCCAAAAGCAAAGTACAAACCAGACCCAGGATGGGCCAGGAGCCCGCATACACCAGAGTCACAATGAGTAGGGGCACAGCAACACACCCATCGGCATGGCCAATCCGTCCCATGCCACATGTGCACAGCACACAGTCCCATTGCCTAGCACACACAACTACAGATGCCACAGCCACACACTCGCCTCCGGGAAACCCATGTACGAGATTGCACGAACTGCCAATGTCAGACGACTAATACATACTTCGCCAGGTGCAACACAATAACAAATCTCATTCTCTCCACAGGTGACGAACTGCTGGATGCTGGGGATGGAGACAGCAGCCAGCACAGCCAGCCCACAAGCCCCCAACGAGGACACACGGATCTGGAGGATCTGTCCTCCTCTTCGGACACGGACCACCAAGCTGGCCCATCTGGCGTGGCAGGGCCCAGCCGCTCCCCAGGACCCCTCCTACCCACCAACCCATCATCCAGGGATGCTGAACAGTCCCAGTCCCCTGCTGCCACTGTCGTTGCGGCCACACCCACGGTCATTGCGGCCACTACCACTGCCGCAACCGCCACCATCGCCGCACCGACCACCACCGCCTCCACCACCACCACGTCTTCGCTGGCACCAGCCCCAGCGCAGGTGGTGGCCCGGCCGACTGGATCCACCCTGGGAGCCACAGCGAGGACCGTGGTGTGCAATGTGGCTAGTGGGCAGGCCGGTGGCAGCAGGACTGGTAGGAGGAGCAGGGTCAGGGAAACGCCAGCCTCCCCTGGGAGCCATGCCCTGCCTCAAATGGCCAGAGTCCTTGGGGCCTATGAAGAGGCCCAAGGACAATGGGCCAGGTCTGCTACTGACACGCGGGAGGTGCTGGGGGTGCTGAGGTCCATGGACGCCCATATGGGCCAATTCGTGTCCCGTATGGACCAACTCGTGGACCTCATGGGCCAGCTGGTGGTGGCGGTGGGGTCACAGGCAAGGCCAGCAACACCACCTCCGCCACCACCTGCTAGGGCGCAGGGTCGGGCAGCAGTGTCCACTTCCCCTGCGTCCACAGCCAGTGAGCACACCTCACCCACCACCAGCAGGTCGCCACCACACACCCCCTCCCAAACGTGGAAGGGGCCGTCCGAAGAGGAAACAGATCTACCGGGAGGACTTCGCACGCTCCAGTCGCAAGTGAGGCAGCCAGCCAGCCTTCCGCCAGCCTTCCTTGACCAGCCACTGCATTGACTTGCTCTACGATCCCACTCCACACAGCCAGCTGGATGGCATGTGTGTGTTGGACTATGGACATAGAACCAGTGGGTACACCCTGATCATCACGCAGCCATGACCGACAGCTCATTGTCACTGCACGCACCACTTTTGTCATCACCTTACACACAATCACATGTCACAGTTTGTAATAAATGCACCTTTTTCACTAACTGCTGTTTGTGCCCTGTGTTTTATTTGTACGGAATACAACGGCCACCTTGGGCGGAAAGGCACCTGATGCGTGGCATGGCAATGGAATCCGGAGGGCCTGTAGGGACCTAGGGGTGGGAGACAGAACAGGAGCACATTCAATGAGTGTGTCACACACCCATCACACAGTACATGTCAACAACTACAAGCAATGTACACACATCGCACAGAGCAATAGGGCACAATGCCACAGTCACCAACAGTGGCATACTACCCTGGCCACGGAGCGTTGACACACTGCACGCAGTGAACATACGGCCACCCTGACACAGCACACACACACCTGCACAGATACAGACACATCATCCGTCGTACATGGACACTCACCGTCAAGTGAAGTAGCGGGCGATGAGCTGCTGGCGCACATTCCCAGCTTCCTCCTCTCCGCTGTCCACCTCACTCGAGCTGTCCTGGTCTGCGGGCTGGGGCCCTGGTTGATCTCCGTCATCCACAATGAGGGGGATCTGCTTCCGAATGGCCAGATTGTGCAGCATGCAGCACGCCACCACTATCTGGCACACCTTCTGTGGGGAGTACGCCAGTGCACCCTCGGTGCGGTCCAGGCACCTGAACCTGGACTTGAGGAGGCCAAAGGTACGCTCGACCACACGTCTGGTCCTCCCATGTGCCTCATTGTATCGATCGTCTGCTGGGGTGCGAGGATTCCTCAATGGACTGAGCAGCCATGCCCCATTCGGATACGCAGAGTCACCTGGGTGTGAGGGACACAGAGAACCGTTGCTATTCCAACTGGACAGGGGACAGCATCGCACAACCAGCACGCTACACCACTCCACATACTCACCGACAATACAGCCACGATCCTGTTGCAGATTGGCCATCAGTCGTGGCAAGATGCTGTTGCGCATTATGTGTGCGTCATGTGCCGAGCCTGGAAACTTGGCACACACGTGGGTGATCACCATGTCCGCAAGGCACACCACTTGCACATTCAGGGAGTGCGTGTGCTTCCTGTTGCGGTACAGGTGCTCAGTGGCCTGTGGTGGAACAAGGCCGACATGTGTGCAGTCAATGGCTCCCACGACGTGTGGGATTCTGCCAAGGGCATAGAATGCACCCTTCACTGCCGCCAATTCACGAGCCCTGGGGAATCTGATGTACCTGTTTCGGTACAGCATCATGGCTGCCAGTACATCCCTCAGCACCTTGCTGAACATGGGCTGGGACATCCCTCCTCCACTGCCCACTGTGTGCTGGAATGACCCAGTGGCGAAGAAATGCATGGCGGCCATCACCTTAGCCGTGGGGGTGACAGCAGTCGGATACACCCTGCGGGGACGGAGATGGGGCTCTAACATGGCACACAGTCGATGCAGAGTTGGCCTGTCCAGCCGAAACTTCCTGATTACCTCTGTATCGTCCATGTCCGCCAGCAATTGGTATGGGAGGTCAATGTTCGGTCTCCGCCTGGGTTAAATGGCAGAGGACACATGTCAAAGCAACACGGCACATAGCAATTTCGCATACACATCACTGACATGACTGAGCAAGCACATGAGCCACAGCCCAGCTGTCAAGCTGGGACGGCACGGCCACAATACACTTACACAGGTCTCCCAACAATGGCAATGGCAAGTGAGACATACCACTGCCATGTGCATGCACATGGGGATCTAGGCCCCAATGACTTGCGGGGCGTGCTGATGGGGACTGACTGCATATTCGTCAAGCGGCAACGCCACGGCAACATGAGTGTCTGCTGAGCATGGAACTGCTTCCGAGGCTGGATGAGTATGGCACACGACGACGACGATGTGGGCACGGGCTGAGCGGCCAATACAAGTGGGACCTGTGGCACGAGGGGATATGAGACAGTAGTAGGTGTCAGCACTGCACCCTATGTACAGCACTGTACGGATCACAGCTCCCGAAACATTGACTGGTGTCCACATTGACAGCCCCATGCCAAGACGGCTGTGTGCTTGCAGTCACACGTCACAGGTGAGAGGTTACATTGCACGTGCCAGGTGGCAGACGTACATAGTGGGAGCTGGCATGTGTGTGCATGTGTCTCCTGTTCAGGATCCACCAGATGGGCGCTGACTCTGTACTGACCATTGGACACAGCATGTTCCGTGGAAGGCTTGTGTGTGTGGGATGGTGGCACTGGATGTGCCTCCGTTGGGTGGGGGGCCATGCACAGGGCGGGTACGTCGATGATTGCGCATTGTTGGTCACGGTGGGTGCACCAACTAAGATGTGTTGCCCTGTGTTCAATTCCTATGTCCGCATGATGATGGACTGTGGATGTGAGCAGACTACACATTGGTCGATGTGCTGTCTATATGCATGTGCCTTCACACCAGGCACAGCTGCCCCTGCACATGTGACCCCTGCTGGACTCGCTGCTGGGTCTGTGGAGCTGATGCACCTTCTGCGCGTGGGGCGGACAGCTCTCCTCACTTCCCTCATTGCGCATGTCATGTCTTTGCCGCAGGTGACATGGATCATGGAGGGCCCACATGTACGCGTGGGTAGGCTACACATGATTGTTCACTGGTCGCCACCCCCAGTCAGTGTTTCGAATGGGAAGGTTGTCGTGCTGGTGGTATGTTCGATGTGGCGGATGGGCGGGCCTAGGTGCGGGCTTACATTCCGGACATGGGGGGTAGTTGGATTGGCGACTAGTTGCAGTACACACGGGACACGTCTCTTCCTTTCCACATCTGGGTCATCCCTTGTACTAACTGACAGTGATACAGTCATCTTCGCCCCAGCCCTCATGTCCTCCCCTCGCCCCCCAATATGCATGCTCACCTGCGAGGCTAGCGCTTGCACAGGCAGCCCCAAGCTCGCACCAGAGAGGGCAAGGAGTGTATGTGTGGGTCCAGTTGCACGAGTGGGCTGTCTCAGGGTATGATGTGTGGCGGGACGCCGTCCACCTGCGTGGTGCCCCAAATGGAGACCCGGCCTGCATGGACTATGCATCACAGTCTTCGCCTTCCGGATCCGCCACCTGCGACACCCAGTGGCTGTGGCTGCCCTTGCGGCCAGGCCGCGTCCGTCTGTGGCTGTTGGCCCACACATTCACTCTTTGGCCTCTCTGGGGAGGGCTCGGGGGTGGTGGCGCACGCGCTTGCACTTAGTCGCAATGGCATGTGTCGTGGTTGGTATGATGGGCAATGGATGGGATGGTGCGAGCCACCTCCCGTGACGTCAGTGCTGCTCGTGCTGTGGTGCGTCCCCCTACACTTCCATCTGACTTGTGCCATGCTAGACGTTGAGGTTCTATTGCCTGCGTGATATGACCAGGAGGAGCGCGAGGAGACCTCACACACACCATGCTCCACTGCCATCCCGTGCCCTGTATCGCCTGTGCGGATTGACTATGTTGGGTTTACACCTGGTCGACTGGGGCTGTGTGTGCCTTGTCAAGGGGCATGGCGGGCGCACAACAGGATCCAGCTTGTTCACAGAGGGTGGGCTGAGGTGCGCCTGGTACCGCTTTGTACGTGTGCCCGGCTGCTGTGCACACACGTGTTCACTCCCCCGACAGGTGTCCTCTCACAATGCCCAGGGAAGCGGTGGTGTACTGTTCATGACCCCTCCCAACACGGCGTGCTCCAACTTGGCATGTGCGCATCTACCCGTCGCACCCACCCACCTGAGCACTGCGTCCATACGACTTCACACGACACATGTGTGTCTTCCACAGTAGTGCTACTCATTTGCGTTGACATCCAATACCAGTGGACTACATGGTCATGTCACGACTGCCGTGTACTTCACATACTCTCATCCTCTCTCATTCGTACTTGTGAAATGAGTCAGCGGAGACAGTTTTGGTTTCAAACATTATATTGAGTCTTCTGTCCTCTGTGATGCAGTATAGTGGACACTACTGGCAGCGGGATACATGTTGAGGATATACTGAGCATGATTACAAATGGGATAGGGTGTAGGGTTACATGTGATTAGCTGTTGCATGTGGGATGTGGGCTTCAGAGTTACATCTGCTTGGCCAAGGCTGTGCTAATGTTCATTTACGTATAGCTGCGGAGCTGCGGACTTTGACACAGACGGTATACATGTAGCCTACCAGACCGCTCGGCATCATGGGCACAGTCCATCTCAGTTCCATGTGACAGGTTTGCTGCGGTTGTTCCTCATGCACGCGTGCATGTGAGATGACATCAGGGCATGTGCTTGCGTGCATGCAGCGGCGTGCCACTTGTTGTTGCACTGTGGTGGTTACTGGACATGTCACAGTCACTGGGGTCGTGTTGTTGTTGTATGCACTTGTCGTCCATGCAAAGGTCCTGGTATGGGATTCCCGGGGCGGGGGTGGGAGGGGTGCAGCACCCACAGACTCCAGGCGACCTATTCATGTCCACTGAGCGGTGTGTGTGTCCATGTGCGCTGGATCCATGTCGTGTCCTGGTTGTTCGTGCAGTTCCGTCCATGTGGGTGCGATACACAGAGCCCATGCCACTGCCTCCCACGATGCATGCGGTGTTCCTGGATGTGATGGGGAACAGTGTGCATGTCCCGGTCATATCCGATGTCATGGCGATGTCGTTGATGGTGTGGTTACAGTTGCCGGTCGTTTGGTATGGCTGTTGTGGTGGTGACTGGCCAGTCCGTGCGGAAGCTGAGCATGGGTGCGGGGTTGAACTTCATAGGTCACTCGGGGAACCTGCGTTGTGGTCCGACGTATTTACAGGTTGTCAGGTATGCGATGCCGTCCAGCAGGGCTTCCATGTCATTGGTGGTGTACATGTTTGCCAGCCAATGAAGCGGATGGTGGCTGTCAAGGTGTTGTTCGTAGGTTGTCCCTTGGAGGACCATGATGGGGCATGCTGGGTGACATTCGATGTAGCTGTTCTCGATGATCCGTCGTGTGGAGGCACAGTGGTTCCATTTCAGTGCGGGTGCGATGTTGGCCACATACGCCATGCCCCCATAGGCAGAGCAGGCCCTGTCGTGTGCGTCCAGAGGGAGGAGTAGTGGTAGCAGGTCCGCCTTCAGACATGCCGGGTTGGAGAGGCATATCTCGACGGGATGCTGGTAGGGACACCTCCGACAGTAGAAGACGGGCATGACGCAGCTGAACAATGTGATGCGGTAAGTCAGTCGGTAACTTACGTTCAGCAGGGACAGGAGATCGCATCCCAATGTATGTATCGTGTTGGTTTTGTACAGCTTGAGCTGTTCGGCGTAGTTGGGTAGGTGTGTTGCGGTTGCCATTTCGCAGCGGTTCGTTGAGGTGGCGTGCTCCGGCTGTGTGTGCAGTCTGCAATGTGCACGCTCCGGGGTTGCTGTGAGCTCTGTGTAGTCGTAGGGAGACAGGACTTGTGTTCTGTTGGCTTGTTTGGAGGACACGGGCCCTCTTCCCACATGCTTCTCAGACAGTTCAAGGTCAGTGCTGTGTGACTCCTTCCAATTAACTTGCATGTGGCCGACATGGGGGAGTGTTTTCTTCTTTCTTCCCCGTCCGTTGTGTGCTTCTGTGATATGCGCTATCTGCCCTGTGGTCGGTCTCCTCGGCATGCCTGTGTTGGTCTATTCTTGGACAATGGCTGTATTCACCGGCTTCTGTCGTAGGGCTGTGGTTTCGGAGTTGGAATGGAAGGTCATTCAGTGCTGTCTGCTCTCCCTTGTGTGGGCGGCAGCCTGCCTCTCCGCTCTGCGTTGGGCCTTGTGTGTGGATGTTATTCTTGGGCCACCTGTTGTCGGTTCCCGGGCTCTTTGGTGTTCCGTTTCATGTGTCTTGTTCATATGTGCAGGGTGGTATGGGTTTTTCAGTGTGGTACTGGCGTCCCTCTTCCCGAAGGGGCCCTGCTTCTCCTAGTTGGTGTTGCCGCCGCTGTGTGCTACGCCATGTTTGTTACACTGGGGTGTGTCCTGCAGTTGCGTGTCTTCACTGACATGTGTGCGTCGGTTGTGTGGCGTTGGGTGTTGTCCGTGAATTGGGCGTTGGGGACATGTCTGTGGCCGGCCTGTCACGTGTCATGTGCGTTCGGGGTGGGGCTGATGTGTGTGCTGCTTGGTTGTGTCCCTGTGTCTGTGTGCGACGCATGCATGGCGCTGCGGTTGGCCTCTGCGTTGTGCGCATGTGTGGCGGCGTCATCGGCGCTTTGGGGCCGTGACGGGGTGGTTGGTTCCTAGTCCCAGGTGGTGTGTACACATGTGTTCCGCGATGTTAGGATTTGGCCTGTGTGTCATATGTGGATGCAATGGTGGATGTGTAGTGTGCACGCGCTGGTGGGGGTTGTCCGCTTTTTCCGCCCTTGCACTGTGTGCGCTGTTTGCGTGCACTTGTTGTGTGTGTGCCTACCTGCGTCTCCGCGGTACGTTGCGTCCTTGGTGGTGCATCAGCAGAAGCATGGGAAGGGCCTGCAGTGCTGGATTCATGCCCGGGGTGCCGCTTCTTCGTTGTCCGTGCTCTGCGTCCGTGTTTCCGCCTCTCTTTCACGTGCGGTGTCTCTTTGCCGTGGGAGCCGTTTGTTTGCGGCATCGTAATTTATGCGCCGGGCGGGACGTGTTTCGTCGGACGGTGTGTGTCAGTTGTGCTGCGCCGCTACGTGTGCGGGCGCACTTTGATGGCGGACGGTGTTGCTGGCTTGCCGGCGGTGTTTGGCCTGCTTTTCGCATCGTAATTGGGCGGGCGTGTGGACTGCTGCGTGCCGGCGGTAACTGGTGGTTTTTGCATCCGCCAGCACGGCGGTTGTGCTTCCGCCCGCCATCGTAATGGGCCCCTTACTTTGTTAACTGGTGGGTGGTAGATGACATGCATTTTGGTAGAGGTGTGGTCTATCCTCTTAATTTCCACCCAAAAACATTTGCAAGCCACGAGCTGGATTTTTTAAAAAAGTTTCGCATTTTTTATAGCCTGTACAATTTATTTATTTTTGGTTTTGGATAACTCAAATTGAACCTAAGAGTTTCACAGAGTTTAAGGATTGACGTATACACATACGCACATGTTTTACTTAAGAATGAGTTAAGATACATTAAGGTGTACATAGTTTAAAGTACATAGTAGATCAGTCTAAAGGTATTTTGGACATTTGGGTGTTTTTCCCAAGGTTGGAGAA
The DNA here is from genome assembly GCA_963921515.1 of Calotriton arnoldi. Lineage (NCBI taxonomy): Eukaryota > Metazoa > Chordata > Amphibia > Caudata > Salamandridae > Calotriton > Calotriton arnoldi. Next base: position 1,526,823 of record CAWUFW010004411.1, on the reverse strand, counting down.
CACTTATCATAATTATTCCAAGCAGATGCATTATTTGCATAACATGTTTTTATGGCCTTATTTACGTAACAGGGTAGGACAACTTCAGAACATGGTCCGTTAGTCAAGAAGTTCCACTCAAGTTTAAAAATGGTTCTTCAGAGGGCAAAGGTTGAAAAGAAAGTATATTGGTTAAATTGGGAGATATTATTGGATTACTACTTTTTTAATCTCTGTTTTAGAGATTTCAAAAGATGAGTTTGTCTTGATGACGGATGGTGTTGAATTCCACAGCTTGGAGTAAATACAATGAAGTATTGTTTAAGGGTCCTTTGCTTTCAGCAGAAGGTGAATTTCTACAAAAGAGAATCTGCACTGCCTAAGTGTCAATGTCCACAAAAGATCTTTGAGAGATAGTTTGGAGCCTTAGAGTGGAGAGATTTCTGAATAATGCAGACTGATTTCAAAGATATTAGACCAGGTGCGATATGGAAAAACCTCCTGGTGCCTGTGACTAGTCTTGTAGCTGCATGGAGTTCAGCTTTCAACTGGGCAAGATTAAGTTTTGGAATATCTGTTAGCAAGGAGTTAACAAAGTCTAGTCTTGATATTACCCAGTATTGGCCAAATTGATTTTGACAGTAAGACAATGTTGGATATTGTACAGACGTTTAATTTGTAATTTGCACCTTTTTCAGTGGTGCTAGTCAGTTTCAAGGTAGAAATTCTTGTTTAAATGTAATTCCAAAGAATTCACACAATCAAACGTTGGAGGAGTGACAATCAAGAATATTAGAGGAAATTAGCCAAGTTAAATCTCTGACAAAGGAAGTCTCAATAAAATAATTAATACAAATAAGAAAACAAATGTTTTGCAACTTGCTTGAAAGCTAATTTAGCTCAGTGTAAACAACAGTTACTTTATAACCTTTCTCCAGCTTCCTCTGGAGTTCAAGTGTCAAACATCTTTCATCCAAACGGAAAATCAACTAAAAAATTAAATGGTTTCACCTTCTTGATGTAAAAAATAACATCAGAAAACAGCAACTAGGCTTCAGTGACTTGCGAGTTTGGGAAGCAAGAAATGTTTGTCTCCTCGCTGCTTAAATATATGGGAGCAGATTTACAACCCCCCTGCGCCACCAGTACGTCACTTTTTGTGACGTACTGGAGGCACATTTCACTTCTCCATATTTACAAGGAGATGAAAAGCCACCCTGCGTGACTTTTCCTCTCCTTGTAAATATGGCCCCTTCACACGCAGCACTTTGCGTGGAAGGGGCGTTCCATGGGTGTTGCTGTGGGTGTTCCCACGCAACACCCAAGGAATGAGACACATTTCGAGATTTACGAGGAATCGTAAATATGGAAATGTGTGTCAATGCTACGCCTCCCCAGGGGAGGCGTAGCGAGGTGCAACGAGGGGAAATTTTTCATTTCTCCTCGTTTTTTCCTCTTTCAAAGCGTGCTGCATTCGACAGCACGCATTGAAAGAGGAAAATGCCTGTGGTGATTGTTTTTGTGCAGGAAGGTGCCCCTTCCTGCACAAAAACAATGTCCCCACGACGCAGGCATCCTTGCACCATGGTGCAATGGTGCCTGCGCTGGCGCATGGCTGCAGTTTGTGCGCCAGCGCAGGGGAGAGCACAGGAATGCAACATATTATTGTAAATATGTCGCATCCCTGTGCTTCGGAAGTGCAGCAGCGTGGCGCAGCCAAAGGGCTTGCATTGCCGCGCTGCGGCACTTCCTTGTAGATCTGCCCCTGGGTGCCTGAAGTTAGGAATTATGCATTATGCCTCCTTGGAAGATGACTCATCAGTTTCCTTTTCTGAGGGCTTTGCAGGCACTCTGTGATGATTCCAACTCTGTCTTTGTTTATTTAGTTGAAAAGAGAGCAAGTTAAAGTTTGCACCTAAATTACTATTTTGAAGCATGCCATGTGCCACAGCCTGCATACTGGTGTGAAAATGTGTTAAATGCTGTAATGCCTACTCTTTTATCTTGCTTAATATCATTTTGCAATTTCTGCTGATTTTGTCCTGTGACAATATGTTTTACAAAAAGCTCCTTTCTGTTCACTTCTAGTCTATAACAAGGCAGTCGGGTTAATGTGTCTATGATTGTGACACATGCTTAGAAGTCTGAAACATGCTTAGAAGCATGTTTGGACTTATCATATTCAGTAACGTTTAGAGGTTGTAGTTTAGAAGAATCCTGTTACTTTTTGTGGCATCTGGAGCTTCCTTTGCTGCAGTGCCATGGCAACCTGGGAATGTGTTCTCTGTAATGGTAACCTAGATACATGAGTGTTGTAGAATGTTATATTTCAAATGATCTGAAGGTCTGTTTGTACCTACTGGATGGGATCTTCTCTTTGGATTAAAGCTCAACTTCTATCTCCAACCTTGCTTGCGTGATCCTTTATGCTGTAACCTGGATCCTACACTGGCGTAGTCGGCAGCCTTTAATCACAGAAGAAGAGGAATTGGACTAAAAGATCCCAACAAGCCTCAACAGGTCATGAGTTTGCCTCATTTCAATTTCTGTTCCCACATGATCTGAATTACATTAAAGTACTGTGCCTCCCTTACAACAAGTGCAATCAATCTAACTGCATGTAGTCTCGATCACGTCGTCACGTCTTTCACCTTGCGTGACCCGACGTGGTGGCCATCTTGGGGGTACTATTTTCAAAGCTGCAGTACCTAGCAATGTCCTTTGCTTGTCAGCCTTTAACCCTGCGTGTCACGTCTGTGATACACACACATCTTGTTACAAGTTGATCTCATCGGTTGGCTTTGCGTGTCTCTTCTGTGATGCGCACACATATTATCAGATGACTTTCTTCAATTTGCATTTAGAGGAAAATTCATATCTCTAAGAGCTCAAAGTTAAGCCTCATGATGACGTATTGTAACGTTTTTCCAGAGCTAAGGTAAAAGCTGATTTAAGACGTGAACAATTTTTAAGTATTCTCTGTGTGTCACATCTGTGATACACACACATATACTCTCAGTGATATTTTCTACGCTGATGAGCACAGCCTTCTCATTGTAAGCTCATTCGCTCACGCTGATGAGCACAGCTATTACAATTGTTTGTTCATTCTTCACTCTGATGTGTACAGCATAGCAGAAATTCAAAATGTTTATTCACCATTCACGCTGATGTGCACAGTTAGTCTGATTGTTTGCTCATTCTTCACGCTGTTGTGCACAGGTTTCCTTATTGTATGCTCATTTCTCAAAGCTGTTAAGCACAACTTTTCTATGCATGCTTGTAATAACATTTGTGGTTTATTTGTGAGGAGCCCATATTAAGAATTTTTTTTTTTCTCTCTCTCTTTCCTTTTAACTTCTATTTTCTTAAATATGCAGAATGTAGGTGCTCCTCCCTTTTTCTTGATGTCTCCTGGTGAACCCCCTATCAAATGGCAAAAATTGAAAAAAGTCTTTGAACGATATGCTAAAGTGTGTGGGACGAGTTTGAGTGTGGAACGTAGGTCTTCACTTCTTCTTCACTGTCTAGGGTTAGAGGGACAAGAAGTTTTTGACCATCTTCCTGAACTGAGTGAAGCTGTAGATCTGAATGAATATGATGTTTGTATTAAAAAATTGGACAAACATTATCTCCCCAAGGTCAGTACAATTTTGGAAAGGTATCATTTTGCTAGAAGGTTACAAAGTGATGGAGAGTCAGTTGAAGGATATATCACTCAGCTAAGGAAACTTGCCTCATCATGCAAATTCGCAAATTTATTGGATGAAAGAATTAGAGACCAATTCATGTTAGGATGCAACATTGAAAGAATCCGAGAAGAACTTTGGATGAGGGATGAACCTTCCTTAGATGAGGTAATACAAGTAGCCAAAAGAGTCGAACACTCTTTGAAATGTGTAGACACCATTAAAAAAGACAAACAAGCAACTGTTCAGGTAGTGAAAGAAAATTCTGAAAACAATGTGCCTAAACTTGAAGGAAGTGGGAGTGGAATAAAAAGTAAGCTCACCATACGCAAGTGCTATAGGTGTGACAAACCTGGACATTTGACAAATGATAAAAGATGTCCGGCTTTGAAAGTAGTTTGTCCCAAATGTAAAAAAAAGGTCATCTCGCTATTGTGTGTAAGACTAAGTTGACTTCCACTAATGTGAAGAGTGTTGAAGCAGAAGATGTTGAAGAAGATTTTGTGTGTGGGCAAATAGTTGTTCAAGTTGACACTGACGTTAAGAACAAATCATGTCCCTTTGATACCATTTTAGTAGATGGTGAATCCACCAAGGTACTCTTTGATTCAGGTGCAAAAATAACTATCATTTCTAGGGTGTTTTTTCCAAAATAAACTGGCTCACAAGACATCTTTACTTAAACCTGATATACACCCCTTAGCCTATGGTAGAGAACCTATACCTCTGTGAGGTTATTTTATAGGTCTTATCGAATATGAACAGCGTTACACCTCTGGGAAAATTTATGTATCAGGAAGAGGTGACAGTATTATTAGTTGGTTCCACCAAGGCGACTTAGGCATTATGCTGGACCCGAGTAGCTCTTCACCTATCAAGCTAAAGGATAGAGTCAATGCTGTTCAAGAAAATCTTGGTAGTGGTATAGAAGCTCGTGTTAAACAGAAATTTCCCAATGTGTTCAGGGAGGAGCTTGGGTGTCTCAAAGGGGTTCAGCATGAAATACGTTTGTGTGCTGGTTCTCAATCCTCATGTTGCAAAGTTAGAAACGTACCCTTGGCTGTTAGGGATGAAATTAAAAAAGAATTGAAAAAACTCAAATTAGGTGGGATAATGGAGGAGGCGGAAAGGACTGAGTGGTTGGCTCCGGTGGTTGCAGCTCGCAAGGCTAATGGGCATCTTCGTCTATGTGTAGACTTAAGACAATTGAATAAGTCTGTCATTGTAGATCGTTATCCCCTTCCTAATATATCTGAATTATTGGTCTTGCTGGGGGGTGCCAAAGTTTTTAACACCATTGATTTAGCCACAGCTTATCATCAGATAGAATTGTCTGAGTCATCAAGAGATTACACAGCTTTTATCACTCCGTTTGGCACTTTCAGATTTGTGAGGATGCCGTTTGGCTTAGTATCTGCGGCATCAGTTTTTCAACGCGCCATGGAGAAAATTCTCAAGGGTTGTGAAGGAGTCTGTGTTTACCAAGATGCTATCCTTGTGTTTGGTAAGGACGAGGAGGAGCATGAATATCGTCTTGGTATTGTTCTTGATAAACTTGATAATGCGAATCTCACTATAAAATCTGAAAAATGTCATTTTGGGACCTCCACCATTAATTACTTGGGTCACACTATCTCCGGTGAGGGTATCACGCCTAAATCCAACTTAGTAGACACCATCTCCCGCATGTGTGCCCCTACTTGTAGAGAAGAGCTTATTAATTTTTTCGGTATGATTGAATACTACAACAAATTTGTTGAGAACTTTGCAGAACTCAGTGCCAATATGAGGATGCTTTTGAGGAAAGGAGTTGAGTTCAACTGGAATGATGCCTGTGAGAAAGAATTTGTGATCATTAAAGAGAAACTTAATGGTGCACCCAAGCTTAAAAGTTTTGACCCCTCAAAAATTTCCATCATCACGACGGACGCTAGCATTAAAGGTTTGGGCGCTGTCCTTCAACAAGAAGGTGAAGGGGGGATGAATACCATTATGTTTGTATCCCGAGGGCTTAAGGATGCTGAGTCACGTTATTCTGTTATTGAGCGGGAGGCTTTGGCGGTGTTTTGGGCCATCAGGAAACTCAAGACGTTTCTCTGGGAACTAGATTTTTGGTTAAAACGGATCATAAGCCTCTCTGTGAGATTTTCACAAAGAAGGGCATAGATCTTGTTTCGAGCAGGATAACAAAATGGGTTATTGCCTTGCAAGAATATGACTTTTGACATAAAGTACATTCCAGGTGTAGAAAATAGCAGGCACGTTATCAAGATTAGTCGAGAAAGTTGATGAGAGTGTGTCTGATGAAGATTTTGATGAGAGTGATGTTCATGTTTGTGTAATTGAGGAGGTGATTGTTTCTGAAGGCCAGTGGCGAGAAGAATTATCTTCTGATTCAGTTCTTTTGGAAGTCCAAGTTTTGGTTAATAGAGGGTGGCACTCGAGAAAACAGGCTTCAGAGGAAGCTGCAAAGTTTTGGAGTGTGAGAGATGAATTGGGGGTTTCCAATGGCCTTTTGCTCCGTGGAACAAGATTGGTTCCTCCCCTTAAACTGCATAGCAAGCTTATTGATTTGGCACATAGCTCTCATTTGGGGATGTCCAAAACCAAAGAGAGACTTCGCTCCTCTTATTGGTGGCCGGGCATGGATTTGCAAGTAGAAAGGATTGTTAGGTAGTGCATGGCATGTTCTTTGTGTGAGAAGTCTAAGGTCGTGAGAGTACAACCCATGGTAGTCAGGGAATTACCTCGTGGACCATGGAAGGAAATAGCATTGGATATTCTTGGTCCTATTCATTTTGAAGGGCAGCAGGTGTTTATCTTGGTGGTCATTGAAATGTTTTCAAGATGGCCTGAGATTTGTTTTTCAAGTGGAATTGAGACCAAAAATGTGATTGCGTTTTTGGAAACTATCATGGCTAAGGAGGGTTACCCAGACACCATTTTAACAGACAATGGTGTTCAACTTGTTTCACGGGAGATGGAATTTTGTTTAAAGAATCGGGGCATCATGCACAAAAAGTGTTCTCTCTATCATCCGGAAACCAACGGCATGGCAGAGAGGTTTAACAGAGTTTTGAAAGAGGTTATTGCTTTGGCTAAAAGCAGTGGTCTCAATTGGAAGAAGGAGGTGATGAAGAAAGTGGAGATGTATAGATTTACCCCCATAGTACAACTGGATAATCTCCCTTTGTTCTTTTTAGAGGAAGATCTCCTTGCACTTCAGTTGAGCCGTCTTGGGTAAGGAATTTGGAGGAGTCCACAAATAAGATAATGAATGAGAGTGTCTGCTCTTATTGACGTAAAAGAGAAGTTGGGAAAATCTTAGCCAGAAAATCCTACTTTGACTCTAGAAAAGCTTCCAAGGATACTGTGGTTGCTGTTGATGACATGGTAGTCATCAAGCAACCTGGTTTTAGTGTAAAATTTTCTAAACCAATTTGTGTTATTAAAGTCTTTAAGAATGCTATTAAGACTCAAGACCATCGCATTTGGAACTTAGGAAGAGTTGCCCTTTACAAAGGGCCTGTGTGTTCCTCTGATCTATCTGTAAAGGGTAATGTTGATCCTGTTCCAGAGTTACATCCTCGTTTGTCCTCTTGAGTGGTCAAGAGGCTGCACTTTTTGAAGGATTTTGTGCAGTAAACTTATAACGTTAAGTATCTTATGCATTACTTATTTTGTTATGTGTTTTTTTTTAGTGTATTCTCTCTTATCTCTTAAGGGTTAAGACTGTTATTTGTTGTTTTCTAATGAAAGGGGGGAGATGTGTGGCATTTGGAGCTTTCTTTGCTGCAGTGCCATGGCAACCTAGGAATGTGTTCTCTGTAATGGTAACCTAGATACATGAGTGTTGTAGAATGTTATATTTCAAATGAGCTGAAGGTCTGTTTGTACCTACTGGCTGGGTCCTGGATGGGATCTTCTCTTTGGATTAAACCTCAACTTCTATCTCTAACCTGGCTTGCGTGATCCTTTATGCTGTAACCTAGATCCTACACTTTTCTATGGGTGTTAATAAGCAGGTAGGGTCAAGCTGTAATTGAAACTTTTAAGGAAGGAAATTAGAGAGGACAACTGCTTTATTGTGTGGATTTTAGAGCACAAGCGAAATATGTGATTGCCAGATGAATCAGGAATTCACTCTAGATTATTTGTCTCCGGAGCTGAATTGCAGGATTTTGATGCTATCTTCGCTGGTGGTTAATTTCAGACTGGGTTGGAGAGGATGTCTGTGAAGTATGTGACTGAGTGTGCTTGAAGGTTGACTAGCTTATTGTGCTGTCATGAGAAACTGAAGGGATGGTGTCAATTTATTTGATTTTCTCAAAGTGATATTTGATTATGATGGTCATCTCTACATTGAACCTATCTTTGGAACTATGAATAGGTGGTTCTGATAGAGGACCAATGTGGCACGTCATGGTTATAAACAACACTGTGTCTCTATTGGTAGCTTTAGATGATGGTTGTTGATTATGTGATTTTGGTGGTACAGATTAACTTTTAACACTTTGATGTGACTTTTTTAGATTTAGTTAGGTTGTCTTGTCAACAATGTGTTCTGTGCATATGTGGGGGCAGGAAGAGCCATTCATTCCCCCCAATAACCTAGGAACCAAACCAAAATGAAAAGCACACTAGACCGGATTCACAAAAGGCCTCCACACTGGTGGCAGAGGCCCCTCAATCGTGAGGGAGTCTCGCACTCGGGGTGGAATGTCTGCAATGAAAATTCTCGTTGCTGACATTCCGCCTTGAGTGTGGGGACTTCCCCACGACTGCGGGGCCTCCGTCACGAGTGTGGAGGCCCTTTGGGGATCAGGTCCGTGGTCTGCAGCCCTACACTCTTGAATCCCAGACAACCTCCAATCTACACTCAAAATATCTTCACTCAGCATGTCAACTTTCTTGGGTATAGAAAGATGATTGAGCCTTGGGCAGGTCCCCTATTGAACATTTCAGGGTTCCTACATCCCTAGACTTAAGTACCAGGGTGCAGATTCAAAAGTATGCTCCTAAATAAAAACTCACATAGTATTCTGGGCAATGTATCTATTATAAATTGCTTTATGACTGGTATGTGTACCCCACCAAGCTGCATACATTTTGGCCTGGTGTAACCTACTATGCTGTAGGGAGTGTGGTAATTTGGGAGATTTGATACATGTATGGTGATTAGGCCCAAAGATAAAACCCTCTGGGGAGAAGTTCTAAAGAACCTTAGAACAATATTGGGATATTCTGTCTCAGAGGATCTGTCTTTTGTCATCTTTGGGTGACTCTGCAGGAACTGCAATACCAAAAAGAGGGTGACAGACTCATAATCTGGAACCGCTTGAGTGCAGCTAAAACCAATATTACAGCCTCCTTGAAGGCAAGAGATCAGCCGCACATCACCCAATGGTCACCAGGCTGTAGCACCTTTTGGCTATGGAAAAAGTCTCTTGGAATCTAACTGAGAACACTACATATATATTCCAACACTCCCCTCCTCAGATACAGGAGTAATGTAGAAGAAGAGACAGGCAGTAGCTCAATTCCTTTCAGCATGATTGATTTATTCAAGCAGCAAAAACGCCCGATGCGTTTCGGATCTCATGGCTCCTTGGTCACGGGTCCCAAGGTGTTGCAATAATTTGGGGTTCGCTAACCCACCGCAGGCTCGCCGCCACAAGAGGTTGGGATTCAGCGATTTTCTGTCTGGTGCTGGAGATATACATATATATATATATATATATATATATATATATATATATATATATATATATATATATATATATATATATTTATATTTATATATATATCCCATCAAACAAAGTTGCCTGCAATGGATGGAGCCCACAACAGGTGAATATAGCTGAAACAATCTTTATTGAAGGTTGCCGCATGGATGACCGCTGGAAGCCACACAAATAGCGAAGAATCATGCCCGACGCGTTTCGTGCTTATGGAGCACTTCCTCATGGGCTCTGGCTTCGGTGCTGCGGAAAGGCATTAGCGATGTTTCACGCACTGTTATTTGAATCAGAAATCCCCCGCCCAAGTGGGCGTGGCCACTCCCGTGGCCTTCTGGAACCTGTAGTGCCGTGGTATTACCTCAGTGGGTTGCCGTGCCTGTTAGCAGTCTCGTAAGGTAAGTAGAACCAAGTGGGTTGCGGCGCCCCAGTCGAACATCACACTGGCATCTTGCTCCTCCAATAATCAGTTCCTGTTCCTTAAGCTTCCCAGCCGGTTGACAGAGAGGCAGGACTGTAAAAACAGCAGGGCTCAATCCGCGGCTCAGGCGGTGCCGCTAACATCCCATCAAACAAAGTTGCCTGCAATGGATGGAGCCCACAACAGGTGAATATAGCTGAAACAATCTTTATTGAAGGTTGCCGCATGGATGACCGCTGGAAGCCACACAAATAGCGAAGAATCATGCCCGACGCGTTTCGTGCTTATGGAGCACTTCCTCATGGGCTCTGGCTTCGGTGCTGCGGAAAGGCATTAGCGATGTTTCACGCACTGTTATTTGAATCAGAAATCCCCCGCCCAGTGGGCGTGGCCACTCCCGTGGCCTTCTGGAACCTGTAGTGCCGTGGTATTACCTCAGTGGGTTGCCGTGCCTGTTAGCAGTCTCGTAAGGTAAGTAGAACCAAGTGGGTTGCGGCGCCCAGTCGAACATCACACTGGCATCTTGCTCCTCCAATAATCAGTTCCTGTTCCTTAAGCTTCCCAGCCGGTTGACAGAGAGGCAGGACTGTAAAAACAGCAGGGCTCAATCCGCGGCTCAGGCGGTGCCGCTAACATCCCATCAAACAAAGTTGCCTGCAATGGATGGAGCCCACAACAGGTGAATATAGCTGAAACAATCTTTATTGAAGGTTGCCGCATGGATGACCGCTGGAAGCCACACAAATAGCGAAGAATCATGCCCGACGCGTTTCGTGCTTATGGAGCACTTCCTCATGGGCTCTGGCTTCGGTGCTGCGGAAAGGCATTAGCGATGTTTCACGCACTGTTATTTGAATCAGAAATCCCCCGCCCAGTGGGCGTGGCCACTCCCGTGGCCTTCTGGAACCTGTAGTGCCGTGGTATTACCTCAGTGGGTTGCCGTGCCTGTTAGCAGTCTCGTAAGGTAAGTAGAACCAAGTGGGTTGCGGCGCCCCAGTCGAACATCACACTGGCATCTTGCTCCTCCAATAATCAGTTCCTGTTCCTTAAGCTTCCCAGCCGGTTGACAGAGAGGCAGGACTGTAAAAACAGCAGGGCTCAATCCGCGGCTCAGGCGGTGCCGCTAACATCCCATCAAACAAAGTTGCCTGCAATGGATGGAGCCCACAACAGGTGAATATAGCTGAAACAATCTTTATTGAAGGTTGCCGCATGGATGACCGCTGGAAGCCACACAAATAGCGAAGAATCATGCCCGACGCGTTTCGTGCTTATGGAGCACTTCCTCATGGGCTCTGGCTTCGGTGCTGCGGAAAGGCATTAGCGATGTTTCACGCACTGTTATTTGAATCAGAAATCCCCCGCCCAAGTGGGCGTGGCCACTCCCGTGGCCTTCTGGAACCTGTAGTGCCGTGGTATTACCTCAGTGGGTTGCCGTGCCTGTTAGCAGTCTCGTAAGGTAAGTAGAACCAAGTGGGTTGCGGCGCCCCAGTCGAACATCACACTGGCATCTTGCTCCTCCAATAATCAGTTCCTGTTCCTTAAGCTTCCCAGCCGGTTGACAGAGAGGCAGGACTGTAAAAACAGCAGGGCTCAATCCGCGGCTCAGGCGGTGCCGCTAACATCCCATCAAACAAAGTTGCCTGCAATGGATGGAGCCCACAACAGGTGAATATAGCTGAAACAATCTTTATTGAAGGTTGCCGCATGGATGACCGCTGGAAGCCACACAAATAGCGAAGAATCATGCCCGACGCGTTTCGTGCTTATGGAGCACTTCCTCATGGGCTCTGGCTTCGGTGCTGCGGAAAGGCATTAGCGATGTTTCACGCACTGTTATTTGAATCAGAAATCCCCCGCCCAAGTGGGCGTGGCCACTCCCGTGGCCTTCTGGAACCTGTAGTGCCGTGGTATTACCTCAGTGGGTTGCCGTGCCTGTTAGCAGTCTCGTAAGGTAAGTAGAACCAAGTGGGTTGCGGCGCCCCAGTCGAACATCACACTGGCATCTTGCTCCTCCAATAATCAGTTCCTGTTCCTTAAGCTTCCCAGCCGGTTGACAGAGAGGCAGGACTGTAAAAACAGCAGGGCTCAATCCGCGGCTCAGGCGGTGCCGCTAACATCCCATCAAACAAAGTTGCCTGCAATGGATGGAGCCCACAACAGGTGAATATAGCTGAAACAATCTTTATTGAAGGTTGCCGCATGGATGACCGCTGGAAGCCACACAAATAGCGAAGAATCATGCCCGACGCGTTTCGTGCTTATGGAGCACTTCCTCATGGGCTCTGGCTTCGGTGCTGCGGAAAGGCATTAGCGATGTTTCACGCACTGTTATTTGAATCAGAAATCCCCGCCCAGTGGGCGTGGCCACCCCGTGGCCTTCTGGAACCTGTAGTGCCGTGGTATTACCTCAGTGGGTTGCCGTGCCTGTTAGCAGTCTCGTAAGGTAAGTAGAACCAAGTGGGTTGCGGCGCCCCAGTCGAACATCACACTGGCATCTTGCTCCTCCCATAATCAGTTCCTGTTCCTTAAGCTTCCCAGCCGGTTGACAGAGAGGCAGGACTGTAAAAACAGCAGGGCTCAATCCGCGGCTCAGGCGGTGCCGCTAACATCCCATCAAACAAAGTTGCCTGCAATGGATGGAGCCCACAACAGGTGAATATAGCTGAAACAATCTTTATTGAAGGTTGCCGCATGGATGACCGCTGGAAGCCACACAAATAGCGAAGAATCATGCCCGACGCGTTTCGTGCTTATGGAGCACTTCCTCATGGGCTCTGGCTTCGGTGCTGCGGAAAGGCATTAGCGATGTTTCACGCACTGTTATTTGAATCAGAAATCCCCCGCCCAGTGGGCGTGGCCACTCCCGTGGCCTTCTGGAACCTGTAGTGCCGTGGTATTACCTCAGTGGGTTGCCGTGCCTGTTAGCAGTCTCGTAAGGTAAGTAGAACCAAGTGGGTTGCGGCGCCCCAGTCGAACATCACACTGGCATCTTGCTCCTCCAATAATCAGTTCCTGTTCCTTAAGCTTCCCAGCCGGTTGACAGAGAGGCAGGACTGTAAAAACAGCAGGGCTCAATCCGCGGCTCAGGCGGTGCCGCTAACATCCCATCAAACAAAGTTGCCTGCAATGGATGGAGCCCACAACAGGTGAATATAGCTGAAACAATCTTTATTGAAGGTTGCCGCATGGATGACCGCTGGAAGCCACACAAATAGCGAAGAATCATGCCCGACGCGTTTCGTGCTTATGGAGCACTTCCTCATGGGCTCTGGCTTCGGTGCTGCGGAAAGGCATTAGCGATGTTTCACGCACTGTTATTTGAATCAGAAATCCCCCGCCCAAGCCGCGGAGGGGGCCCAGGTGCTGTTTCAGCGCCCCAGCAGTGACGCCAATCGACGCCGCTGTGCATGGCAGCAGGAGCCTGTTATTTTGAGCAACATATGTATTTGCGGGGACTCGAGCCTTGCACCATCACCCACTGGGGTTTATTGGACAATTTCAGAGTTGATTGATGGCAGCTCACTGAAGAAATACAGGGCACTACGTTTACCATCATGCCTCAGGAGTGGCCGAGCCCACTGGGCGTGGTTACACAGATTTAAGTGATGCCGCTAATTGCCTTCATTCAACCCTCCAAGTCCGGTGCCTTTGAAGAAGTGGTTTTCCACGAAACGCGTCAGGCTGGACTTTCATTTGATGATGCAGAGCTGTGTTTCCTCGCATTTCGCTCGAATAAATATCGTTGGCTACAGAACCTACCTGGTGTGGGCTTCCTCCTTTGCAGGCAAACTTTTTGGTTGGATGTTGCGGCTGGCCTGAGCTGCGGAGGGGGCCCAGGTGCTGTTTCAGCGCCCCAGCAGTGACGCCAATCGACGCCGCTGTGCATGGCAGCAGGAGCCTGTTATTTTGAGCAACATATGTATTTGCGGGGACTCGAGCCTTGCACCATCACCCACTGGGGTTTATTGGACAATTTCAGAGTTGATTGATGGCAGCTCACTGAAGAAATACAGGGCACTACGTTTACCATCATGCCTCAGGAGTGGCCGAGCCCACTGGGCGTGGTTACACAGATTTAAGTGATGCCGCTAATTGCCTTCATTCAACCCTCCAAGTCCGGTGCCTTTGAAGAAGTGGTTTTCCACGAAACGCGTCAGGCTGGACTTTCATTTGATGATGCAGAGCTGTGTTTCCTCGCATTTCGCTCGAATAAATATCGTTGGCTACAGAACCTACCTGGTGTGGGCTTCCTCCTTTGCAGGCAAACTTTTTGGTTGGATGTTGCGGCTGGCCTGAGCCGCGGAGGGGGCCCAGGTGCTGTTTCAGCGCCCCAGCAGTGACGCCAATCGACGCCGCTGTGCATGGCAGCAGGAGCCTGTTATTTTGAGCAACATATGTATTTGCGGGGACTCGAGCCTTGCACCATCACCCACTGGGGTTTATTGGACAATTTCAGAGTTGATTGATGGCAGCTCACTGAAGAAATACAGGGCACTACGTTTACCATCATGCCTCAGGAGTGGCCGAGCCCACTGGGCGTGGTTACACAGATTTAAGTGATGCCGCTAATTGCCTTCATTCAACCCTCCAAGTCCGGTGCCTTTGAAGAAGTGGTTTTCCACGAAACGCGTCAGGCTGGACTTTCATTTGATGATGCAGAGCTGTGTTTCCTCGCATTTCGCTCGAATAAATATCGTTGGCTACAGAACCTACCTGGTGTGGGCTTCCTCCTTTGCAGGCAAACTTTTTGGTTGGATGTTGCGGCTGGCCTGAGCCGCGGAGGGGGCCCAGGTGCTGTTTCAGCGCCCCAGCAGTGACGCCAATCGACGCCGCTGTGCATGGCAGCAGGAGCCTGTTATTTTGAGCAACATATGTATTTGCGGGGACTCGAGCCTTGCACCATCACCCACTGGGGTTTATTGGACAATTTCAGAGTTGATTGATGGCAGCTCACTGAAGAAATACAGGGCACTACGTTTACCATCATGCCTCAGGAGTGGCCGAGCCCACTGGGCGTGGTTACACAGATTTAAGTGATGCCGCTAATTGCCTTCATTCAACCCTCCAAGTCCGGTGCCTTTGAAGAAGTGGTTTTCCACGAAACGCGTCAGGCTGGACTTTCATTTGATGATGCAGAGCTGTGTTTCCTCGCATTTCGCTCGAATAAATATCGTTGGCTACAGAACCTACCTGGTGTGGGCTTCCTCCTTTGCAGGCAAACTTTTTGGTTGGATGTTGCGGCTGGCCTGAGCCGCGGAGGGGGCCCAGGTGCTGTTTCAGCGCCCCAGCAGTGACGCCAATCGACGCCGCTGTGCATGGCAGCAGGAGCCTGTTATTTTGAGCAACATATGTATTTGCGGGGACTCGAGCCTTGCACCATCACCCACTGGGGTTTATTGGACAATTTCAGAGTTGATTGATGGCAGCTCACTGAAGAAATACAGGGCACTACGTTTACCATCATGCCTCAGGAGTGGCCGAGCCCACTGGGCGTGGTTACACAGATTTAAGTGATGCCGCTAATTGCCTTCATTCAACCCTCCAAGTCCGGTGCCTTTGAAGAAGTGGTTTTCCACGAAACGCGTCAGGCTGGACTTTCATTTGATGATGCAGAGCTGTGTTTCCTCGCATTTCGCTCGAATAAATATCGTTGGCTACAGAACCTACCTGGTGTGGGCTTCCTCCTTTGCAGGCAAACTTTTTGGTTGGATGTTGCGGCTGGCCTGAGCCGCGGAGGGGGCCCAGGTGCTGTTTCAGCGCCCCAGCAGTGACGCCAATCGACGCCGCTGTGCATGGCAGCAGGAGCCTGTTATTTTGAGCAACATATGTATTTGCGGGGACTCGAGCCTTGCACCATCACCCACTGGGGTTTATTGGACAATTTCAGAGTTGATTGATGGCAGCTCACTGAAGAAATACAGGGCACTACGTTTACCATCATGCCTCAGGAGTGGCCGAGCCCACTGGGCGTGGTTACACAGATTTAAGTGATGCCGCTAATTGCCTTCATTCAACCCTCCAAGTCCGGTGCCTTTGAAGAAGTGGTTTTCCACGAAACGCGTCAGGCTGGACTTTCATTTGATGATGCAGAGCTGTGTTTCCTCGCATTTCGCTCGAATAAATATCGTTGGCTACAGAACCTACCTGGTGTGGGCTTCCTCCTTTGCAGGCAAACTTTTTGGTTGGATGTTGCGGCTGGCCTGAGCCGCGGAGGGGGCCCAGGTGCTGTTTCAGCGCCCCAGCAGTGACGCCAATCGACGCCGCTGTGCATGGCAGCAGGAGCCTGTTATTTTGAGCAACATATGTATTTGCGGGGACTCGAGCCTTGCACCATCACCCACTGGGGTTTATTGGACAATTTCAGAGTTGATTGATGGCAGCTCACTGAAGAAATACAGGGCACTACGTTTACCATCATGCCTCAGGAGTGGCCGAGCCCACTGGGCGTGGTTACACAGATTTAAGTGATGCCGCTAATTGCCTTCATTCAACCCTCCAAGTCCGGTGCCTTTGAAGAAGTGGTTTTCCACGAAACGCGTCAGGCTGGACTTTCATTTGATGATGCAGAGCTGTGTTTCCTCGCATTTCGCTCGAATAAATATCGTTGGCTACAGAACCTACCTGGTGTGGGCTTCCTCCTTTGCAGGCAAACTTTTTGGTTGGATGTTGCGGCTGGCCTGAGCCGCGGAGGGGGCCCAGGTGCTGTTTCAGCGCCCCAGCAGTGACGCCAATCGACGCCGCTGTGCATGGCAGCAGGAGCCTGTTATTTTGAGCAACATATGTATTTGCGGGGACTCGAGCCTTGCACCATCACCCACTGGGGTTTATTGGACAATTTCAGAGTTGATTGATGGCAGCTCACTGAAGAAATACAGGGCACTACGTTTACCATCATGCCTCAGGAGTGGCCGAGCCCACTGGGCGTGGTTACACAGATTTAAGTGATGCCGCTAATTGCCTTCATTCAACCCTCCAAGTCCGGTGCCTTTGAAGAAGTGGTTTTCCACGAAACGCGTCAGGCTGGACTTTCATTTGATGATGCAGAGCTGTGTTTCCTCGCATTTCGCTCGAATAAATATCGTTGGCTACAGAACCTACCTGGTGTGGGCTTCCTCCTTTGCAGGCAAACTTTTTGGTTGGATGTTGCGGCTGGCCTGAGCCGCGGAGGGGGCCCAGGTGCTGTTTCAGCGCCCCAGCAGTGACGCCAATCGACGCCGCTGTGCATGGCAGCAGGAGCCTGTTATTTTGAGCAACATATGTATTTGCGGGGACTCGAGCCTTGCACCATCACCCACTGGGGTTTATTGGACAATTTCAGAGTTGATTGATGGCAGCTCACTGAAGAAATACAGGGCACTACGTTTACCATCATGCCTCAGGAGTGGCCGAGCCCACTGGGCGTGGTTACACAGATTTAAGTGATGCCGCTAATTGCCTTCATTCAACCCTCCAAGTCCGGTGCCTTTGAAGAAGTGGTTTTCCACGAAACGCGTCAGGCTGGACTTTCATTTGATGATGCAGAGCTGTGTTTCCTCGCATTTCGCTCGAATAAATATCGTTGGCTACAGAACCTACCTGGTGTGGGCTTCCTCCTTTGCAGGCAAACTTTTTGATTTATATATATATATCTATATATATATATACACGCACACACACAAAAAAGTATACACAAAATAACAAGTATACCATGCCAAATGTTGCAAGGTACACGTATATACTGTACTTGGCTTAAGAATGTATATAAATAATGTGTATGAAAATATTGCTCCTAATTATGGGGCCCATTAGGATGGCGGGCGGAGGCACCACCGCAGTGCTGGCGGTGGCGGAAAATGTCAATTTCCGCACGCCAGCAGCGGTCTTCACGCCCGCCATATTAGTATGGTCAAACAAAGCCCATTTCCCGTCCGCCGCGGTGCGACGCGAACCGCCATAAAAATGCACCCGCCACCGCGGCGGTGGGAGCCAATGGAGACCCACCGCTGTGCGGAATGACGTCCCAACCGCCGTACAAATCAGGATGCCCCAAACAGCCAGTCGCACCGCAGCGGAGAAACCGCCCAACCAGAGACGGCGGAAGCACGACAGCGGAGTGCGAAACCTGATTCCCGGTCCTTTCCGCCCGGTCCCGACCTCAATGGATCCAGCTCTACACATCTTCCTGGTGCTGTACCTGATACACCACCAGCAACTCATGCACCGTTGCGGGCGCCGCCGCAGGTACGCAATAACACATCTCCGCACACAACAACAACACACAATTCATGGGCAAATATAGGGTTCCTGTCCACACCAGACACCCTGGTGGGGACAGGAACACATCCACAAGTGTACCCACACATGTCCTACCTGTCACCAAATCACCCCTCCGAATCCAGGTCACCCACCAACCGCGATCTTGATGTAATGTCCCGGTCACGTCACCGCAGCGGTGAAGACGCAGGAAAACATGCGCACAATGCAGAAGGCAGGACCAGCGCCAGGCATGGGCAGTGCACAAAGATCATAGGGCCACACCTCCACCCTCCACACAACAGCCCCCCCCCCAAACATGAAGGAACATGCCATGTGCCCCTCCTGTGCTCCCCCATGTACAATAACCAGCCAGGTGAACCCACACCCTGCCCCACACACAAAACAACTAGGGAGACAGCACAGCAGGTGGGGCTGCAGAGGAACATAGAGCACAGAAGCACAGGGCCAGGGCAACCCACACACCACACCTACACCACACTCATGGCAAGAAAACTGAGTCCAAGCACAAAATGAACACTCATACAGATAATGAACAATCACTCAACTGGACACACAGCCTGCCAAGTCACACAGACATACCCCACACTGACACACAGCCACATACACAGACCAGATGTTAGCAGCAATGGAGGACAACAAATAGGAAATCTAAAGTGATGTGCATACAAATGGAAGGCCAAGGAGCTAACCACTAAGCATGTGTACATCACATGCAAGAGAAGGAACATATAACAACACCCTCAGCCCATCAAATCACACATGGCTGGCACAGTGAGTGAAGTCAAACCACAGTCACCTCAGTGCAACAACTCAGGGAGACAGCAAGGCAACCCATGTATAGGCACAGGGATGAAAGGAAGGGTCTGAAGTCAAACAGTGAACAGCCACATATCTGTATCCAACTACCTGACAGGTGTATGTCAGCAGCACAACACACAGGGCCCATTGTAACACTCCATGACTGTCAAAGACAAGTAGGAACCTTCACACATACCCCACCCCCACCCCCTCACACCTGCAGCACACAACACCAGTGTCAAACACACAGAAGGGTGCCAATAATGTCCAGTCAATACACTGACAAACAATCACACTCCCTGGGGGGTATCCACAAACATCACACACACACACTCAGGGATGCCTGCACCAATGCTTGCACAAAACCAACAGCCAAACTCAAAACTCTATAACAACATACACAGAAGTACAACAAGACCAGACCTGACCTGTGCAGCAAAACTGTGGAAAGGCAATGGGAGCCCAGACAGAACAAGAGTACACAACCTCTTCAGTCAGGAACAATGCACAGACAACATACCCCAACACAGACAAGAAGTGCGTCATCACAAAACAATCATGGACACAAACTGGGAGAAATGGGCCTACAATGATACACATACAGACATACCACACCACCCATCAAGTCAACATGGTGTCATAGTGTACCACATGCTTGCACATGCACAATAATGACAAGTGACAGCTCAAATATGAGAGGAGAAAACACCAAGGACGCACCCAAAACAAGCCCAGGAACAAGAATAGCCCTAAGTGCATGTGACAGACACACAAGTAATGCACACTACACTGGCAAGACACATCTGAATGAAACACAACATACCAACAAAACACACACACTGACATGCAAATAGAACACCACACACAGAGCATCTGTCAGCTGCAAGAGACAACACAGCCCAAACACTGCACACATCCACATCAAACACACAACAGATGCACATGCCAATACATCACATTGCAAACACAGCAGGACATCAGGGGATGCACACCAGGCAAGGACATGGCAACATACACTCACAGCACTGCATGCACGACAAGCAGTGTGTGCACACCAAACATACCAGTTCCACACAGATATGAGTGACACACCATGAACACCCACAACACCAATCAGCCCAGCACACAGGCAACATCACACTCAGGAAGTGAAGCAGTACCTCAGCAAACACACATACAGCTAACCCAACACCCACAGATGCACAAGTCTGGGACACCCAGGTGAAAACAACATGACCAGAGGACTGTGCAGCACAAACTGTTGAACTGCATATGAGCAACCATGGCTGCAAAACAGTACCAGAAAATCACATATAACCAATTGGGAAACTGTCATGAGTGGCACATTGGTCCTGTGCACAAGATCAGCACCACAAAGCATAGTGTAACAAATGAAGTGATGGGGAGGCACACACACTGGCAACCCAAGGGGACAGCTGACATGAGAGTGATGTGGTGTGTACGTCAGTAGTGGACATGGCAGGAGTGCACCATACACAAATAGATGGAGTGCAGACTCAAAATGGGTAGGCATCAGAAGCACAGATAGGGGATGGTATGACTCCACACCCCACATGCCATACTGGAGGCAAAAAAGCCCCAAGTGACAGCAATGCATGAGAAAACACACCCACAATGTCATTGTGGCTGAGCAGGTCTGCACAGTGACTACAAAGAGTATCAAGACACATGGCTGATCAACAAAACACAACACTGAATTGCCAGTCACACACTCTGCATACTCACAATTGCCACCAACAACAAGTAGGAGTCCCCCAGAAGTGCAAGGACACACCAACACACTGCACAGTGCACAACCTACAACTCCCACATGTGCACACAATCGCAAGCACAGGGCTGACCAATAAAACAAACAGGCACTCAACTCCTGGCTGACACTGTGCAATTGACATTGCAGAGGCACACACACATCAACACTACCGACAAAGTCACCCCCTTCACACTGCACACTTCTTGACCACCCAAGTGCACACATTGAAATTAACCCATGTGACTAGGATGACTGGCCATCACAAGATGACCATACACCAACACTGCTGTGCACACATCAAGTAAGATCACACATACATGATGACCCTGGCCAGCCTGCCTGCAATCCTGTGGATAGAATCCCACTTTGTGCTGGCAGTGCATACAAACATGACATGTGTACAATATAGCTAACCTGACAAAAGAATGATTATGATAACAGTAGTTCATCACAAACCACCATCATTGCACCCCCAAGCTTCAGAGTCAAGAAGAACTGAAGGGCCTGTCACCCCTGTAAAAACCTGAAAAAGTGAGACAAGCCATTGGCAATGTTGAAGTGGCATACAGAGCATGTGTCACAGTAAACCATACCCACACAGAAAACCCTTTATTCAGCAAGGACACTGACAAAGTAGACAACAGGATTAACTGTCTTTATTCACATATTACACAGATAGGCACCAATAGTAGACAAGAGCAAGGCCAGTGGCCAGCACAAAGTGCAGATGAGGTACATGAGAAGCTGCACAGGGAAGGGGCAAACAGCAGTGAACATCAAGGCCAGTGGCCAGTCCACGGTGCAGATGAGGTGCATGAGAAGCTGCACAGGGAAGGGGCAAACAGCAGTGAACATCAAGGCCAGTGGCCAGTCCAAGGTGCAGATGAGGTACATGAGAAGCTGCACAGGGAAGAGGCAAACAGCAGTGAACATCAAGGCCAGTGGCCAGTCCAAGGTGCAGATGAGGTACATGAGAAGCTGCACAGGGAAGGGGCAAACAGCAGTGAACATCAAGGCCAGTGGCCAGTCCAAGGTGCAGATGAGGTACAGGAGAAGCTGCACAGGGAAGGGGCAAACAGCAGTGAACATCAAGGCCAGTGGCCAGTCCAAGGTGCAGAGGAGGTACATGAGAAGCTGCACAGGGAAGGGGCAAACAGCAGTGAACATCAAGGCCAGTGGCCAGTCAAAGGTGCATATGAGGTACAATGAGAAGCTGCACAGGGAAGGGGCAAACAGCAGTGAACATCAAGGCCAGTGGCCAGTCCAAGGTACAGATGAAGTACATTAGAAGCTGCACAGGGAAGGGGCAAACAGCAGTGAACATCAAGGCCAGTGGCCAGTCCAAGGTGCAGATGAGGTACTTGAGAAGCTGCACAGGGAAGGGGCAAACAGCAGTGAACATCAAGGCCAGTGGCCAGTCCAAGGTGCAGATGAGGTACTTGAGAAGCTGCACAGGGAAGGGGCAAACAGCAGTGAACATCAAGGCCAGTGGCCAGTCCAAGGTGCAGATGAGGTACATGAGAAGCTGCACAGGGAAGGGGCAAACAACAGTGAACATCAAGGCCAGTGGCCAGTCCAAGGTGCAGATGAGGTACATGAGAAGCTGCACAGGGAATGTGTGTGACTGTACCCTGCCATAGCCAGAAACACAGTCAGAGGGTAACAAATGGGCAGTCCAGGCACCGCTGTGGGAGAGACATGTGTGTGAGGGGGACTTCCACTCAGACTTGGCTGTCAGTCGGACTGGGAAGTGGCTGAGTGTCGGGGACAGTTGGAGGACTGGACCGGGGAAAGAGAGGCCCAGCTGAGGTAGAGCCATCAGTGGCTTTGGAAGCCGGAGGGCTGCTTGGACCAGGTGGTGTGGTGGCACGCGGAGGTGGAGTCATGCTGCCGTGAGACACAGTGTGGGTGGGAGATTGTGGAGGGGTGCCTTTCCACTTCTTGGGGATTTTAAATGGCTTCCCTGTCTTGGTATTAGTGGTAAGTGGGACGGACACAACAGGCACATTCACCACCAAAGCTGCATCAGGTGCAGACAGTGGCCCTCCCTCTGGGGACATGCTGGATCCAGTGGTACGCTTGGCCTGGCCTTGCCTTTGCCCCTCCATCCCCTGTTTACCAGGTGTCCCCCCTACAGTGCCCTCCTTTCCCTGCTTCACAGGGCTCTGGATGGGAGTTGAGGTTGTGGGTGAATCTGCCTTAGAGCTCTTTCTATGTGTACTCTTAGCAGGCACCAGCTTCTCAGCGGGCACGGAAACTGTCTGCTTGTCTTTGCGAGACGCTTTTGGGACAGGAGAGTCCTTCGCAGGGGATGCCTCTGCGTGTGTTGTATCTTGCCCTTGAGGTCTGTGGTGTGTGGTCACTATCATCAGATGTAGCCACTGGCATGGGGGTGGCCAAAGGGACTGGAGCTGGACTCTGTGACTGTGCCAGCTGAATGGCTGCCGTCACTATGGAGTACAAAGACTGGACAGTCCGGTGTAGCCCACCCACGTCTGAATGAATGCCCTCCATGAAAGCAACGACCTGTGCCAATTTTTTGTCGTGGTCTAGGAAGGCGTTAATGAGAGTTGTCTGGCCCACACACAGCTGGCGCCAAAAGTCCACAGACTCAACACTGAGGGCACTGCGAACACGGCCAGCACAAGTGGAAGTAGGTGGGATGGTGGGCGCTGTACGCTGTGTGGTGGAAGAGGAGGCAGAGTTCCCGCTCCCTGTGCCCGCCAACATAGATGTGTCACCGCTGGTGTCAGATGACGTTGAGGTTGGTGTCTCTGGCTGTGATTCCTCAAGCAGACTCCTGTCCCCCTCCGAGGCGGTGGTTACATCAGTGTCACTGTGCTCATGTGTAGCAGCCATGCTTGATGCCTCACCACTGGTGTCCGTCCCCTGTCCGTCCGTGCCCACGGGAGATGCTGCATGAGAGAGAGAGATCTAGGGTCAGTTCATTGGCATCAACACAACCATCATATGCAAGCAAAGCACTAAACAAGATGATGATATCTCCATGTAGCACACCACCCTGTGCAGTAACATTGAAGAACAGTGGAGCGGTGCACTAACCAGTCAAATTCAAATCAATAAAGAAGCACAGTCAGTATCTTCGTGATCAAAAAATATATCCATCTTTATTTTTCACAATCCTTAAGAGTTAAGCAGAGCATCAGCCAACGCGTTTCGTTCAATATATGAACTTCGTCAGGGCTGAAACAAGTATAACAAAAATAACATAAGCAACTTAATTGTGTGACATATGACAAATACAATACATATAACTCAAACATGACACTGGACATTATTTCATATTACTACTGTGCATGACACTGGAGACAACGAAATGTGCACAAAAAACAATACATAAAAACCGTGACAAACAATAAAATCTATGTTTGTAAACATGTGGTCTCTACCCTTCCTCCACACCTTAAAAATATCTAATCGCTGATCCCCTTTGTAGACGTGCACATATATAAAAACAAAGGGATGTACTATTGAATTTATCAGCGACTCCACTCATGGATACTAAAACCAATGTGTCCTTGGACACTATTAAAAACCCAATTTTGATATCTCACTAATATAACACATATTGATTAAATTATTTATAAGAGAAAACCCAACATGTTTATGACAAACAAAAACATAACACAGGGGACCCGTTATTAGTATCTCCCAAGTGTCGGGTATAGTAATAGGTGAAAAGCGGACCGGACTGTCATTTCTTATTATCAACTCTTCAGTATAAGGGTAAAAGTCCTAGCATGTTATTACCCAAACAATATAAATGGGCATGCAACCCATTAAGTACATACCAGAGTTGTGTGTGGTTGGTTGTCGCATATAAGGCGCCTGCTCAATAGTAGGGGCTGAGAGCCCACTCCGGTCTCAGCCTATTTCGGATATATACTCCCGGTATGTCAGTTCAATAATGCACCAATAACGTGGGTCTCCTTGATAAGAGCCCAAAAAATGATAATCCTATATTAAAGGAGAAAGAGAGATTGTATTAACGAAAGTTACAAGCCCATACTATTTCACCTAAGATAAGTCTAAAACCAGCCTCCATGTGGGAAACCTAACTTTCGGAAAAAAAAAATAGGACAACTGCTACAGATGACAATAAAATGCAGTGTTGCAATATGATCCCCAAATATGATTCCCTAATATAGTGGGATTCAATAAAATTAATTCGAAAATGCCGAAGAAATAAAATGTAATTAGATGGTCATTAGAAAAAGCCTGGGTTTCTCTGTGCAAAAGATTGCAATAATAATATTATGTACGAGGTAACGCATCGACATAACAGCCTCTAATCGACACATATGCTTTCCACTGTGAAGCACAACAGCTCCACGCCACACCATAAAACAATGGTGCGTGTTGATAACAACGAGAATTTGACGGCTCCAAAAAATGACCTAGGGCGCAGGGCGGATGAAAGTGAAAACAACTGTAATATCTAACCCAGCCCGTCCTTATACTGCCCAAACGTTCGACTAATCAAAAAACACAAAAGTACAAAAGCAGATGGAGGCACAGATGAAAGGCCAAAATGACCTCCCCCCGGCCTAAAAATAATAAGCCAACGATTAAACCAACAATCCCTAATAAAAAAAGGAATAACACAATAAGGGTTAAAGGGCAAAACCACTAAATCCAAGCAAAAAACGGCAATACTAGCGTCTTATTTCGGGAGCACTTACCTGCAGGCCTTCACTGCTACATCTCAATACATGGTCGGGTAAGTGTTGCGCAGATAAAGAAGCCGATAATCTAAGCGTTTAGAAACAAAAAGAACCGCGAAAAATAACCGCGAGAAATAAAATAAAAACAGCTGCGCATGAGGAAAGACTATTTTGGCAAAATGCCAAACGGACCTTGTCCTTATCTGTTAGCCATCCTGCGTGTTGATCGACGTCGTAGGTCTGGCTACGCTAATAGCTCATAACATCGATGGTTGCTATGGCAGCAAAGGGAACCATATGTGAAAGAGAAGGAGGGACAACAGACACCGTCCTCTACTAAAGCGGGGCACAATACAAGATATCAAAAGCCGTCGAATCACGGAATGTGAATCTCACAAATTCTAATGTAGTGATAAAAAATGGTATACATCACCCCCATATAATTATTCTTAACGGTAAGACTGTCTTCAAAAACCGGCACTTTATAATGCTCAAAATAGTGGTTGACTTAATGGAGGTCCTGAAGTGCAATTGAAAACTCAGATGAATATAAGCGAAGAGATCAGGGCAGTAGTTGACAAATGATCATAAGTTGCGCATGAAATTTATTTATATAAGCTAATTCATAAGGAGAAAGAAATATATAAGAATACATAGTGCGTTGCACTTTGGACATGCTGTTCTTTAATTCTAATGGAACAGGGCTCTATATAAAGTACCTAGAGCCGGCGAGTAAATGAGTGTGCATCGCACAACTTAAATAAGATATGCGAGGAGATCAGGGCAATATGTGCAATAAGCGCCAATCGATCATAATAGGCGCATGAATGAATGAAAAAAGGGGGGACACGTTGTATACTGTGCTTAGAAATGCCAGACTTGTAAAAAAAGTGGGTCAGAGCCCTAAGTACAATAACCGACAGTAGGGACCCTTAAAAGCTAACGCTAACACTTGATGTTAGAAGGGTATGGCCAAAGGTTTTTGCATATAACCATACCTGTTAATGATGGTAAAGGCACTATAAAATGCCTACACGATGATAATCTAAAGAGTAGGTCAGAATAGCATAAAACCAAAAATGGTAGGCCTGGGATATAAACAGATAATAGGTATATACAATAGGGCAGTTTGTTGGACTCTCATGTCCAAAACATAGATATACAGAGGGACAAAACCTATGTAATCATGTTAGAAAATAATGAAATTCGTGATCTGTATTATGTCCTTTAAGGACTGACTGAAGTCTACAAATCCATTTAGACTCCGTCTGGCGTAATGTTAGCTCTCTGTTTCCACCCCGATTGCTAGGAGGAATGTAGTCGATACCACAGAATTTAAAAGTGGTATTATCCGCATGTGAGGTCCGGTAATGTTCAGTCAAGGGGTATCGTGTGTCTCCGTTGATTAATGCACGACGATGTTCCTGTATTCTTTTTTTAAGACTTCGTACCGTACTACCTACATATACCATGCCACACGGGCACACAAGAGTGTACACCACATATTGGGTGTTACAATTTATGAAATGCCTGATTGTATATGTTTTGCCAGTATTATAGCAGAACTCTTTACATTTGTTAAGGCCAAGGGGACAGACATTGCATATAGTGCATGTGTAAAAACCCACCGGGGCTGTAGGTAACCAAGTTATAGTCGGTTTGGTGGTTACATAACTAGGACATAAGGTCCTCCTCAGTGTACGTCCTCTTCTATAGATAATTGAAGGGGTCTCTTTAATGAAAGGGCGTAATTTCGGGATGTCCCAAAGTAAATGCCAATGTTTTCTAAAGGCCTTAAAGATGTTATCATTGTGGGCTGTATAGTTCGTGAAAAATGATATTTTTTCTCTGGTGTTGCCCTTCATTTGTTTATAATTCCTTTTGTTGTTAATGGGTTGTATGAGGGTATCCGATCTCGGAAGGTTAAGTACCCTCCGTTCTGTCTTATTAAGGGTATCGTCATTATAGCCCCTATTCCGAAACCTTTGTTTGATGTCACTGATGTTGTCCCTAAACCCCGTCTCTTCACTACAAATGCGTCGAGTTCTGACCATTTCCCCGTATGGAATGTTTGTAATGACTGAACTAGCGTGTGCACTGGTAGCATGTAGAATACTATTGCAGGATGTGGTTTTCCTAAACAATGTACTCTGTACCAAGCCCTGATTTACAAAAAAATGAATATCCAAGAAGTCTATAGATTCAATGTTGTGTGACATGGTTAACTGTACATTATATGTGTTATCATTTAAATATGTGAAATAGTCTTGTAACTCCCGGACCGGACCAGACCATAGACAGATGATGTCATCTATGTACCTCCCCCAGAACACAATATGTTTGGTCCAGGGGGAGGCACGTTTGTTCCAGGCGTGCTCCCTCTCCTACCAGCCCATAAAGAGGCCGACATAAGAAGGAGCGAACCTGGAACCCATCGCGGTCCCCTGCAATTGGTGGTACCACCTTTCATCATGCTTGAAAAAATTGTTAGTTAAAATTAATTCAATCATATCCATGATCATAAGGTTATAAGCATAATGGTCTGCTCCTTCTTTGTCCAGGTAGTATCGAACTGCCAACATGCCGAACTCCTTTTGGATGCAAGTGTAGAGCCCTGCCACATCAAAGGTTACAAATCTGAGTTCCTCAGACCACGGGAATCCATCAAATTTATTCAAAATGTCCTTACTATCTTTAATATATGCAGGAAGATTAATAACATGTTTTTGTAAAGTAAGGTCAACAAATTCTGAGAGTCTCTCAGTGGGTGAGCCCACCCCCGAAATAATCGGTCTCCCAGGTGGAAAGTTGCCACCCTTGTGCACCTTCGGTAAAATGTAGATGCACGGGAAGCGTGCGTGTTCAACATGAAGGTATTTAAATTCATCATCTGTGATGAGACATTCTTCCCTCCATTCTGTCAATTTCCTATTTATGTTGCCTTGTAATTCATCAATGGGATTGTGGCCTATCAATTCGTAACATTGATGGTCGTTTAATTGTCTTGTGATTTCGCCCAAATAGTCTTGTACATCCATCACCACCACATTCCCCGCCTTATCTGCCTCCCTGATTACAATGGTGGTGTCCCCTTGCAATCTATTAAGGGCCACTCTCTCAGTTCTAGATAGATTGTAGCGGTGTATATATTGTGGGTTTGTCCAGACTATATAACTCCTTGGTGATCATTTCCCAAACTTCTCAATGTTACAATGGTAGCCATGCTGTGGCACAAATTTCGATCTTGGTCTGAGACCTGTATCTCGCTTGAGATTCTCAGTTATAACTAGATCATGCAAAAGCGTACTCATATCTTTCATTTCGTCATTCTCAATAGAAAGAAGTGTTTGTACTTGTCGTATATCCTCAATTGTTCTATCTACAACTGGTGTATCAGATATATTGGCAACAACAAGTGGTGTTTGCTCTGAAAAAAATTCTTTTAATTTAAGTGTGCGTAGAAATTTATACAGATCAACATGTACATTAGCAAGATCACCAAATTGTGTAGGGCAAAATCCCAATCCCCTTTTAAAACATTACGTTCACATTCATTTAATTCCCTTTTGGACAAATTAATGATATTCAGATCTGGATGAATTGCATGTATATCAGCTGAATCGGTAGTATCCCCCGTGGTGGAAACCCCGATTTGATCTACTCTGATTGTGTTCTCTAATTTTTCTTGGGACGTAATAGCATGGAGTGACTGTCTCCTCTTAATCCTTGCCCTCCCCCCTCTTCTGATTTTTTTGGGGCCTTTTTTAGTTGTCTCTCCCCCTGTCGGACTCGCTCTAATTCTTTCTGGAAGTTTGATGTACCTTCCCCTAAAGGGATCTCAGATGTGGATTGGTTTGAAGGAATACTTCCACTAGATGCCAGTGAAATACTGCTGGCAGATTGGTTTTCTACGCTTTCTTCCCTTGCCCTTTTCTTATCCTCACTGTTGCTATGGTTGTCATATTTTTTGGCAAAGGTATATATCCTACTTTACAAAAACATGTTATTAATCTTCCTGCATATATTAAAGATAGTAAGGACATTTTGAATAAAGTTGATGGATTCCCGTGGTCTGAGGAACTCAGATTTGTAACCTTTGATGTGGCAGGGCTCTACACTTGCATCCAAAAGGAGTTCGGCATGTTGGCAGTTCGATACTACCTGGACAAAGAAGGGGCAGACCATTATGCTTATAACCTTATGATCATGGATATGATTGAATTAATTTTAACTAACAATTTTTTCAAGCATGATGAAAGGTGGTACCACCAATTGCAGGGGACCGCGATGGGTTCCAGGTTCGCTCCTTCTTATGCCGGCCTCTTTATGGGCTGGTATGAGAGGGAGCACGCCTGGAACAAACGTGCCTCCCCCTGGACCAAACATATTGTGTTCTGGGGAGGTACATAGACGACATCATCTGTCTATGGTCTGGTCCGGTCAGGAAGTTACAAGACTATTTCACATATTTAAATGATAACACATGTAATGTACAGTTAACCATGTCACACAACATTGAATCTATAGACTTCTTGGATATTCATTTTTTTGTAAATCAGGGCTTGGTACAGAGTACATTGTTTAGGAAAACCACATCCTGCAATAGTATTCTACATGCTACCAGTGCACACGCTAGTTCAGTCATTACAAACATTCCATACGGGGAAATGGTCAGAACTCGACGCATTTGTAGTGAAGAGACGGGGTTTAGGGACAACATCAGTGACATCAAACAAAGGTTTCGGAATAGGGGCTATAATGACGATACCCTTAATAAGGCAGAACGGAGGGTACTTAACCTTCCGAGATCGGATACCCTCATACAACCCATTAACAACAAAAGGAATTATAAACAAATGAAGGGCAACACCAGAGAAAAAATATCGTTTTTCACGAACTACACAGCCCACAATGATAAAATCTTTAAGGCCTTTAGGAAAACATTGGCATTTACTTTGGGACATCCCAAAATTATGCCCTTTCATTAAAGAGACCCCTTCAATTATCTATAGAAGAGGACGTACACTGAGGAGGACCTTATGTCCTAGTTATGTAACCACCAAACCGACTATAACTTGGTTACCTACAGCCCCGGTGGGTTTTTACACATGCACTATATGCAATGTCTGTCCCCTTGGCCTTAACAAATGTAAAGAGTTCTGCTATAATACTGGCAAAACATATACAATCAGGCATTTCATAAATTGTAACACCCAATATGTGGTGTACACTCTGTGTGCCCGTGTGGCATGGTATATGTAGGTAGTACGGTACGAAGTCTTAAAAAAGAATACAGGAACATCGTCGTGCATTAATCAACGGAGACACACGATACCCCTTGACTGAACATTACCGGACCTCACATGCGGATAATACCACTTTTAAATTATGTGGTATCGACTACATTCCTCCTAGCAATCGGGGTGGAAACAGAGAGCTAACATTACGCCAGACGGAGTCTAAATGGATTTGTAGACTTCAGTCAGTCCTTAAAGGACATAATACAGATCATGAATTTCATTATTTTCTAACATGATTACATAGGTTTTGTCCCTCTGTAAATCTATGTTTTGGACATGAGAGTCCAACAAACTGCCCTATTGTATATACCTATTATCTGTTTATATCCCAGGCCTACCATTTTTGGTTTTATGCTATTCTGACCTACTCTTTAGATTATCATCGTGTAGGCATTTTATAGTGCCTTTACCATTATTAACAGGTATGGTTATATGCAAAAACCTTTGGCCATACCCTTCTAACATCAAGTGTTAACGTTAGCTTTTAAGGGTCCCTACTGTCGGTTATTGTACTTAGGGCTCTGACCCACTTTTTTTTACAAGTCTGGGATTTCTAAGCACAGTATACAACGTGTCCCCCCTTTTTTCATTCATTCACGCGCCTATTATGATCGATTGGCGCTTATTGCACATATTGCCCTGATCTCCTCGCATATCTTATTTAAGTTGTGCGATGCACACTCATTTACTCGCCGGCTCTAGGTACTTTATATAGGGCCCTGTTCCATTAGAATTAAAGAACAGCATGTCCAAAGTGCAACGCACTATGTATTCTTATATATTTCTTTCTCCTAATGAATTAGCTTATATAAATAGATTTCATGCGCAACTTATGATCATTTGTCACTTACTGCCCTGATCTCTTCGCTTATATTCATCTGAGTTTTCAATTGCCCTTCAGGACCTCCATTAAGTCAACCACTGTTTTGAGCATTATAAAGTGCCGGTTTTTGAAGACAGTCTTACCGTTAAGAATAATTATATGGGGGTGATGTATACCATTTTTTATCACTACATTAGAATTTGTGAGATTCACATTCCGTGATTCGACGGCTTTTGATATCTTGTATTGTGCCCCGCTTTAGTAGAGGACGGTGTCTGTTGTCCCTCCTTCTCTTTCACATATGGTTCCCTTTGCTGCCATAGCAACCAATGATGTTATGAGCTATTAGCGAAGCCAGACCTACGACGTCGATCAACACGCAGGATGGCTAACAGATAAGGACATGGTCCGTTTGGCATTTTGCCAAAATAGTCTTTCCTCATGCGCAGCTGTTTTTATTTTATTTTTCGCGGTTATTTTTTGCGGTTATTATTGTTTCTAAACGCTTAAATTATCGGCTTCTTTATCTGCGCAACACTTACCCGACCATGTATTGAGATGTAGCAGTGAAGGACTGCAGGTAAGTGCTCCCGAAATAAGACGCTAGTGTTGCCGTTTTTTGCTTAGATTTAGTGGTTTTGCCCTTTAACCCTTATTGTGTTATTCCTTTTTTTATTAGGGATTGTTGGTTTAATCGTTGGCTTATTATTTTTAGGCCGGGGGGAGGTCATTTTGGCCTTTCATCTGTGCCTCCATCTGCTTTTGTACTTTTGTGTTTTTGATTAGTCGAACGTTTGGGCAGTATAAGGACGGGCTGGGTTAGAGATTACAGTTGTTTTCACTTTCATCCGCCCTGCGCCTAGGTCATTTTTTGGAGCCGTCAAATTCTCGTTGTTATCAACACGCACCATTGTTTTATGGTGTGGCGTGGAGCTGTTGTAGCTTCACAGTGGAAAGCATATGTGTCGATTAGAGGCTGTTATGTCGATGCGTTACCTCGCACATAATATTATTATTGCAATCTTTTGCACAGAGAAACCCAGGCTTTTTCTAATGACCGTCTAATTAAATTTTATTTCTTCGGCATTTTCTAATTAATTTTATTGAATCCCACTATATTAGGGAATCATATTTGGGGATCATATTGCAACACTGCATTTTATTGTCATATGTAGCAGTTGTCCTATTTTTTTTCGAAAGTTAGGTTTTCCACATGGAGGCTGGTTTTAGACTTATCTTAGGTGAAATAGTATGGGCTTGTAACTTTCGTTAATACAATCTCTCTTTCACCTTTAATATAGGATTATCATTTTTGGGCTCTTATCAAGGAGACCCACGTTATTGGGGCATTATTGAACTGACATACCGGGAGTATATATCCGAAATAGGCTGAGACCGGAGTGGGCTCTCAACCCCTACTATTGAGCAGGCGCCTTATATGCGACAACCAATCACACACAACTCTGGTATGTACTTAATGGGTTGCATGCCCATTTATACTGTTTGGGTAATAACATGCTAGGACTTTTACCCTTATACTGAAGAGTTGATAATAAGAAATGACAGTCCGGTCCGCTTTTTCACCTATTACTATACCCGACACTTGGGAGATACTAATAACGGGTCCCCTGTGTTATGTTTTTGTTTGTCATAAACATGTTGGGTTTTCTCTTATAAATAATTTAATCAATATGTGTTATATTAGTGAGATATCAAAATTGGGTTTTTAATAGTGTCCAAGGACACATTGGTTTTAGTATCCATGAGTGGAGTCGCTGATAGATTCAATAGTACATCCCTTTGTTTTTATATATGTGCACGTCTACAAAGGGGATCAGCGATTAGATATTTTTAAGGTGTGGAGGAAGGGTAGAGACCACATGTTTACAAACATAGATTTTATTGTTTGTCACGTTTTTATGTATTGTTTTTTTGTGCACATTTCGTTGTCTCCAGTGTCATGCACAGTAGTAATATGAAATAATGTCCAGTGTCATGTTTGAGTTATATGTATTGTATTTGTCATATGTCACACAATTAAGTTGCTTATGTTATTTTTGTTATACTTGTTTTAGCTCCTGACGAAGTTCATATATTGAACGAAACGCGTTGGCTGATGCTGTGCTTAACTCTCAAGGATTGTGAAAAATAAAGACGGATATATTTTTTGGATCACGAAGATACTGACTGTGCTTCTTTATTGATTTGAATTTGACTGGTTAGTGCACCGCTCCACTGTTCTTTAAAGTACTTTATATCTGCATTGGCAGTTGGCACTCTTCAACGGCGGGTGCAGGAGCGGTTTGTGCACACTGACTCGTAACATATCAGTTAATAGCAACTATAGGGAACATAAAAAGGAGGTGCGGCCACTGGAGTCCGCCGTTGTTTCTCAAATCTCATTGATTCTATGGACTAGCCAGCACTCCTCTAAATATCCCAACATCAGTCACAAAATATGCCTAAACTTATTGATAGGAGAGAAGAACATGCACAGGACCTATTTGGCAAAGGATTCTGAAGTGCAGCAGCCGCACCAACAACAGAGAAACAAGACACTGGATTACGATCATGCTTCCTTAAACTGGAGAGAGTAAAAAAACAAGAGTTTGCTCGCTGGTAGGGACGGTGTAACCCTCCAGCAGTACCTAGATAATAAGAAGATCCCACGAGGCCTTCGCATTTTGATCTTTCCGACCTTTGAGGACCTAAGCGAGGATCTTCTAGGCGAATGGGAGCACAACCTGGAAGGGGCCTCTGTGACAATGATGCGTATCCTGATTAAACATGCCAGCGAAAAAGGTAAAAAGTTACAGGTCGAAAATGACAACTTAGAAAAACAGATCGAGGGTATGGATTGTAAGGACCTAGTGGAGAAGAATTATACCATTCTCAACAAGGTTATTGAGGAACACCAGCATTACTTACGAGATAAGAAAATGCGTACGATCAGGAGGGACGACCGCGAGTACAGGGATGGCAGGATTTATACCTTTGCCAAAAAATATGACAACCATAGCAACAGTGAGGATAAGAAAAGGGCAAGGGAAGAAAGCGTAGAAAACCAATCTGCCAGCAGTATTTCACTGGCGTCTAGTGGAAGTATTACTTCAAACCAATCCACATCTGAGATCCCTTTAGGGGAAGGTACATCAAACTTCTAGAAAGAATTAGAGCGAGTCCGACAGGGGGAGAGACAACCAAAAAATGCCCCAAAAAAACCAGAAGAGGGGGGAGGGCAAGGATTAAGAGGAGACAGTCACTCCATGCTATTACGTCCCAAGAAAAATTAGAGAACACAATCAGAGTAGATCAAATCGGGGTTTCCACCACGGGGGATACTACCGATTCAGCTGATATACATGCAATTCATCCAGATCTGAATATCATTAATTTGTCCAAAAGGGAATTAAATGAATGTGAACGTAATGTTTTAAAAAGGGGATTGGGATTTTGCCCTACACAATTTGGTGATCTTGCTAATGTACATTTTGATCTGTATAAATTTCTACGCACACTTAAATTAAAAGAATTTTTTTCAGAGCAACCACCACTTGTTGTTGCCAATATATCTGATACACCAGTTGTAGATAGAACAATTGAGGATATACGACAAGTACAAACACTTCTTTCTATTGAGAATGACGAAATGAAAGATATGAGTACGCTTTGCATGATCTAGATATAACTGAGAATCTCAAGCGAGATACAGGTCTCAGACCAAGATCGAAATTTGTGCCACAGCATGGCTACCATTGTAACATTGAGAAGTTTGGGGAAATGATCACCAAGGAGTTATATAGTCTGGACAAACCCACAATATATACACCGCAACACCACTACAATCTATGTAGAACTGAGAGAGAGGCCCTTAATAGATTGCAAGGGGACACCACCATTGTAATCAGGGAGGCAGATAAGGGGGGGAATGTGGTGGTGATGGATGTACAAGACTATTTGGGCGAAATCACAAGTCAATTAAACGACCATCAATGTAACGAATTGATAGGCCACAATCCCATTGATGAATTACAAGGCAACATAAATAGGAAATTGACAGAATGGAGGGAAGAATGTCTCATCACAGATGATGAATTTAAATACCTTCATGTTGAACACGCACGCTTCACGTGCATCTACAATTTACCGAAGGTGCACAAGGGTGGCAACTTTCCACCTGGGAGACCGATTATTTCGGGGGTGGGCTCACCCACTGAGAGACTCTCAGAATTTGTTGACCTTACTTTACAAAAACATGTTATTAATCTTCCTGCATATATTAAAGATAGTAAGGACATTTTGAATACATTTGATGGATTCCCGTGGTCTGAGGAACTCAGATTTGTAACCTTTGATGTGGCAGGGCTCTACACTTGCATCCAAAAGGAGTTCGGCATGTTGGCAGTTCGATACTACCTGGACAAAGAAGGGGCAGACCATTATGCTTATAACCTTATGATCATGGATATGATTGAATTAATTTTAACTAACAATTTTTTCAAGCATGATGAAAGGTGGTACCACCAATTGCAGGGGACCGCGATGGGTTCCAGGTTCGCTCCTTCTTATGCCGGCCTCTTTATGGGCTGGTATGAGAGGGAGCACGCCTAGAATAAACGTGCCTCCCCTGGACTCAAACATATTGTGTTCTGGGGAGGTACATAGACGACATCATCTGTCTATGGTCTGGTCCGGTCCGGGAGTTACAAGACTATTTCACATATTTAAATGATAACACATATAATGTACAGTTAACCATGTCACACAACATTGAATCTATAGACTTCTTGGATATTCATTTTTTTGTAAATCAGGGCTTGGTACAGAGTACATTGTTTAGGAAAACCACATCCTGCAATAGTATTCTACATGGTACCAGTGCACACGCTAGTTCAGTCATTACAAACATTCCATACGGGGAAATGGTCAGAACTCGACGCATTTGTAGTGAAGAGACGGGGTTTAGGGACAACATCAGTGACATCAAAAAAGGTTTCGGAATAGGGGCTATAATGACGATACCCTTTAATAAGGCAGAACGGAGGGTACTTAATCTTCCGAGATCGGATACCCTCATACAACCCATTAACAACAAAAGGAATTATAAACAAATGAAGGGCAACACCAGAGAGAAAATATTGTTTTTCACTGAACTACACAGCCCACAATGATAAAATCTTTAAGGCCTTTAGAAAACATTGGCATTTACTTTGGGACATCCCGAAATTACACCCTTTCATTAAAGAGACCCCTTCAATTATCTATAGAAGAGGACGTACACTGAGGAGGACCTTATGTCCCAGTTATGTAACCACCAAACCGACTATAACTTGTTACCTACAGCCTCGGTGGGTTTTTACACATGCACTATATGCAATGTCTGTCCCCTTGGCCTTAACAAATGTAAAGAGTTCTGCTATAATACTGGCAAAACATATACAATCAGGCATTTCATAAATTGTAACACCCAATATGTGGTGTACACTCTTGTGTGCCCGTGTGGCATGGTATATGTAGGTAGTACGGTACGAAGTCTTAAAAAAAGAATACAGGAACATCGTCGTGCATTAATCAACGGAGACACACTATACCCCTTGACTGAACATTACCGGACCTCACATGCGGATAATACCACTTTTAAATTCTGTGGTATCGACTACATTCCTCCTAGCAATCGGGTGGAAACAGAGAGCTAACATTACGCCAGACGGAGTCTAAATGGATTTGTAGACTTCAGTCAGTCCTTAAAGGACATAATACAGATCATGAATTTCATTATTTTCTAACATGATTACATAGGTTTTGTCCCTCTGTATATCTATGTTTTGGACATGAGAGTCCAACAAACTGCCCTATTGTATATACCTATTATCTGTTTATATCCCAGGCCTACCATTTTTGGTTTTATGCTATTCTGACCTACCTTTAGATTATCATCGTGTAGGCATTTTATAGTGCCTTTACCATCATTAACAGGTATGGTTATATGCAAAAACCTTTGGCCATACCCTTCTAACATCAAGTGTTAGCGTTAGCTTTTAAGGGTCCCTACTGTCGGTTATTGTACTTAGGGCTCTGACCCACTTTTTTTACAAGTCTGGCATTTCTAAGCACAGTATACAACGTGTCCCCCCTTTTTTCATTCATTCACGCACCTATTATGATCGATTAGCGCTTATTGCACATATTGCCCTGATCTCCTCGCATATCTTATTTAAGCTGTGCGATGCACACTCATTTACTCGCCGGCTCTAGGTACTTTATATAGGGCCCTGTTCCATTAGGAATTAAAGAACAGCATGTCCAAAGTGCAACGCACTATGTATTCTTATATATTTCTTTCTCCTTATGAATTAGCTTATATAAATAAATTTCATGCGCAACTTATGATCATTTGTCGCTTACTGCCCTGATCTCTTCGCTTATATTCATCTGAGTTTTCAATTGCACTTCAGGACCTCCATTAAGTCAACCACTATTTTGAGCATTATAAAGTGCCGGTTTTTGAAGACAGTCTTACCGTTAAGAATAATTATATGGGGGTGATGTATACCATTTTTTATCACTACATTAGAATTTGTGAGATTCACATTCCGTGATTCGACGGCTTTTGATATCTTGTATTGTGCCCCGCTTTAGTAGAGGACGGTGTCTGTTGTCCCTCCTTCTCTTTCACATATGGTTCCCTTTGCTGCCATAGCAACCATCGATGTTATGAGCTATTAGCGTAGCCAGACCTACGACGTCGATCAACACGCAGGATGGCTAACAGATAAGGACAAGGTCCGTTTGGCATTTTGCCAAAATAGTCTTTCCTCATGCGCAGCTGTTTTTATTTTATTTTTCGCGGTTATTTTTTGCGGTTCTTTTTGTTTCTAAACGCTTAAATTATCAGCTTCTTTATCTGCGCAACACTTACCCGACCATGTATTGAGATGTAGCAGTGAAGGACTGCAGGTAAGTGCTCCCGAAATAAGACGCTAGTGTTGCCGTTTTTTGCTTGGATTTAGTGGTTTTGCCCTTTAACCCTTATTGTGTTATTCCTTTTTTTATTAGGGATTGTTGGTTTAATCGTTGGCTTATTATTTTTAGGCCGGGGGGAGGTCATTTTGGCCTTTCATCTGTGCCTCCATCTGCTTTTGTACTTTTGTGTTTTTGATTAGTCGAACGTTTGGGCAGTATAAGGACGGGCTGGGTTAGAGATTACAGTTGTTTTCACTTTCATCCGCCCTGCGCCCTAGGTCATTTTTTGGAGCCGTCAAATTCTCGTTGTTATCAACACGCACCATTGTTTTATGGTGTGGCGTGGAGCTGTTGTGC
The DNA here is from genome assembly GCA_963921515.1 of Calotriton arnoldi. Classification (NCBI taxonomy): domain Eukaryota; kingdom Metazoa; phylum Chordata; class Amphibia; order Caudata; family Salamandridae; genus Calotriton; species Calotriton arnoldi. The sequence goes on along the minus strand of CAWUFW010004411.1, from coordinate 1,488,040 downwards.
TTCACAGTGGAAAGCATATGTGTCGATTAGAGGCTGTTATGTCGATGCGTTACCTCGTACATAATATTATTATTGCAATCTTTTGCACAGAGAAACCCAGGCTTTTTCTAATGACCGTCTAATGAAATTTTATTTCTTCGGCATTTTCGAATTAATTTTATTGAATCCCACTATATTAGGGAATCATATTTGGGGATCATATTGCAACACTGCATTTTATTGTCATATGTAGCAGTTGTCCTATTTTTTTTTTTTTTTTCCGAAAGTTAGGTTTCCCACATGGAGGCTGGTTTTAGACTTATCTTAGGTGAAATAGTATGGGCTTGTAACGTTCGTTAATACAATCTCTCTTCTCCTTTAATATAGGATTATCATTTTTTGGGCTCTTATCAAGGAGACCCACGTTATTGGCGCATTATTGAACTGACATACCGGGAGTATATATCCGAAATAGGCTGAGACCGGAGTGGGCTCTCAGCCCCTACTATTGAGCAGGCGCCTTATATGCGACAACCAACCACACACAACTCTGGTATGTACTTAATGGGTTGCATGCCCATTTATATTGTTTGGGTAATAACATGCTAGGACTTTTACCCTTATACTGAAGAGTTGATAATAAGAAATGACAGTCCGGTCCGCTTTTTCACCTATTACTATACCCGACACTTGGGAGATACTAATAACGGGTCCCCTGTGTTATGTTTTTGTTTGTCATAAACATGTTGGGTTTTCTCTTATAAATAATTTAATCAATATGTGTTATATTAGTGAGATATCAAAATTGGGTATTTAATAGTGTCCAAGGACACATTGGTTTTAGTATCCATGAGTGGAGTCGCTGATAGATTCAATAGTACATCCCTTTGTTTTTATATATGTGCACGTCTACAAAGGGGATCAGCGATTAGATATTTTTAAGGTGTGGAGGAAGGGTAGAGACCACATGTTTACAAACATAGATTTTATTGTTTGTCACGGTTTTTATGTATTGTTTTTTTGTGCACATTTCGTTGTCTCCAGTGTCATGCACAGTAGTAATATGAAATAATGTCCAGTGTCATGTTTGAGTTATATGTATTGTATTTGTCATATGTCACACAATTAAGTTGCTTATGTTATTTTTGTTATACTTGTTTCAGCCCTGACGAAGTTCATATATTGAACGAAACGCGTTGGCTGATGCTGTGCTTAACTCTTAAGGATTGTGAAAAATAAAGACGGATATATTTTTTTGATCACGAAGATACTGACTGTGCTTCTTTATTGATTTGAATTTGACTGGTTAGTGCACCGCTCCACTGTTCTTTAAAGTACTTTATATCTGCATTGGCAGTTGGCACTGTTCAACGGCGGGTGCAGGAGCGGTTTGTGCACACCGACTCGTAACATATCAGTTAATAGCAACTATAGGGAACATAAAAAGGAGGTGCGGCCACTGGAGTCCGCCGTTGTTTCTCAAATCTCACTGTGCAGTAACATTGTGCAACCTCAATTCTGAATTTGAATTTTGCGTGTTATCAAGCAAACGTGGCATAAGTGAGCCATGTGAAGACCACACAGCCAAATTGCCTGCCGGTGGCTCCGTTTAACCAGACACACAGATACCTCTGAGCATACCTAGGGCCCTGAGGGGGGCAAAGATGTACCTCCCAACATGTTGCCACTGTCACATCTGGAGGGAGCAGAAGGGAACAACACAGATACAGACTACAACATAACAGTCCACAATGGCCATGAGCACATGCCATCCACCATGTCGTACTTTGGGGCACAACTACAGTTGCACATTGGTGTCAGATGTCTAGTCCTCACAATTCTGAGGTCAGGCAATGCACACATTGATGAAAGCACACTCAGATGATGCACACTGCCGTCTCCTTCCATGGGATTTCCCTGACTCCCCCAATGCAGACGATGCCAGAAGGCCATGACTCAGACTGCAATGTCAAGGCCCATTACTCCAATTACATGAGAAAGTACAGGTAGGGCAAATGCATGACAGCTGCACCCAACACAGAGGCCACTTACAAGCCACTGCATCACACTACCAACATCACAGAGCCCAGCTCTGGCCCAGGCTGTGAACACATGCAGCCACTCACAACCAAAGTCACCCTTCCCAGAATACTCACCCCCAGCTTGCTGCTGATGCTCCTTCAAACGTGCATCCAGCTCAGGCTGTGTCACAGCTAAGATGCGGGCCATTAGTGGTGTCATGCTCCTGCGCGCCAACCTGCCAGTCCGAGGGAGCAGCCCCAGCGTCATCTCCGCCATGTTCTTGCTCAGCCGGCAGATGTCATCCCACCTCTGGTGACAGTGTGTGCGCCGTCGGTTGGAGACACCCAGAGCCCGCACCTTGCATGCAATGGCCCTCCACACGGCCTTACGCCTGTGGACTTTGAGCTGCAGGCATGGGAGACAAGAGGGGGGAAAAAATCAGTGACACAGTGTTATGTGCCACTATCTCATAGTACAGGAGCATGATACTAACTCATCCCAACTTCACAGATATGTCTAGCAGAGACAATAATGCATCTCACATGGTACATTAGCATGGGAGAATCATACGCAAATGCATGCAGGTATGAGGGTGGACACAGTACCTGCCCATCTCATACACATGCAGGATGCCAGCACAGAAAGCTATGTGTAGGCTGCCCACATCTACTGTCCATTTTGAGGGTGAGCAAGACATACATTACATTTCAATATATGTTATGGGGAAGACTCACTGTGTCCAACACTGCGCAGCCCTCAATGTCCTTGCCCTGTGAATGGCTCACTGTGGCATGGAGGTCACATTGAGGGACATGATCTTACAAACCCACACCCTTCTCACAAGGCCTGTTGTGTGCAATCTACAGGGCTGAGATGGCTCTTTGATGGAGAGTCCAGCAAAAACACAGATGTAACACTCTGTACATTCAGTGATGTGTCCTTGTCAGATTGGGCAGTGACTGTGCAGGCCAGGTGGGATCACACTGAGGTCCAACGTGGGGCATCAGAAATGTCACATGAAGGGACAATTTGAGAGCGTAAACAGTGCCTACACATGTGAGTCTGTACACATGCTGGTGGAAATGGAAGGGGCTGTGCACAATAGTACGACAATCTGCTGTGTCATAGGTGAATGACAACCAAGAGTGTCACCCTCGGGTATTGAAGTCCTGAGCATAGTGCTGAACTATAGATGATGCAAATTTTGAGTCAGACACATATCCATCACTAACCTCTGGATGAAAACCCTTGCTAAGGCCACAGATGATTGTGAAAAGTAAAGAGAGAGGGGCCTCTAAATCCCAGAGAGGGAGGCACCAAACTGACAATGTCAAAAGGAATACTCCTATAGGAAGAATAACGCTTGGCTCATACAATCATCCACACCTTCACCAGACTCATTCAGTGATCAGATAGAGAATCAAGGGGACCGGATCCTGAAACCCAATATTAAAAAGGAGAATAAAGGCTAGAAAGTTACTCTCAACTGTGACAATTATCACAAATACAAATTTATTCAAATACATAAAGAATGTTTTCTTTCTTTTATACAGTATAAGTATAAACCATTATATAAAAATCATCTTCATGTACAAATAGCAATCAGCAGTATATAATTATTTTCATGTATAGAAATACACTAAATCACCAAAAAATATATAATTCTTATAAACAAGTTAAAAACCACATACACAATTGTTTTTTTTTTTGTTTTTTTTCAGTAAAAACTATGTACCACATTAGACAATTAAAAGAAAGAGAAAGAGAAATAAAGAAAAATTCTAAAAGAAAATGAAGGGGGACAAGGAGGACAAGATCATAGATAGAATAATGTTATCTTGTCACATAAGGTCAACCGTGGATAAAGTTGATTCTATTGTTTCTTAATTATTCCTGGTGACCCCAATGTTGTGCGTCGACGCGTTTCGGCGGGTATTATCATTAAACACCACCTTCTTCAGGACAAACAATATTTCCCCCGAATATTGATCTAGGGTCGTATAAGATACACGGTCAGAGGATTCCAAGCCTTCTGTACCACCAAAGCTGCTATTTATGCCTGTATATATCCTGTCGTAATGTCAGCATAAGAAATTGCCCATATGACGAGGTATAAAAAGAGAGAGACACTCTTGCCCCTTAAAAATTGAGAAGCCTCCTCATATTTCAAAATCCAAACATCAACATATTAATTTATATCGATCGGATAAGGCACTTGGGACTAATCACCATGTGGACTTCAATGCATATAGAAGAATCTCTTGCTCTGCGGGGTAAGGAAACCTCCGTCGTTAAGATTGTATGAGCCAAGCGTTATTCTTCCTATAGGAGTATTCCTTTTGACATAAGGCCACAGATGAGCCTGTGAAGGACATCAGGGACCCACACAGCCATTCACACTAGCAATTACTGTCCTGACTCCTGCATTACCAACTTGCTGCGTCACTGTATGGCTGACAAGACAATACATGTCCCTCCAATTTTGATGTTCAGGCAGGGAAACGTGTGAAATAGGCTGCACACCCCTTTCACCTGGTGACAGCATGCTAGGCAGTGCATGACACAACCCCACACTCTCAGGCACATACTGCACCACATCAACATCATGTGTGCACCCCCTGCACTCGCACTTCCACTCTGAAACACTTACCCTGACATTTGGAGCACCATATAGCCTCCCATACTGTGTGAGCACCTCGTCCACCAGGACCTCCAGCTCCTCGGTGGTGAAGGGACTGGCACGGATCTTCTCAGTCTTCGCCATCACTGTGTCCGGGAGACAGGAGCAGCAGCAGTTGGTGGTTAAGGATGTCAGGCAGCAGGCTCTGGAGACAGGAACAACAGCAGTTGGTGGTGAGGGGTGTCAGGCAGCAGGCTCTGGAGACAGGAGCAGCAGCAGTTGGTGGTGAGGGGTGTCAGGCACCAGGCTCTGGAGACAGGAGCAGCAGCAGTTGGTGGTGAGGGGTGTCAGGCAGCAGGCTCTGGAGACAGGAGCAGCAGCAGTTGGTGGTGAGGGGTGTCAGGCAGCAGGCTCTGGAGACAGGAGCAGCAGCAGTTGGTGGTGAGGGGTGTCAGGCAGCAGGCTCTGGAGACAGGAGCAGCAGCAGTTGGTGGTGAGGGGTGTCAGGCAGCAGGCTCTGGAGACAGGAGCAGCAGTTGGTGGTGAGGGGTGTCAGGCAGAAGGCTCTGGAGACAGGAGCAGCAGCAGTTGGTGGTGAGGGGTGTCAGGCAGCAGGCTCTGGAAGCTGTGGAAATGTGAGGCTCTCGCCCACACATATATAGCCCCCTGGGGTAGCTTCAGTGGTTCAAAGCTGCTGCAATTGGTGTTTCAGGTCAGCCTTTTTCAAATGCATCCAATGACCGGCTCCGCGGTGGCGCAGCACGCCTACCGCGATTTTTAAAATTGCATTGGGCTACCGCGATTGCGGTTCCCATTGGCTGTAAGGGCATGGTCCATGGCGGTGACACACCGCAGGGGCCAGGCGGGCGCTACCGCAGTCGTGCATCTTTCAATTGCATCCAATGACCGGCCCCGCGGTGGCGGTGCACGCTTCAGCGATTTTCAAAATTGCATTAGGCTATCGCAATTGCGGTTCCCATTGGCTGTAAGGGCATGGTCCATGGCGGTGACACACCGCAGGGGCCAGGCGGTCGCTACAGCGGTCGTGCATCTTTCAATTGCATCCAATGACCGGCCCCGCGGTGGCAGAGCATGCTTCCGCGATTTTCAAAATTGCATTAGGCTACCGCGATTGCGGTTCCCATTGGCTGTAAGGGCATGGTCCATGGCGGTGACACACCGCAGGGGCCAGGCAGTAGCTACCGCGATATGTGTGCCATGTGTTGCTAAGAATGACCGTGATTTCGGTGGCGGAGCATACCAACCGCCATTTGACCATGTGTATATGCCAAGCACTACCGTGATTGTGGCTTGTGCATTGGCGGTGACACACCGCAGGGGCCAGGCGGTAGCTACCGCGATATGTGTGTGATGCCTTGCTAAGAATGACCGTGATTTGGGTGGCGGAGCATACCAACCGCCATTTGACCATGTGTATATGCCAAGCACTACCGCAATTGTGGCTTGTGCATTGGCGGTGACACACCGCAGGGGCCAGGCGGTAGCTACTGCGATATGTGTGCCATGCCTTGCTAAGAATGACCGTGATTTGGGTGGCGGAGCATACCAACCGCCATTTGACCATGTGTATATGACAAGCACTACCCCGATTGTGGCTTGGGCATTGGCGGTGACACACCGCAGGGGCCAGGCGGTAGCTACCGCGATATGTGTGCCATGCATTTGAGCCAGTGACCGTGATTTGGGTATCAGATCACCTTGACAGCACCTATGGACACGTCATGCAGTGTGAATGGCCAAAGGCCAGTTCTCAACAGTGCACAGTAGACACATGATTCATGGCACACGATTGTGCACTCAATGCCAATTTGACCTTTACCCCACTGCTGACTACACATGCCATGTTTTTGTATATGATTGGAAACATTGGCATGTACTCACTCACATGTCACTTGTGATTTTTCTGGGCATGTACACAGAACAGTGTTGTGATGGACTCTCCAATGGGTACACATGTCAATGTGTGAAAGGGCTGAGCAACTCACAGTGATAAATGTCTCACTACACAATGTGCAGATTTGACTGACTACTTTTCTTGGCTCATGCACATACTTGTCAATAAATGCACAGTCTTGGGTCATTGTGTGGTTGATGTGTGCCCTGTGTGACTTACGCAAGAAGGTGTGGCAGGTACAGCAGCTATGCAGGAGACAGTAGTGTGGCAGTTTCACACATATGCTGTTGGTACTACTCTCTGGGCTGCCCATGCAAGATGTGGCCATATCCCTTTGTGCATTCACATAGTCGGATATTGTTTGTGAGATGCTAGCTGTGTGAAAAGTGGACAGGTGTACGGATGGTGTAGCTGAAGGTGTCCCTACAAGTAAGTTGTGCTGTAAGGTGTACTGTGATGCTAGTCATTGTTTCCGTTGTGTCAGTCAAAACGTAAGATGTCAGACACATCTCCTGGTGGATTGCATTGACATGTGTCCTCTTTCATCTCACCTAGGAGGAGACTAAATGTGCATCGTCCCTTCACAGTGCTGGCAGACATGGAGGATGAGGAGGTCATATGGAAATTCCGTCTGGATTGAGACACCCTTCAAGACCTATGTGCTATGTTGGAGCCCCACCTGCAGCCTCGCAGGACATATCCGGGTGCTTTCACACCAACGTCTAAGGTGATGGCGGCCCTGCATTTTTTTGCTTCTGGATCTTTCCAGTACATGGGGCCTGATTCACAGAACTAACTTACGTCAAAAACGTAAAGTTAGTACTTTTTGGTATTCACAGAATACACTTACTCATTTTGGTATTCACAGAATGAACTTACTCATTTCGGTATTCACAGAAGTTAGTAGTCCTAACTTTAGGATTCCTAAATGCCTTCTGTGAATACCGAAGTCTTAAGTTAGATTTTTCTCAGTTTAGGAGCAGTAAAGTTAGGAGTCCTAACTTTACTACTCCTAAACTGAGAGAAAAATCCTAACTTTAAGACTTTCGGTATTCACAGAAGGCATTTAGAGTCCTATAGTTAGGAGTCCTAACTTTAGTTCTCCTAAACTGAGAAAAATCCTAACTTTAAGACTTTCGGTATTCACAGAAGGCATTTAGGAGTCCTAAAGTTAGGAGTCCTAACTTTACTACTCCTAAACTGAGAAAAATCCTAACTTTAAGGTTTAGGTATTCACAGAAGGCATTTAGGAGTCCTAAAGTTAGGACTACTAACTTCTGTGAATACCGAAATGAGTAAGTTCATTCTGTGAATACCAAAATGAGTAAGTGTATTCTGTGAATACCAAAAAGTACTAACTTTACGTTTTTGACGTAAGTTAGTTCTGTGAATCAGGCCCATGGTGTCCAGCGCAGGTGGGATGTCGCAACCTATGTTCAGCATGGTGCTATGTGATGTCCTGTCCGCTATGATGATCTACAAGGACAGATATATCCATTTCCCCAGGAGGCATGAATTAGCGGCTGTGAAGGGAGATTTGTATGCACTCTGGGCACATCCCCAATGTTGTTGGTGCCATTGACTGCACACATGTTGGCCTGGTTCCACCACAGAGCACGGAGCACATCTACAGGAATAGGAAACATTTCCATTCCATCAATGTGCAAGTGGTGTGCCAGGCCGATATGATCATCTCACACGTCTGTGCCAAATTTCCTGGCTTGGCCCATGACTCGTACATCATGCGTAACAGCATTGTGCCACAGCTGATGGATAATCTGCTTCCGGAGCGTGCATGGATTGTGGGTGAGTACGCAGAGTCAAGTAGCGTGCTGTGTGTGTGACATGCTGTCCTCTGCCACAGTTATATTACAAAGTTGGTCTGTGTATCTCCCACCTAGGTGATTCTGCATATCCCAACCGGTCCTTGGTTGCTGAGCCCACTGCGGAATCCCAGGACCCCAAGTGAAGTCCGCTACAATGATGCACATGGGAGGACACGTTGTGTGGTGGAGCGTACTTTTGGTCTCCTGAAGTCACGGTTTCGCTGCCTGGACAAGACCGGATGTGCACTGATGTACTCGCCCAAAAAGGTGTGCCAGATCGTAGTAGCATGCTGCATGCTCCACAACCTGGCCTTGCGGAAGGAGATCCCCCTGCTCCTGGACGCTGATGAGACCCCCGCCTGCAAACCAACCCATGTCCAGTGATGAGGATAGTGGGGTGGAGGAAGGTGTCGACCTGCGTCAACAGCTCATCAACCGCTACTTCATTTGAAGGTGAGTGACAATGTACAACAGACCCATTGTCTGCTGATGTCGTTGTTGGTGAAAAGGTCTATGTGAGCTTTGTGACTGCTGCCTGTTGTTGACTCAGTGCTGCCTGCCAATGTTTCTGGGACAGGTTAGTTTGGCACAGTTCCAGGATGTCTATGCCGGTACTGTTGCTCATTGTGATGTGTGCATATTGGAGTACCTTGATGACAAGTGTTGTGCGATGGCTGTGATGCCACCGCCTGACTAGTGAATATTGTTATGTTGTGTTTTCCTAGGTCCCATCAGCCTCTCCTTGCCTACAAACAATCTGTGCTCCTGGTACATTGTACTCATGGTGCACATTGCACATCCTGTGATTAAAACACGGAGCAGACACAACGACATAGGTGTGTAAGGAGTGTTTATTTACAATGGGTACATGTGACAGGGGAGTGAATATTTACAAAAAGGTGAGTAGTGAAGCAATGAGTTGTCAGTGATGTGATGTAAGATGAGACAATCGAGTAGTCACCACATTGATGTGGTGACCCAGTCCAACAGACGGATGCCATTAACATGGCAGTGTGGGGAAGGACAGTCAACAAAGTCAATGGCAAGGTGTAGAGGGGTGCCATCATGGCTGGCTCCTTGACTGGCGTTTGGCAGGTGCTTTGCCACGGGATCCTCCCTTGGATTTCTTTGGACGGCCCCTTGGTCGTTTGGCTGGGGTGGCCTCTGCTGCAGGGCCATTGGGGTCTGAGGAGTCCCCCCTCTCCGTGGCTGCAGGGGAGGATGTGGAACTGTCATCCTGTGGGCCACCGGAGGGAGGTGGAGGTGTTGTTTGTGCCACAGGCCTGTCCCTCAGAACCGCCACTAGCTGGCCCAAGAGGTCCACCATTTGGCCCATGCGGGTGTCTATGGACCTCAGCAACAGGCGGAGCTCAAGGAATCTTCCAGAGCCTGGCCCGTTTGTCCCTGGGCCCGTCTCATAGGCCCCAAGGACTCTGGTGATGTTGTCCAGGGCTTCGGTCCCAGTGTCCGGTTGGCTTAGCCTCCCCCTTGCCCTCCCACCTGCCCTGCTGTCACAGACCTGTTGCCTCGCCACTGTACGCACCCGCCTACTCTCCCTGCCCTCCTCAGTTGGTGGGGTGGGGTGGTCATCCTCTGGGGCAGGGAGAGTGTTGCAGGCAGCACTGGTGGTGGTGGTGGTGGTGGAGGCTGCACAGGTCGTTCCAGCAAGGCTCAGCGTAGTTGTTGTTGTTGCTGATGTGGTGGCGGGGGGACAGTGGGGTCCTGGGACCTGTTGCACCCTGGCATGCCAGATGGGCCGGCTTCAAGCTCCGCATCCTCGAAATCCAGGGAGTCATCATCAGTGAGTCCATGTTCCGGGGGTGGAGACTGGCTCTGCAGGTTGGTGTTGTCATCCTCTGCAGTCAGTTCTTGGTCAACTGTGGAACAGAGGGGAAATGGTCATTGACGTGCACCCCTCAAGCTTGGTGTTCGATGTATCTTATTTACAGGTCATGCAACACACAGTTTACTAGTTCTCACATTGCATGTCTGCACAGTAAGGTGCATCATGACATGATGTGGAGGTACATACATTAATTTTCCATGGTGTGACATGTCAATGGATACCATGCCCCACGTGCAGATTTTGTGATTACGAGGACATGTTGTCATCTGACAACTGGCAGTAATACGACTTGATGTGCGGCATCTTTGTTGATTACTCGGCCTGGCATGCATTACATCTGCACATGAACTAGCCATTGTCATCTCATGCATACCTTTGTCATGTCCTGTGCTTTGATTTATTTGTTCTACAGACCATGCTTGCTTTGTTTTCATATGGTCCTTCAAGCTCAGCCCCCATGGAACTTACAGATAGCATTCAGTGCTGTGCATGTTTGTGCCCTGATTTACTTCAACATGGGATTTGGTGAGTCACACTTTTGTTTCTGTGACAGTTACATACGCTTAGCTGTCTGCACACTGTAATTTGATGTATCTGTATCAATTTTGGTGGGATGTGAGGGCTGGTGTTGTCATATGGCTCCATGCGTTTTGAGAGGAATGGTGGGGTGCATGCACTGTCTACTTACCTGTTCTGTTGTCACATTGGGGTGGACTTTCTGACACATCTCTCTGGGTGTGTGTTTAAGTGCTACATCCTGCTCAGGGATGGGACAGGGGTGCCTGGTGGGAGTTGTAGTGCAGGCCTCCCACCCCCAAACAGCCCTCCCTGGGAAGATGGCTACCTACCTGTTAGTTTGAAGTGTACAATGCAATGGCTGACACATGCATCTGGTTTGGAGGGAGTGCTCCATCTTGATGATTTGTGGAACAAGGGGGCATGGTGGTAGTAGTGCAGGCCTCCCACCCACAAACAGAACAACCTTGGTAAATGGCTGCCTACCTGTAAGTTTGGCTGGTGTACTACGATGGCTGCCACATGCTTCATGGTGGGGGTGAGTGCCACATCCTGCTCAGGGTGTGACAGGGTTGACTGGTGGGAGTTGTGGTGCAGGCCTCCCACCCCCAAACAGCCCTCCCTGGGAAGATGGCTACCTACCTGTAACTTTGGTTGTTGTAATACAATGGCTGCCACATGTTACTGGGTGTGGTGGAGTGCTACATCCTGCTCAGGGGTAGGACAGGGGGGCCTGGTGGGAGTTGTGGTGCAGGCCTCCCACCCCCAAACACCCCTTCCTGTGAAGATGGCTACCTACCTGTAAGTTTGGTGGTTGTTATACAATGGCTGCCACATGCTTCTGGGTGTGGTGCAGTGCTATATCCTGCTCAGGTGTGGGACAAGGGTGCCTGGTGGGAGTTGTGGTGCAGGCCTCCCACCCCCAAACAGCCCTCCCTGGGAAGATGGCTACCTACCTGTTAGGTGAGGGTGAACCATACAATGGCTGCCACATGCTTCTGGTTGGGTGTGGAGTGCTCCATCCTGCTCAGGGGTGTGACAGGGGGCATGGTGGGAGTTGCTGTGCAGGCCTCCCACCCCCAAACAGCCCTCCCTGGGAAGATGGCTACCTACCTGTTAGGTGAGGGTGAACCTTACAATGGCTGCCACATGCTTCTGGGTGGGTGTGGAGTGCTCCATCCTGCTCAGGGGTGGGACAGGTGGCCTGGTGGGAGTTGTTGTGCAGGCCTCCCACCCCCAAACAGCCCTCCCTGGGAAGAAGGCTAACTACCTGTTAGGTGAGGGTGAACCATACAATGGCTGCCAAATGCTTCTGGGTGGGTGTGGAGTGCTCCATCCTGGGCATTTTCTGTGGTGCCATGGTGTGTGATGTGCAAAGGGGTTAGAGGTGCAGGTGTGTAAGTGGTGGTGGTGGTGGTGATGTGTATGGTGTGTATGGTGTGTGATGTGCAAAGGGGTTAGAGGTGCAGGTGTGGAAGTGGTGGTGGTGATGTGTGTGGTGTGTGTGTAGTGATGGTGTGTTGATTTGCCTCTCCTTTCAGCTGTGGTGTTTGGCCCGTCACTTCTGGAGTATTGCAAAGGATTGTGGTCAGGGAAGGGGCTGGTTTTATACTCAGCTATGTGGGTGTGTCAGAATGGGGTATTGCTGTCAGGTGTGTTTTGTGGGTTGTCCTGTGATTTGTATATTTGAAGTTGCCATGGGGGTGTCTCATTGGGGTGTGTTAGGTGTTTTTGGAGGCAGGGCTAGTTTTCTGTGTGCACTTGGTGGCCTTGTTGTGTTTTTTTTTTGTCAACCGCCATATTTGTCACAGAGTGTCCGCAGCGGTGGCTATGCTACAGCCCTTCCGCCGGCTCTCCCATTCATCACTGTTTGCAACCGCGGCGGTCGGAAACTGCGGAACGTACCGCTGTCACATCGGGGGAATCCTAATTTCACGGGCTGTTACTCTGCGTGCCTGACGGCGGTTTTGTGTGTTTCCGCTGCAAATCCGACTGTCGCGGACGGTTTTTCACCAGCTCCGCCCACTGCGGGCAATTTTTCGTTGCCTCTTTCCGCCGCGGTCGGAATTTTTGGGCGGTTGATCCTAATCTGACCGCCGGTTTTTCCGCGGTACCGGTGGGCGGTTGATTTACGCTCCCATGGTGGTCGGGGTGGTTTTCCGACCGCCATCCTAATAGACCCCTATGTGACATTGAATGAGGCCAAGATGGATGCCGTTAGATGTCTCTGAAAAAAGGGGGTCATCAGTCTAGTTCCTGACCAATGAATATTGATTTTAATTGTGTGGTGGCACTAGGAGTTTGCCCCTTTAAATAGACACTCTAGCTGCACAACTCTGTGGCCCTGTGGAAGGCTTCGGCTGAAATGCATAGGCTATATCTTTACTGCACAATGCACTTGTCTGTTAAAAATAACAAAAATATAAAAGAAAAAGGACTTACAAGATTCCCAAGTTGTGCCGCTTGCTGCTTGACTTGGAGGAATTTGGTGCTGTGAATCGGTTTGGTGAGCTCTTTTATGATATATAGTCGTCCTTGGGGGCCAACTACTCCTCTTGCTATCTCCTGTTACCTCCAGTAAGTCCCACACAGTGGGGTTGCTAAGAGGTCTTCAGAGGCCACGCCCCCTTTCTCCACCACTCTGCAGATGCGGCTCCTGGCACACTACTGGTCCAATTTACTCCTGAGGGAGCTTGTGGGCCAAGAACCCCTCCTGGTACCTCCTGTAAGTCCTACACAGCAGGATTCCTGAGAGCCGGTCGGAGGCTCTGCCCCATCTCCATCAATCGGCAAACGCAACTACTACTTCAAAAAAACATAGAAATTCACAGAAAAAAACAAAGGTTACAGGGACGTTATACTTAGGAATTAGCTTTTAAAAAAACATTAGAACTTCACTGAAAAAACCAAAGGTTACAGGGACGTTATAGTTAGGAAATGGATTAAAAAAGAACTGAAAGAACCAAAGGTTACAGGGACGTTATAGTTAGGATCAGGTTTCACTCATACAAAACCAGTGAAATTCAGCCGTTATAGGTAGTGAGCTAACTATAACTTGCGCCCCCGCAATGCACTGCTTATGACCTCACTTAAAATTCCACAGAGAAAAAAACAGAGAGGGATCATTGTCTCCAGATCTCCAGCCCCTGCTCCTGACAACAAAGTTCCAGCTTAAGTGGAGAGAAGATACAGTGAAATGTCACCAGAACTAAAACATTTTGCTAGTTTCTGCATGAACTATAACACCATCGTAACAGCTGTGAAGCAGTCTATGGATCTAATGTTCCAGAATGTGAAAAACCATTGTTAATTTTTATTCTTCTTTTATTGCATCAGTTCAAGCACTGTGAAAAAATTTAAACAAAGAAAAATGTATTTTATTTTGAAAATTAGGCAATCAAAACAAGTTACAATGGAAAAGAGGCTTCTTAGATGCAACTTAAGGCTGCTGGTATTTTAGTACCACCATTTAGTTTTTATCTGTAGTAACAGAATGTAGTCCTGTAATGCTTTATAAATTCATTTCCTTCAGTTAAAAACAGGCTTTCATTTCTAACAACATGCTGTAGACAATACTCCTAATAGGCCGAATAATGTCTCAGAAACTCATAATTTATATACATTTAAATACCATAACACATTTTGTTATCGTAAATTATCCTAAAAACTTTGGTTCTAGAAATAACAGATATGTTTTTTTTTTTTACATAGTCTTGATTTGTTCATCCTGCTTGACATCTTTAATATATTTTGCAGTGTGTAGAGGTTATGTTAACTGCTTCATGAAATATGCTGTAGTTGTGAAACTTATTTTTGAAATGGAAATTGGTCCAGCTACAAAGTTTGGAATTCCAGTTTCTAATTTACTACCATCTACTCTGCATCATTCTAGCATGACTCTGACATATTTCCCATATGTTTGTAATAATAACGTATACCTTAGTTCTAATCTGCAGTTTGGACAGGCCATATCTTGATCGGCGCTTTGGTTAAATTTTCAAAGGCCACAGCTTTACAATCAGGAAACGTCAAATAGAGGAATTGTTCTGAATTAATTTCAGTGCTACAGGTGGATTCACAATGTTCACAATTATTGTTCTATTTATAACTTAAACAAAATAATTCATCGATATTCACATCCTTTTACTCTAATATTCCTAGCATTACCATTAAATATTCCTGAGCATCCTGCTGAACATTTCGAGAAAACACTAATAATCCAGTACAGTACTCTACCTTTTAGAACTTTCTGCAGCACTGTTGGTGTTCTGTCTTTGGCTCCATACAGACTATAGCCTGAAATGGGTGTATACTTTGGATAAGAATTGCCTCATAAACATCTAAAACCTTGAAGTGGTTCTGGAATAGGAATCAGTATTGACTTGTTATGCACAGCTCTAGCTGGCATGTTATTATCCTCTAATTTATTGGTATAGTACTTACATATAACTTTCTGTGTGGACAAGACAAAGTGTTCCTCTACAAATAAATACTTAGCAAACTTTTGCCAGTTATCCTAATTTTCTTTTTCACTTTTTACATACAAGTCAACAGTCCGTGTTTCAATTTTGAAGTGAGTGCGTCGACAACATATACAAACATACTCTGATTTTTCAGAGCAAACTGTTAAATTTTGTAATCTCTTCTTCAAGCTATCAACTATAATACCTGTCCCCTGTTCTGCAACTCCTCCTGTTATCAACTATTTTCTGCAGAGTCCTGTTCTGTACAAAAGAAATGAGACTTCACCTCATCACAAACATTTTCTACCTCTGCCACAATACCATAGAAAAGTGCTCTATTCTAAACATAAACTTGAAAAAGAATGAGCCTGTACCTTATGCGTTCTTTGTTTAGTATACAATTTCACTAAATAGTCAAACCCATCGATTTCATTTTGAGCAGGTATTTTATTTTAACCTTTTTATTTTCACTAGATTCTTATTTATTGCTGCTTTTTGATCAGAAAAACGTGTCTGGTCATATCAAAATTCTAGACATAAATGTGCTATACAACATATATTTACATAAATCAGTGTGTGACTTTTACAAAAAAGAAAATCTAATACATATATCACATCCAATACATATATCACAATTGTTATTCTCAATTTTAATCCTGAAACTCTTAAAGCATCTATATTCAGTATCCCAAATCAATACAGGGGAAACTTATTTTAGAAATCTTCTCAGATTAAATTTTGATTCATTATTCCTCTGTATTTTGATGTGCCGTGTGCCTGTGCTATGTGCCGACGCTGTTTCGAGTCCTGGGAGTTGAATACCAGGAATCTCATCAGGGCTTTTGAATTTTGACAGCAATGGTGGTTTCTGTAAGGTGTGTAACATAAACGATTATTACAAAGGGCTCCTTTCTGTCTCACCTTAAATTCACCATTCTCATTATTTCTATTCGGGTTCTTTACCTGAGAATTCTTACTAATCTTCACCTTAAGGTATACGCTTCACCAAAGGACATTTAATCTCAATCACTAGGGATTCTGTTAAAAAACAGAGAGCACTGTCAGTATTGTGCATTCTTTACTGCGACATTTTAATATCTCTTTTTCCAGCAGTCGTCTCCTACCTTATCTTTGTCTTTTTATAAGGCAATTGCATCTAGTTTCCTGTAAATAAGGAAAATACTTAATCATACTTTTAAAGGGTACGATATTTTGTAATACTTCATTACCCAATATTGCGGCTTCAGCTTTTTGTACCTTATATGCCGGGCATTTTCGCTACTCGGCTTTTCAAACGCTACCTGGATCACCTCCTCTCTTGTAGCGGCGCCGCTGATTTAGATTAACTTACGTTCTCTGCAAAAATATTACAGAACACAATTATACATTTCAGCATTTATATATTTAGAGATAACCTTTTCTCTTCTCATTTTAAGCTTACCTATTCTCTGACTTGGTTGAACTGCAATTGCTTTCATCTCCTGATCCCTCTCTGCCTCCGTTTGGTCAGCAATGGAGTTCAGCCATGAGGTTCAACCTAATATGGTGTCTCCCTAGGTACCCTGGGAAATGTAGTTTCAGATATTAACCAATCAGAAAACGATCTCTTGTTGAGCCTATGTGTTGCATTCTGGATGACATAGTTTAAGTCTTTGATAGCTCTGTCATGCTGTTAAGACCTGTCATTGTGCAATTGTATTTAAGTATTAAATAGGCTTCTTTTTGAAGTAAAGCACTATCAATATCAATTGGATATTTTGATGCTTTAACCACCGTCAACACAGTCCATTTGAAGTAATTTTTGCCATGAGATTTCTCTATGAAATGCTCTACCATTGGTGCAGTAACTCACTTTTTCTTTATTCGCGATCTATGTTGTGTGATTCGAGTATTAACCTTTTGATTCGCTTTTGCCTATGTATATTTTCTAACATGGACAAATTATAGCATATACTGCATTTCTGGTTTTACAATTAGTGAAATCCAGATGTTTCCATTTGATGTTATTATGGACAAATTCTGTTCCTTCTATTGTAGTGCTGCAAGCAATACAATTGCCGCATTTTCGGTGGCCTTCAATTGGTTTAAGATTCCATTGCGTCAATAGATCACCTTTTTGTCTGGGTAAGGAAATGTCTGCACGTACTATTTGCTGGCCACTGCTTTGGCCCTTTTTCATCGCAAATAGTGGTTTTGGAAAAGGACATTCAAGGTTTTCAATGAGGTGCCAATTCTTCAATACAATTTGTCTCAAACTTATTTGTGTCTGGACTAAACGTTGATACACAAACTAGTCTGTCTAGAGGTTTTTATCTTTTACCTGCAGGAGGCTTTCACGAGGTGTGAATCTTGCTATTTTTGTAGAGTGTTTCAACAGCTTTTAGGATATCCTCTTTTTGTCATCTCATTACAAAGAGTAGTGGCGTGTTTTTCAAATTGTGATGTCAATGTGCAATTCTCCCTGATCCTTAATAACTGCCCATAAGGGAGATTTTCTTTAAGACCTCTTGGATGTGCACTTTTATGATGCAACATAGTGTTTCTGTCTGTCTTCTTCTTGTAGAGAGATGTTGTTAGATGATTATCCATAGGGGTTACCTCTACATCTAAGAACGTCATTTTGGTCTTACTTGATTCTACAGAAAATTTGATGTCTTGGTGTCGGGCATTTAGCCATTCATGGAACGAATTCAACTCCACCTGGCTCCCCTGCCACAGGCACCAGATGTCGTCGATATATCGTTGCCACTGCAGTATATTACTTCGAAAGGGATTGTTCTGTTCAACATATATTTTTCATATTGAGCCATGTAGAGGACCGCCATCTCCGGTGCATAAGGACATCCCATGGCGGTCCCCTTTACCTGCATAAAGAATTGATCATCAAATCTAAAAAAGGTCTTTTTGAGGGTGACCTCTGCTAGTTGTAGTAGAAATATCGTGGGAACCCTATGGAGGCCGCTCTCACTCTCTAAATACAGCTCCATCACTTCTAACGCCTCATCCTGCGGTATCTGCGCATAAAGTGATGTAACATCAAATGTAACCATTATTTGTGTCTCGGTCATCAAATGGAGTACCCTCAATCTCAGTGATGAAATCTGTGGTGTCTCGGAGGTATGACGGGACATCCTTAAGGAACGGTTTCAAAAAGAAATCTATATATTTAGAGATTGGCTCTAAAATAGAGTCACAACCCGAGAATATAGGTCGTCCCGGCGGATCTTCTAAATTTTTATGCTGAAAGACACGTTGTCTTACACAGAAAGTCATATACAGAAGTTAATTACTGCTCCTCACCCTTCTCCACAATCTCACTAAGCACATCAGCAAGACAACAGAATGAAAGTGAAAAATTAGTTCGTCTTCACAAAAAGCATATCCGCACAGAGTTGCATGGTCATTTTCTCCTAGAGCACCTAAAGGCTGGGACAATCCCCTGGGGACTCCAGGTGAAAAATGTTCCAGTTATATTTATAGAAGATAATGAATACAAAAGAGGCTTCAGCTTTATTAATACAAAGTGTAGCAGGGACCTTATGGTCCACACGATAGAGACGGCCCAAAGATTATGCTTAAAAGAAGCAGAGGAATTAGAGGGACTAACACAGGCTATTAAGGATAACCAGTCTGTCACAGAAGCTGAGGCTCTTTTAGAGAAGATTGAGAAGGACATTCAGGATTTCAAGGATAGTACTATTAACACAAAAAGTGCTAAATTTGAAAGGGACACCAAGACGTTTAATATTGAACAAGTCTATCCATTCCTCAAGGAGGATTACTACACTTCAGTTGAGGCACGTAGAGCGCTCACAACCTATCAAGGACGTTCCAAAAATCGGTTTTCGACCTTTTCACACACGTCATCATCGGACTCTTCAGGAGAATCAGGTCCTAGAGAAGGTGCCCCTAAAAAAGGTGGCTTTTTAGGAAGGGTGGTCAACAACAAAAAGCAAAGTACAAACCACAATGGGAAATGAGAACCAGGAATCGGCTCTACAAGTCGTAGAAGCCTCTAGTATAGTTAATCTATCACAGAAACAATTGTCGAGAGAGGAAGAAACCATACTAAATCTTTGGTTTAAAATTTGTTCCAAATAGACAGACTGATTATACAAAACTAAAACTAGAAGCAATCGAATTCTGCCGTAAGGTTAGACTAAAGGCTTTTTTGCTAGTCATGAACCAACAGCAAATAGTGAAACAACAGGGTTTAGAAACAAGTCCAAATTTGTTCCCACACAAAATATCCCAAAACAAATCTTGGCATTTGAACAAACGATTTTATCGTCCATAAACAAATTGGAACAGACAAAGAAATATGTACATAGGAACATAAATAGAAAACAGCAAGCAGCAATTCAAAGCCTCCAACAAGATACATCGGTGGTTATCAAACAGGCCGACAAAGGTGGGGCGGTGTAATCTGGCCTAGAGAGATGTATTTGAAAGAAGGGAGAAACCTAATGAATAACCAAACTTGGTATCGACCTATTAAAGAGGACCCTGCACAATCTATACAAGTTATAATATCTGAAATATTGCAGTCAGGATTAAAAGAAGGATATCTGGGACCAAAAGAGTATGATTTTTTAACTAAGAAATATCCAAGAACACCTATATTGTACTTTGTACCAAAAATACATAAAAATTTAGAAGATCCATTGGACGACCTATAGTCTCGGGTTGTGACTCTATTTTAGAGCCAATCTCTAAATATATAGATTTCTTTTGAAACCGTTCTCAAGGATGTCCCGTCATACCTCCGAGACACCACAGATTTCATCACTAAGATTGAGGGTACTCCATTTGATGACCAGACACAAATAATGGTTACATTTGATGTTACATTACTTTATACGCAGATACCGCAGGATGAGGCGTTAGAAGTGATGGAGCTGTATTTAGAGAGTAGAGAGCGGCCCCATAGGGTTCCCACGATATTTCTACTACAACTAGCAGAGGTCACCCTCAAAAAGACCTTTTTTAGATTTGATGATCAATTCTTTATGCAGGTAAGGGGACCGCCATGGGATGTCCTTATGCACCGGAGATGGCGGTCCTCTACATGGCTCAATATGAAAAATATATGTTGAACAGAACAATCCCTTCGAAGTAATATACTGCAGTGGCAACGATATATCGACGTACATCTGGTGCCTGTGGCAGGGGAGCCAGGTGGAGTTGAATTCGTTCCATGAATGGCTAAATGCCCGACACCAAGACATCAAATTTTCTGTAGAATCAAGTAAGACCAAAATGACATTCTTAGTTGTAGAGGTAACCCCTATGGATAATCATCTAACAACAACTCTCTACAAGAAGAAGACAGACAGAAACACTATGTTGCATCATAAAAGTGCACATCCAAGAGGTCTTAAAGAAAATCTCCTTATGGGCAGTTATTAAGGATCAGGAGGAATTGCACATTGACATCACAATTTGAAAACACGCCACTACTTTTGTAATGAGATGACAAAAAGAGGATATCCTAAAAAGCTGTTGAAACACTCTACAAAAAGAGCAAGATTCACACCTTGTGAAAGCCTCCTGCAGGTAAAAGATAAAAAACTCTCTAGACAGACTAGTTTGTGTATCAACGTTTAGTCCAGACACAAATAAGTTTAGACAAATTGTATTGAAGAATTGGCACCTCCTTGAAAACCTTGAATGTCCTTTTCCAAAACCACTATTTGCGAGGAAAAAGGGCCAAAGCATTGGCCAGCAAATAGTACGTGCAGACATTTCCTTACCCAGACAAAAAAGTGATCTATTGACGCAATGGAATCTTAAACCAATTGAAGGCCACCGAAAATGCGGCAATTGTATTGCTTGCAGCACTACAATAGAAGGAACAGAATTTGTCCATAATAACATCAATGGAAACATCTGGATTTCACTAATTGTAAAACCAGAAATGCAGTATATGCTATAATTTGTCCATGTTTGAAAATATACATAGGCAAAACGAATCAACAGGTTAATACTCGAATCACACAAACATAGATCGCGAATAAAGAAAAAAGTGATTACTGCACCAATGGTAGAGCATTTCATAGAGAAATCTCATGGCGTAAATGACTTCAAATGGACTGTGTTGACGGTGGTTAAAGCATCAAAATATCCAATTGATATTGATAGTGCTTTACTTCAAAAAGAAGCCTATTTAATACTTAAATACAATTGCACAATGACAGGTCTTAACAGCATGACAGAGCTATCAAAGACTTAAACTATGTCATCCAGAATGCAACACATAGGCTCAACAAGAGATCATTTTCTATTGGTTAATATCTGAAACTACATTTCCCAGGGTACCTAGGGAGACACCATATTAGCTTGAACCTCATGGCTGAACTCCATTGCTGACCAAACGGAGGCAGAGAGGGATCAGGAGATGAAAGCAATTGCAGTTCAACCAAGTCAGAGAATAGGTAAGCTTAAAATGAGAAGAGAAAAGGTTATCTCTAAATATATAAATGCTGAAATGTATAATTGCGTTCTGTAATATTTTTGCAGAGAACGCAAGTTAATCTAAATCAGCGAGCGCCGCTACAAGAGAGGAGGTGATCCAGGTAGCGTTTGAAAAGCCGATAGCGAAAATGCCCGGCATATAAGGTACAAAAAGCTGAAGCCGCAATATAGGGTAATGAAGTATTACAAAATATCGTACTCTTTAAAAGTATGATTAAGTATTTTCCTTATTTACAGGAAACTAGATGCAATTGCCTTATAAAAAGACAAAGATAAGGTAGGAGACGACTGCTGGAAAAAGAGATATTAAAATGTCGCAGTAAAGAATGCACAATACTGACAGTGCTCTCTGTTTTTTAACAGAATCCCTAGTGATTGAGATTAAATGTCCTTTGGTTAAGCGTATACCTTAAGGTGAAGATTAGTAAGAATTCTCAGGTAAAGAACCCGAATAGAAATAATGAGAATGGTGAATTTAAGGTGAGACAGAAAGGAGCCCTTTGTAATAATCGTTTTATGTTACACACCCTTACAGAAACCACCATTGCTGTCAAAATTCAAAAGCCCTGATGAGATTCCTGGTATTCAACTCCCAGGACTCGAAACGCGTCGGCACATGGCACAGGCACACGGCACTCAAAAATACAGAGGAATAATGAATCAAATTTAATCTGAGAAGATTTCTAAAATAATAGTTTCCCCTGTATTGATTTGGGATACTGAATATAGATGCTTTAAGAGTTTCAGGATTAAAATTGAGAATAACAATTGTGATATATGTATTGGATGTGATATATGTATTAGATTTTCTTTTTTGTAAAAGTCACACACTGATTTATGTAAATATATGTTGTATAGCACATTTATGTCTAGAATTTTTGATATGACCAGACACATGTTTTTTTCTGATCAAAAAGCAGCAAAAATAAGAATCTAGTGAAAATAAAAAGGTTAAAATAAAATACCTGCTCAAACTGAAATCGATGGGTTTGACTATTTAGTGAAATTGTATACTAAACAAAGAACGCATGGTACAGGCTCATTCTTTTTTCAAGTATATATAAACGGCCCTGCCTGTGCCTTGCCCCATGGGCCTAACTCCTTTTTTTCAGACTATTCTAAACATAAAGCAGGAATTTTCACATAGTACAACCTCTTAACTAAACTTCTCATTGTTGAGCGGCATACAGCTTACATCCTGAAATGATCGAAGGTGCTTTGCCACACTATCTTTGATAAACAAGATACTGAGTGTCCCTCGAAATTGGTATTCTTTCCAACCCGGCAAGAATCCAATCCTTGTAAAGTACTTATTTTGTGTTTTAAACTTCATCTTCGAAAGATATGTAGAAATGTTCTTTGAATATCAATGGATTACTCTCAAATGCTACAAACACTACTACAATACCATTTGTATACAGGGCCTGACTACACCTTCCCTGTACCTCTTCTGCAATAACTTATTCTACATTTCTAGACACATCCCCTCTTTCGCTATAGAGGTGCGATTCTTCATTTCATAACATCGTCCTCTTTCTTCAATAGCATGAACTAATGTGTTATTCTGGAGTTAGCTTTCTTCATTAAAGAAAAGCTCTGTAGTAGAAGTATGTATCCATTCTCCACTAAAAACTGTACAAAAGTTACTTCTATTGACTAATCTTTTCTTCTGGTTTTGTCTCTTTATGTACAACACTATTTTGTCAAAAGTCTTCATTATATTTATAATCAAAATGAAAAGCTTCCTCTTCAAAGCAAAGGCCTTATCAATTACTCCCTCAACTTTATCTTTCTGTTTCAGTTCATCTGTCCTTCTTGTACCCTTCTTCATATTTCTTGATACATTTATAACCACTCTACTTCAAAACATCTTGGCTCTGATTTCCTTAAACTGCAACTGTCTCCTGGTTAAGGTGTGTCCATCTTTGTTACATTCTTTCCTGTTCTTGTAATATAGATTCTGTCCACTCTTATTGTTTCTCATAGTTTTTTTTTTTTACATTATTTTCAAATCTTTGCAGGTGTCCAGATCCATTTTTAAGAAATGACTTTGTCCTCTTACCAGTAGCTCTTTTTTCTTTCACCAAGTTTCCTGCATTTTTCCCCTCTTGTGTGTTAATTCTGCAGAGATACTGTAGTTGCTTTAGTTGCTTTTTCCTCCGAACTTTTGTAGGCATTCTGTCTGTAGGTATGTATATATTGATCTGTAAAAAAAAAGTATATTTTAATTTTTACTCTAGCCAACGTACCAACTGCTTTACTACTGACTTACACATAATACAAAAACAGTTTTTATGTTATGTTGCAGTTTTAAATCTACAGATAAACCTAGCTATATAACTACATACACTTGCTTCAATATACTAAACCCAAAGCAAAACACAAATTTATTATTTACCTTTTAACACTATAGCACCCTTTCCTACAACACAGCTGCACCATATCTCAGTTCTCAATTATAGATGGTGAAAGACCAATTTATCCCTTCTGCAGTATATTTTAAAATGAACATCAACCAAAGTGTAGAAGTACATACAATGTCTCAACACTGTAAATCCGAAAACACAACATAAGACCTATTTGTGTGCCTCTCTACCACTGTGCCACCGGTGTATTTAGTATCTCAGTACCTTTCTACCTAAATGTATCACATTTTAATTTTGTGAAAAGGTGCATATAAAAATCTGCACATTAATCTCTATCAGAGCATGTAGCTCACTAATTCTTCAAAGTACATGCAAAGAGTGTGTGACAGGTTGCATATATAATTCACCAGATGGTTCTAAAAGACTACAAATTCCTCACTAAAACTTATAAATACTTGTATTTGTGGTTGAATACATGAATGCTCCCTGGTTGATTGAATGAGTGCATAGGTAGTGCCTAGGTGAATCCCTGAGGATACAGGTAATTCCTGGATGATTCCCTGAGTATGTGAGAACTCCATGGGTCCTTCCATATCTGCATAGTTACTGCCTGTGTGTTTGCATGAGTATATCACTACTATCTGGGTGTTTGGATGAGTTCATGAGTAGTGCCTGAGTAATCAGAATAGTGCATCACCAATGCCTCAATAATTCATTGCATGCATACATAGTGGTTGGATGATTAAATGAGTGCAACTCTAGAGCCTGGATAATTGCAGGACTGCATGTATACTTTATATGTAAGTTATAGAGTGCATGGATAGTGCATATGTGATTGCTTAAGTGCATGCATAGCACCTGGCAGATTGGATGAGTGCATGAGTAGCGTTTCAGTGATTAGATGAAGACATGGCTACTGCCAATGTGTTTTTGGTTGAGTGATCAGGTAGTGCCTGGGTGTTTAGATAAGTACATGGGTAGTGCCTGTATAATTGAATTAGTGCATTAGTAGTGCCTGGCTGATTAGATGAGTGCATGACTTGTGTCTGATTGATTGCATGAGTCCATTGTTAAAGTTTGAGTGATTGCATGAAAGCAAGTGTACTACTGGGGTGATTGTATTAGTGCAACAGTATTCCCTCAGTAATTGAATGAGTGCATAAGTAATGGATAGGTGATAGGTTCACTGCAATGGTCACACTCTTGATCTCCTTCTTACCAATTCGCCCCATATACTCTCCCTCCCCCCGGCACCTGTGGTCTGGACAGATCACTCTCTTATCAACTTCCAGATAAACAGCCCGTATCAGACAGTCGCCAACCTCCCTCACAGTGGGAAGACTACACGTCTATGGCACAAAATCTCAGAAGAGAACTTCTTTCAGGAGTTTGGACCTCCTACTTTCACTAAGTCCAGAGATATAAATAGCAGACTCAATGAACTCCATCACGCTATAGGGACTGCTTTAGATACGATAGCGCCTCTCAAGCCATTGCAGCCCAAGTCGCTAAGAAAGCAAGCAGTCTGGTTCTCTCAAGATTTACGTAGAGAGAAATTGAACTATAAAAAGCTGGAAAGAACCTGGTGTAAATCTCGTTCACAGTCAGAGAAAGATATTTTTAAAGCAGCAATAAACACATACCATAAAAACATCAAGTTAACTCGGAAAAGACACATCTATGTGCAACTAAGTGAAGCAGGAAACTCAGGGAAGGAATTGTGCACGATTCTCAAATCATTTACATCACCTACGGCCTGCACTAATCCTATCCCTGCCTCTCAGACCTTATGTGATAATATCTCTGACTTTTTGATGACAAAATTGAAAGAATCTATGACGCCTTCCCTAGTGTGGTGAGTGTCGTTGAAACTCTCACTCTCCCTCATTCAGTGCCTAGCGAGAATGACGTGCTGGCTCGTTTCCCTCCCTTGCAGGACTCTAAAGTAGAAAAGTTGTTGAACGCAGCAAAATCAGGATCCCCCACTGATATCATGCCAGCCAAACTGATTGCCTTACCGGCTCGTCATCTCGCCTCTCCTATAGGCTCCTTATTCAACTACTCTCTGAGTGAGAGAAAAATGCCTTTGGCTTGGAAATCTGAGCAAATCCTTCTGATTCTTAAGAAAACCAACATACCGCCCACAGAATTATCTAATTATCATCCTATCTTGCTCCTCCCACTCATGAGCAAACTCTTGGAGGGATATGTCAACTCGCAGATCATGGAATATATGGCAGCTCAGTCATGTCTAGACCCTTCACAATCTGGTTTTAGACCGAAACATTCTACTGAAACTACCCTGCTTGGTGTTATTGACTTTATTCAACTTTCCCTGGATAATGATAAGGCAGTGTCTTTAGTGCTGCTGGAATTGTCCGCAGCCTTTGACACTGTAGCACATCATAGACTATTGCAGAGACTGACTGAAATCAGCGTAGTAGGGCCGGCCTTTCAGTGGTTTTCCAGCTTTCTGGAACAGCGCACCCAAACCGTGAATCTGGGTATTTTCCGCTATGAAGCTAAATCTCTTAATAAGGGGGTTCCTCAGGGCTCATGCCTCAGCCCCACGTTATTTAACATATACGTGGCCCCCCTTGCAAAGATCATCAGAGAACACAGCTTTGTCCCATTTTCATATGCGGACGACACGCAACTCCTGTTTTAGTTTGACAATAACTCGGACGCAACTAAACAGCTCTTTGCAGAGGGTATGCGTGCTATCTCCAACTGGATGGCGAAGAACTTCCTCCAGTTGAATGCCAATAAAACCGAAGTCCTCCTGTTTGGCAAAGCACAATTTCTCTGGTCCCCCGATTGGTGGCCGGCAGAATTAGGCCCTGCTCCTATCCCCACTATCAAGGCTAAAAACTTAGAAGTATACCTGGACCTTTCCTTATCTATGAAGGACCAGGTGGCTGTCGTCTCAGGCTGCTGTTTCGGTATGGTAAAGCTTCTCCGGAGAGTGTTTTATCTTCTCCCCTATCGGTGCGCAAGACCCTACTCCAAGCTCTGGTAGTCAGTCGTTTGGACTACTGTAATGCACTACTGGGAGCGGCAAATGAGACGGTGCTAAACAGGTTGCAAGTGATTCAGAACACTGCAGCTCGGTTGGCTCTGAATCAACCATTCAGGGCTCCCTCCTGGCCGTTACTGAAAGGCCTTCACTGGCTTCCCATCCGTGACCGAATCAAGTTTAAAATATGCTGTCTGATTCACAAAACCATCAACAATAGCGGGCCCAAGTATATGACTGAAAGTCTTGTCCCCTATCGACCCAGTAGATCCCTGCGTTCAAGTGGGAAGGCTCTGTTAGTAGTGCCTCTGGTCAACAAACTCCAAACGGCGGCAAATCTTTTGCCTACGTAGCGCCGCAACTCTGGAACTCGCTCCCTAGTGCCTTACGTATGTGCCCTAATTTGCTTAAATTCAGAAAACTATTAAAAACAGAACTTTTGAAAGAATGATTGCCCTTACTACCTCCTCGCTTCTATCCACTGCTAGTGCGGAGATACCCCTGCCGGGGTGAGTCTAGCGCTCTACAAATCCCTCATTCATTCATTCAATGGTACTGCCTGCATAATTGGATGAGTGCATGGGTTGTTCCTCAGTATTTTGATGAGTGCATAGGTTGTGAGTGGGTGTTTGGATCAATGCATGGGTTGTGCTTGGGTGCATTGGTACAGCCTTAGTGATTGTATAAGTGAATGGTTAGTGCCTGGGTGGTTGGATCAATACATGGATAGTACCTGCATAGTTCAATGACTACATAATTAGTGTCTGAGTGATTGCAAGAGTGCATATGTAGTGCCTGGGCAATTGAATAAGTGCAGAGACAGTGCATAAGTGATTTGA
This sequence comes from Calotriton arnoldi, assembly GCA_963921515.1. Lineage (NCBI taxonomy): Eukaryota > Metazoa > Chordata > Amphibia > Caudata > Salamandridae > Calotriton > Calotriton arnoldi. The sequence goes on along the minus strand of CAWUFW010004411.1, from coordinate 1,460,158 downwards.
TGAATGCCTTAGTAGTGACTGACTGTTGGTGGGGTGCCTGATTAGAGCCTGGCTTACTGTGAAAGTACCTCCATTGTTGTTAGATACATAACAGTTGTGACTATATCCATGACTCATTGTTTCAGTCCTCCTGTCAGTATGAAACTACCTGTTTTAGTGTATATATCCTTTTCTACTGAGCTATGTGTGAGTGAAGTCTATATATCACGCTTGATATATAATTGGATACTTCGCTCTCTAGGAGCACACATTGCTCTGTTACTCAGTGCGCACATGCTTCTGTAAGTTTCTAAAACTGAAAAGAACAATTCTCACTTTTTCAAAGCATAAAACCTTTTCTTATCCTGAAAGGAGCGCCTCGGTTCACAATGTTCACAAATCTATTATTCAAGTAATGGTTTCATGCAAAAAAATTAATTTACAGCCCTGATGATGTCCAAGTGTGGACGAAATGCGTTGGCTGATTGATTTGTTACTATATTGTGTGGATCTAACAATTTGAAAGGTTTTTGAAATGAACCACAGAATTTGAAATTCATCAAAGACTGCCTATGAACCTTTTTTTTGCACGAAACCATTACTTGAATAATAGATTTGTGAACATTGCGAACCGAGGCGCTCCTTTCAGGATAGGTTATGAATTCTTGTTGATTAGTGGCCCAGTGGCGGTGGGACCATTGAAAGTTGAGCGTGGATAAACTACCTAATCGACTAACCGGTATTACACACCAGTGCACACACCTCCTAGCCCTCACCGCCTTCGAGTTGGATAAAACCTTTTCTTAATGGCATCCCTACATTATTTCTCAAATATTTCTTATGTCTTCAAAACATATATTCACCATTTCTCAAAGAAAAGTTACACACCAATTGAAGCTAACACTAGAACTCTCTGCACTATTAACCACCTCAATTTTAAACAGAGCATGTTTAAAGAAATGCACCGACTCACCACATACATGAAAGTTTCAGCCTTAAAGAACATAGATCACCATTTAAACCTAAATGTGAGTTCATAATAGATATACACCTTCAGGCCATCTTTCCAAAAATATAGAGTTCTCTACATAACATATCTCACCGTCTAAACATATGCAAACTGGTCATATAAGTTAAAAACCACATTGAAAAACACTTGCAAATACATACCGATACCTAATAAGTATTACTACTTTATAATTCACCTACAGGCATAGCACATTTTCTTATGTTTTATTCATTACTACACTACTCCTGTTTAATAATGTGACTAAAAGTACTACAGTTCCCAGAAAGCAAATAACATAGATCTGTCTGTCCTGCACATGATGCTTAGACATTTAAAACATTGTCTTTTTTGAAGGCATTGCTCATGGTAACTTTCAACAGTACTAACATCTTAAACACGTACCCTCTGCCAGATACAGTTCATCTGATATCTTTTTTCTCACATCACTGTGATACTCTTTTTAATCAAACTCCCATATACATCTTCATTTCTAATGTAACTCAACAGAAAGGCTCTTGTCAGAGCCACCCAAGAGCCCAAAATGTTGTTCATTTTCTTGTTAAACAATTATCTGTTTAGATTATTCTAAACATTTTCTAAATCTACATTTTCTTGTTAAACAATTATATGTTTAAATTATTTTTAAATTTCGCAATGATGTTGCGATGATCACGATCACGTCGTGAACTCACAAAACAAAAGCAGACATTCAGCGACCACCAACACATTAAAACATTTTAACTTAAGAAATTAATTCTATTACAATACACACATTACACAAATTTTGTAATAAATTTTGGAAAAAACTGTATATGAACCCTACTTCCCGTCTTCACGATTACATCGAGTGTCGCAATGACTTTGGTAACCGCAACAATCACGCCTTTTTTAAGAGGCTTAAAACACATATATGCACACATTTTACAGTATTTTAGACACATAGGGGGATATTCACAAGAACATGTGATAATCATCGCAAAATTAGCTTAACGCAACTTTGCACATCGCAGTCCATCGTGGGAAAATATAACGCTGTGTCAATGTTGTATTCTCAAAACGGCGGTACCATGCGATAGTCTCACGCTAATGCGTCGAATGACTGTAATAAAATTACCGTGATGGCAAAAAAACGCGAAACACAAACGCGAAAAAAGTTGCGATGTCGCCAACCGCGATAAAAAAACCTGCGATTACCAGCGACAGGCCTGCAATTCCCACGCGTCATGCAGGAAAATGCACCATAAAAGCAGAAAACAAATAAATAAACTGCGTAGCACCATGGATGCACCCGGACCGAGTGCAGAGGACAACGCGAACCCCACAAGCCCCACAGACGACCAGCAAGGAACCTCGGGGTCGGAGAAGGGCAAGGAGAAGAGGAAGAGGAAGACGCAGTTTAGTCCGCAGGAAAACAGGATCATCGTCACGGAGGTGATAGAACACAACCAACAACTGTTCGTCACCTCCACTGTGCCATTGGCAACACAAACGGAAATATGGCAGTCGATCGTGAACAACATGAATGCAGTCAGAGTGTTGAGGAGGTCAATGGAGGAGGTCAAGAGGCGCTGGCATGATGTCAATAGCCAAACCAAGCAGAAACTCGCTGCCAACCGGAAGGCAGCAACGGCGACTGGAGGTGGGAGTCCTGCGCCACAGGAGGAGCTGGATGAGCTGGAGGAAATGGTGGCCACAGTCATCAGTGTGGAGACGATGCAAGGAGTTGGGTGTCTGGACACAGCCCTACATGACCTGACCCAACAGCAACAGGGTGAGTAACGACCAGGGACTGGGGGGACGGGTGGAGATGGGCACAATGGCACAGATGCACAATTATGTGTAGCACACTGCACACCCACAATGATTGTGGAACATGTCCCTGATACCCTTGGCACACTGCAGCACACATAGAAACACCAAGTAGGCCCCCGTCCACTATGTGCACAAAGGGGCCCCCCTCCCTATCACCAATCTCACAACCTACCCATGCACATGTGCTGAATCCAGCAAAGCAGCGGCTCTGTGAGCCACACTGACAATTATTATTATTATTATTATTGGAGCTTGTAGAGCACACGGCTACCTCCGACGGAAGTGTCCCGGCACTAGCAGCACGTCCAACCTGAGGAGAATGACCCGGCTTAGACAATGGACTCTAGGGCAGGCCAAACAGCCAAGTTTTTAAAGCTTTCCTAAACATGGTTTCCGAGTTAATCTTTCTCAGATGGTCAGGCATAGAGTTCCATAAAGTAGCCGTTTTCACCGAAAAAGCACGACCCCCAATCCTGGCCTTTGCAAACCTGGGAATCACCAATAGATTCTGATTGTTTGATCTGAGTACTCTGGCCTGGCTATATTTCTGAAGTCTCCGCTTCAGGTATTGGGGACCAGTACCTCTAACTGCTCTATATGCCAAAGTCAGAGCCTTAAACTCTATTCTTCTTTTTATAGGAAGACAGTGTAAACTACGCATGTGGGGGGTAATGTGGTGTCGCAGTGGCACATTCCTAATCAACCTGGCTGCCGCATTTTGAATGAGCTGTAATCTCCTGAGCAAGTAGTCCCGGAGACCAAGGTAGAGGCTATTAGCATAGTCAAGTTGAGAGGTGACTAATGCGTGCACTACTGACTTTCTGCAATGCATGGGCAGGAAGTGTAGGAATCTCCGCAAAGCCTTCAGTTTCCAGAAGCACAGTGATGAGACCTGAGCAATTTGCGCCTTGCCAGTAAGTTGAGAGTCAAACTTAAACCCTAGGTTTCTGGCAGAGGCAACTGGTAGCGGAGGCGGATTTAGCTCAGTCGGCCACCACAGTGCCGACCAAGGCGGTGTGGGTTGATTAAAAAACAAAACCTCCGTTTTGTCGGTGTTTAATTTTAAGCAGCTAACCGTCATCCACAATGAGATGTTTAAAAGACACTGCTTAAAATTGGCGAAAGCTGTCTCGTTGTGTTCCCTAAAAGAGAACACCAGTTGTGTGTCGTCAGCATACGAGACAACCTTCACCCCATATTGCTCAACAATTGCCGCAAGGGGAGTAAGATAGACATTAAAAAGTGTTGGGCTCAGAGCCAAGCCTTGAGGAACACCACACATCAGGGGGCTGGAACTAGAGACATGGGGGTGGAGAATCACTTGCAATGCAAGTGACACTGCATGACCAATAGCATGGCTGCAGTCAAAATACATGACATGGTGCACGACACGACACTGAGGTGGCCCAGTGTGGATCACATCCTCAAAGGAGCAGGTCACACTCTGACACATCCACGTGCACATACAACCCCTGACGTCAACAACACATCTGCAGACAAACAATGCACAAGAGTACAAAAACCGTTAAAGAGCACAAATGACCCAAGTCGCCAACATCTCAGCCCCTCAAAAGCACACAAGTCAAAGGCACACCGCCCCAAAGGGATAAGGGGCCGCTAAATCAGAGCTGCAGGGGCGACTCTCCCACAATGCAGCACACACATATAGCAATCACAGCACATCAACATTGACGACAATGTGGTACAGAGTGCAACACTTTCACTACAGAACAGAGGACACAACTGGTGCCGCTTGTGCATAGAAACTGGCCAATCACATCTGGCATAGCAGGAAACTGTGAGATGATAATGTACGAGTACAACGTCACATCCGTCATGTAGTCGAAATGTCCACTGTCCCCCATCAAGTAGCCAGCTCATCCAAAACAGTCACAATGTACATTGTCATGCAGTCTGTATGTAAACATGTACAATGCGTCAACATACATGGAACACACTGTTAACCTGCATCTCCCCTTTACATTGCAGAGGGACAATCAACTCCTCCTGCAGAGCAGACCAGACATCTCTTCAGTGATGATGAGGAGGAACCCCTGGCCATCTGCTCAGACACCCTCCAACGGCTCGTGGACAGCCTCCGCACCCCACCTCCAGGAGCAGGGCAGCCCAGCTGCATCAAGGTGACCCCACCCCCTGCACAGCCCACACAGCAGGAAGCACCCACCACCACGGCTGGCTCCCAGCACCTCATGGAAAGACACATGGCATTCCAACGCCATGTGTCAGACTGCCAGAGGGGGCTGGCTGAACAGGTACGGGTGGGTTTCAACCTCATGGCAGCCAAACTTGATGCCATACGTGGGTGTATGAGTCCCATCAGGGACCACTTACAGTCCCTAACGGACACCCACAGTCCGTTCCATGCTCTACAACAATCCCTGGCTGACCTCGCTGGAGCCATTACTCGGATACAAGAACTGTCTAGTCAGACAGGCTCCAGCGATGGCAGCACAGAGTTGGCACAGATGCGAAGGACAATGGAGAACATGGAGCAGATGCAGGCTGGAAGGATGGCTGCCACGGCTGTACACCAGCGAGATGTAGCTGGGATCTTCCATGCCCTGCAGAACCTCATCTCGCCATTGCTGCCACAGAGCCTGTCCCAGATGACTGCTGCAGGAACTTCGACACACACATCTCCACCCCCTGATGTGTCAGTGGCACACAGTGATGCAGCCATACCACCTCCGCCCCCTGATGTGTCAGTGGCACACAGTGATGCAGCCATAACACCACCACACACACCTGACACACCTGACACAGAAGACATATCAGGGGACTAAGATGTGGATGGCAATGACTCCAAGTGAGAAAGGAGGCTGTAGCATTCATCCCCGCCATATGGCCTGTTCCTGCTTGGTTCAGCCCTCTGCATCATGCCCGGGAACAACACCTTCCACTGTCCCCCGAAACACTCTGCGACATTCACCTGGACCCCGACATGGACTGCCATATCTGCACTGGTTACCAATGACACAGCAATCAGTCTGCGGACTGAACTCTTCCTCTTCCGATTAAATTGTCATCCCCCAAAGGACTCTGGTTTGCCCTCCACTGGGCAACCATGTGATGTGGGCTGTGCATGGCCATGTACTGCTCCAGCTCCGACACTCCACAGAATGTGAATAAAACATTCCAAATCACACAGATGTGTCATGTCTATGTTCAATCAAGTATAAAAGTATGGATGAATGTAGGGACATTGATTGCACAAAAAGGTACACCCTGGGAAATGACATCAATGCGCATGTTTGACCCTGACCCACATGGCCAATTAGATGACTGTGAAGGTGTGAACTAGCTGTGGCCTCAATGCCCATGAACAACAATCTCGCAACCCCCCAACATAGCCCCACGTCCATGTATTAAATGGGGCTGTGTGTAAAAATGTCTAATTTGGTAGCAGGCCTAAAGTAGTGTCCCCCATCACATGTGACAACAGAACATCTCTTCGCATACCTACTCACACTCAACTGTGTGGACACAGCCTGTTTTGATGGATCACATTGATCCACATGGCAAGAAGTTGGACACCATACTCACATTGCTGAAGACATGTAAGAGCACAGGTCTACCAGCAACTATCCCAACCACAATGTCTGGCTCACAGAGGTGGAGCTGGCAATAGGGACTCACTCCTAAGTGAAATGCGTCAGTCAGTCCCTCCCTGTGTACGGACAATGCTCATTGAGGCACACAATTTGTCATTCTAATCAACACTCATCACAGTTGAACACTGGTGAAGTGGCGTAAACTTTATTAGCATGTGCGTGTCAGTACGGGCAAGACAAGGGCCACAACATGCAGACCAATGCTTCAGACACTAACAGGCAGCATGGGAACATGTAGAGGTGCAAGAACTGGGGAGGCAAAAATGAACACCAATCATTACGGATTGCAGCGGTCTCAGCCCACCTTGCCTTGCTGGACGAGTCATGTGATGTTTGGCGTATGCTCATTGCCCCGTGTCAGGGGACACGACTCACAGCCCATGGGATCTGCATAGTGCTGTACCACCGGACTGCGCAGACTGTCTGCTCTGCTGACAGTGAGCAGGTGAAAGGGTCCAACAAGGTCACATGTAGTACTACATTGCCATGTGTGTACACTCCCTCCAGCAGTATGTCAGAGTTAGGAAGCTTGCCAAGCGACGCTGTGCAGCTCCGCCCATGGGACTGCCTCCCCTTGCACAGGTGTGTGTCAACACGCGTAGGTGCACCACATGCATTCAGAGTCCAGGCGAATGCAGCCATGTCCACAGTTGTGGTGGGATATGTGACCATTTCTCCGAGATGCAACAAGGTGTTGGGACCTGTGCTTTGGGTTACAAGCAGTTGTGGCTGCAGGAATGTAGTTACTTGTCCATAAATGCGAGCGCAGCTTCCTGGGCAATCAGTTCCAAGAGTACGTCGTTGTTGAGTTCAACGAACACGAGGGCGAGCCAATCCATTAACTGGTCCGGACAGATGTGCTCCGTCCACGCCGTTTCACCAATCCGTCGCACTTGAATGAGTATGCTACACACCGTTTAGTAGCACATCACCGTTAACTGCTGCTTAGCGCTTGGTCTTTACCTATGGAACCCGCACTCCGGCCCAACACATAAGTGGCCGATTGTCGCTGACGCGCGCTTTCCTTTATTATAGCCCTCACTAATTTTTGTTTTCTATCTTGGTTTCCCCTTTTCCTTTCCATACTTCTATTTTCGTGTTGATTTCAATTTATTTAACTGCAGGCAAAATGTTTTCAGGCACTATTTTGCCAGTCCTGATGATGATCCGATAATTTTGTTAAGGATCGAAACGCCGTCGACGAAATTGTCAACCTTATACACTGTTATTTCTTAGCTACATTATGTGTAAAGGTGATTTCCTTTTATTGCTGTTTGCTCCATTGTATTGATTAGAAGCAGACAACTGCATGCTGCCTGAGCCTTCTCTTGTTTTCTTTTGTGATGTGAGTTTTCTGGATACAGGCTTGTGTCCTACTGTTATTAAATTTTATGTTTTGTACATTTATAATTGCATATTAAAATTGCCCTGTTCCGGATGGAATAATGGCTACAATATAGTACCGATTGGGGCTATATTTATTTGATTTCAATCAATTACTCAGGGACCGTTGTCTCTTAAAATAAGTTTCACCAATCCGCAACACAGCCCAATAGGGGAGCGCTTCGATGTGGTCACTGCACACGAGGACTTGTGCAATCTCCCATGCCCAACTGCCAGCACATACGGCAAATATCAAGGCATCCCGTGAATGGGTATCACGGTTACACTCCTGGTCGTGGGCCAACAGGGGGCGCACACACAAGTCATAATCCAGTTCAGCTACCGTTGTGTTGGATAGGCAGACATCCATGGGCCACTCGAATATGTATGATCGACAATGGAACCAGGGCTGGACGCAGGTGACGTACGCAAGACGGAAGCTCAGACGGTAACTGATGCGCAACACTGCCAGTGGCAGTGCCCCCAACAACTGCAGCATACGTGCACGGTACAGTTCCACGTGACAGGGGTTGTGCATGTGCCCGGGATGTTCTGCCATTGCGTTGGTGGCTCTGGTTGAAGCGGCACTGTTCTGACCTGCGCCAGTTCTGTGGATGAAATGCCACAGCTCGGAGCAATGAGTTGCTTTAGTGTGCAACGGTTGTACGCCTGGGTTGATGTGGGAGTAAGTGTGAAGGCCATTCCATGCAAGATAACTTCGGGCAAGGACTTCTGTGTGGGGTGTGTATACGTTGGTCTTTCGTCGGGCTGTGCGTAGTGTGGGAGTCGTCATCATCTGCTGTGGTATCTCTCTCAGGGAGTGCCTGCGTCATGCAAGACCAAGGTCAGAGGTGCAGATGTCCTTCCGCCTTATGTATTGAGACAAAGGAGCTTTCATCCCTAATGTTAGTCTGACTACTGCTTGCATTCTGGAAATGTGAAGTGGCTTTCGCGCTGCATTTGGGGCTGGGCCTTAGGCTTATGGTGCACCAATAGCGATACACACACAACAGTTGGCATGTATGTGCCAAGAGCCTTCCTTTCACTGTCTCTCTCTCTCCCTCTCTTTCTCTCTCTTTCTCTCTCTCTCTCCCTCTCTTCCTTTCACTGTCTCTCTCTCTCTCTCTCCCTTCCTTTCTCTCTCTCTCTGCCCTTTGATGAGCGCATGACACACCTTCTTATCTTGAATTTTGTCTTGCAGGCTGTGACTTACAGATTGTCCAGAGAAGACCCGCCATAACTCTTCCAAATAGTTGTTTTGAGTTAAATTTGAATGAGATGATTTGTTTGGAAATTCAGAGATGAATGAATGATTCTCCTTTTTCTGACCACACATGAATGTTGATTGTTGTACTTGTGCGACATCAGGCGAATTGTTTTGTTGATGATTTTGTAAAGTTGATGTAATATATCTTTGTCCGGGGTAGGGCCCCGGGGGGGGGTGCTGGGGGGGGTGGCGGTGGGTGTTGTGGCCCTCTTGGTTGTCCGGCTGCATGATCAATAGCTCCATGGCATCTGTTGCTCTTCTGGTGTGGCTGTGGGCTGGGCTCCCATTTCTGGTGCAGGTTATGGTCCGACTTAATACCAGATAGGAGCAGGTGTTAATTCCCTTCTGCTAACGCGCCTTAACGCATGTTTTGTGATCTTATCGCCGATCTGGCTGGTCGTTGAGAATGTTGCGAAGTGGTGTTGTCGCAGGTTTTTGCACGGGAACGCCTACTCTGCATCTCATTAGTGTTAGTTGCCGGTGTTATCCGTGGCAAAGTTTTTTGCGGCTGCTATTGCAGGAAAACTGGCGATGCCGGCTGTTAGCACCAGCTTGTGAGTAGGGCGAAAAATCTATTTCCACTTTGGCTGCGATAAAGTGCCGCTAACTCGGCGATAGGTCCTTGAGAATATTCCCCATAGGGCCTTATAACGATGTTGGGTGGACGGACACTGTTGTGGTCTCGGGACAGACCGACCTCTGTCCGGACGTCCCGACACCGCTATTACAATGCAACTGCACCATACATGCTGCGGTCGCATACTCCCATTTCTCCTTGGAAGCTTGTGCTGCAGCTGTCAACCGGCCATAGCACAAACTTCCATAGAGAAATGGGAGTTTCTGTTAATCTCTGCACCATGTGGCAGGCACCTCATGGTGCCTGCCACACTGTGCAGGGATTAAAAGGGGGGCAGCAAAGGTGCCCCCTCAAGCCCCCAACCGGAGGCCGCAGGGAGAAGAGGACCCTGCTAGGGGTCATCAAAGTCACTTTCCAACAGGCTTTCCATGTCGGAAAGCTCGATATGGAAAGCCTGTCAGAAACCAACATCGTAATCCCGACAGTGGAAATGCTGTCCATATCGATTAGGGTGAGGCCTCCAACTGGCCGACGTGCACCTTGAACCTGTTGGGATCTAGCCAGAATAACCAGCCAGTTTCACTTTTGACCTCCTGCATTGTAATGTGGCAGTCGGAAGTGAAACCGATGATGTGACTCGTAAAGCCTCTGACCAATGGTCGGGGGTTTTCTGAGTCACATCGCAATGAGGCCCTAAGGGTTTATTTCTGCACTGTTTAAAGTCATATTTTTATGGGGAGTTTGTACAAAAACAATCTTTTAAACCAATTTTCTATGTTCGTGAATATTCTGAGTATCACGAAGATGTCAGTAACCGCGATAAACGCACCTTTTTTTATAAACTATAAAAAACACATATGCACACATTTTACAGTATTTTAGACACTAGGGGATTATTAGTGCACTGTTTAAATCATATTTTTCAAGGTAGTTTGTATAAAATTAATCTTTGAATTCGGTCTTGAATTTTCGTGGTGACGCCGGGCATCGCGAATACGTTGATACCAGCAACGGTACACGGGGGGCCACGCGGATGGTCGCGGCGACATCGCGAATATCGCACGTGATTAAAAAAATATGATTTTGGCACATAACTTGTGTCACTAATACCCTCATTTTTCAAACATGGGTCAGAGTACCTCTACCCTGAACCCTTATGTCACTTTCCCCAAAAAGTTTCTGCCCCGGAAACCGTCCCCGATATATAAAATGACAGCCGCAACTTTCTGTTCAGATTGCGTCCAGCCAATCACAGCATTCCTGTTGGTGCACTTTCGCGATTCACCTCGAACACGTCACGATGTAACCACGAGCACTGCGAAACCGCCGCAACTTTCTGTTAATGTTGCATCCAGCCAATCAGAGCATCCCCGTTGGTGCGCGCATTCGCGGTTTACCACCTACTACTTGCAATTTAACCGTAATCACCGCGAAACTGTTGCGAAATATCCGCGGCCAGAGATATCAATATACTGTTCGGATTTAATTTCTCAAAAACTACTGAATGCATTTGCACGAAACAACAAAAAGCACAATCTGCGTAACTACATCTAACTTTCCACCAAATTTGGTGTAATTCTGTCCAGCGATTTGGGCTGTAGGTTTCACAGCGCGTTCCTATGGGAATTAACATTACATATGCACCCTTATTTCGTGCCCCTATTTCTCGGTCCCCACTGCATGGATCACCCCCAAACTTTCCATGACACACAGAACCTACTTTGACACTTGTTTGAGAAAATTTCATGCAGATTGGTCAAACTACGCCAAAGTTATAGGCAAGTCAAAAAATGCTTTTCCTATGGAAACTAGGACCTAACTATAACTACCTACTGTCGTCCGCCAGTAGATAATATATATATATATATATATATATATATATATATATATATATATATATATATATAATCTATATCTATATATATATATGGCAAACCACTTTCCACCAAATTGTGCCGAACTCTCAGCGGGTGCATCTGTCATGTGAGGGTAGAACTCACGAAAAACGTTCCAAGAAAATTGCAGAGCACTCACGGGGTAAAACGATAGTCCTTTTAATTTAAGCAGACGCGTTTTGGCGTCAATGCCTTCCTCAATGCTTTCAAAATGAAATGCGAAATGACACACAAGATTCAAAAGCTTAAGAAGTCACAACCTCACTTCCATTGGAGGGTTCCTTGCAATTAGCAGCGACCGTGGACTGCTGCCGTCCTTCACTAAATGCTGATTTCTATGGCTGCCATATTTGTGTGTTGTTACATAATGATGTCTCCAATGACAGTCCTCGCATTTCTCCTCATTAAATTGATTTCTGGTCAAGTGCCCAATAGTCAATCTTTCCTCAATAGGCATTAGAATATACAAGGACTGATAATAACGCCCACACTTTAAATGGCTCAATTGACACAGTCTTGTCACTCCATGCTGTGTGTCCTGAATTACCCTCGCTTGCCCCACTAGTGGAGATAGATATATATATATATATATATATATATATATATATATATATATATATAATGCAAAAAAGAAGCAGAGAACCTCGGGTAGTTCTCAAGTTTAGGTGGAAAGCCGCTCCTGTATAGAGCACTCTCAAAACCAGCGACACTCTAGATCTGCTCACCCCAAATGTCTGGTTTTCTATCAAAGTCTTTAAGCATAGGATTAGCACAGTGCTATCCACGCCGAGATAGAAACGGACAAAGTCTTTTGCCATTTCTACAGGAAAGTCTTTAAGCATAGGACTAGTGCAGAGCTGTCCATGCCGAGCTGTAAAATGACAAAAGCCATTTACCTGGTGTTGAGAGTGCTCTAAATGGTAAAAAAAACAAGAAAAGGGGGCAGGGTAGAAACACCCTGGCCCCCTAGGCCTGCTCAGGGGGTCCCACAAGGACCCTGAGGGCCAGAAAAGCTTTTCTTTCATATTTTCAGCGGGATTCGCGTAGGGTCCACCAATCCTGCTGAAAAAATAAAAAAAGAATGACACACTGTGTCGTGTAGTTCCTATAAACCTATATAAGATCTGCACGTTTAGACAACATACACTTTAAGATTAGTGTCTGGACTGATTCTAGACACCCCTACCGGGTATGTTAGCCCGTATAACAGCTGGCTCACAGTGCCACTAGAAACCCCTCTTACCAAGGAGAGAATAGTTCTTGGCAACTATCGAACATGACAACCCTGATCCCTCAAGATCGTGGAAACAGTGTGCTACTTTTTGCTCAGCCACTCATGCTCACTTCGTCTCAGAGAGATACACAGAATAAACAGTGGGGAAGTTTTTCAATAAGCATTTATTGAACCAGCGTCATTCTAGTGTAAAATAGGTGTGCTGAAACAACCATTAGACAGTAACAGATATAAATGATTATAAGCACTAACAGAGTAAAAGGATGGTAGATTTCTACCATCATGCTAAAACAATTAATACAGGCAAGTATATAAAATACATGACAGTAAAATGCGTACTCCTACAATGCGACCCTAACTAGATGTACCTAAGTGTACCTAGCACGTATGTAGGTGTAGAGCCAAGAATCCCTCTAGGATAAAGTCAACCCCATTACCTGAAGTGAGAGACTGTGGGAGCCCGTCTTGGTCTCGAGATGGGCACCCCGCAAGGGATGTCAGACCACTGCGAGCTGGAGTGTCTGTGTGCAGGAACCTCAGCGTCTCACGTCAGTGTGTCGGCATGGAAGTCCTTTTCTCCTCTGACTACCTCAGCAAGATATGGTGTATATATACCCAAAGCAGTGCCCCCTGGGGATATACCTTGCTGTATCATGTCGGACTAGGATGATGGAAGGAATGAACCTTATACATAGTTATTATGCAGGAGATGGTAGGCCTGCTATCCTGCTGTGATTCCAAGAATCCTCATGCATAACAAATGAGGCTTAAGCTTTTCGGAGAAAACCCCACGTCATTTTTGGACATTACCGTAACTAGGTAAAAGGTCAGTACTAAGAACCATTATGTAGTGTAATATCAGGGGAATGTAGGTGAAAGGTGCATTCATTACCTGAACCGATATTGGGGTACCTATATGGAACATAACACCCACTCCTCATCTAACTGGACGACATACTAAAAAATTCTAACGCACAGCTAAATGTTGTTCGCAAACTATTGAATAAGTCCATTAAAAAATAGTACTTTAGAAAATGTAACATTTCTAAAAAATATGAAAAAAGAAATATTTTGCATGCGATAGAGGTCTGTACTAAATATGTTCATATATATAGTCTGAACAATGAGTGACTGAAAGCCATGCAGTTTAGAAAAAGTGTCTTGTTTAAAATTCCAAATTTGGTTGTTTAGAAAAAGGCAAATTTTCCCAGCACACGATGAGCGAAATGTTTATGTGTCCTGGCTGGGAGACACAACATCACTGTTGCCTGCAATCGCAGACGACGGTCCCTGCAACACCTCGCAGATCAGGTCAATTGAGCACAGATGTTCCTCCGTATTCACCACAGCCGCTGCTGGGGGTGTATGAGTGTCATCCAAGGCCTGAGTGTTTGTTCAGGAGCCGGTATCCTTTCCGACAGGAGCTGAAGCATCCTGTGGTGGCTCTAAGAATGCAGACATCAACAATGGAATACGCTGAGGACACTGCAGAACATGGGCCATTATCGGGTCCAGTAAAGCATCAACGTCTGGTGGCGCAATTGTTGGAAGTGTTAGACAGAGATCCAACATGCATTCTTGTCCGCAGAACAGGCATCGGAGGACAGGCAGAATACAGTCGATCCAGATCGGTCTAAATGACAAGAACCAAGACTTGCTCAGTTCTCGAAGACGAGGTGTGCCCAGATGGATTACCATGCGATCACGGTATCTGCACTCCAAGACCGTTTTTTCCATCTCCTTGGTGACTGGGACATCCATTGCGTAGCAAAAAAATGACAATCAGGATACCTGCTATTAGAAACAGAATCAGCAGAAACCCTCAAAAAATGCTTCTGAACACGGAGTGTATGAAGTTGGGAACGACTCAGAGGATTGTCTGAAAGGTGTTTAACAGTCCTGAACCTATGGTCTTAAATAGGTGGACAATACACATCATATCAGACATGTTAAAGATACGTTGTACCATTTCTGTAAAATGGAAAGGGCAATTTGTTCGTACTAGTGCCTGTATCTCAGACGAGGACCTTGCAACCTGGCAATCATAAGTTTCTCGGGCGAAGGTTAAGGGTACGGTTTGCTGTAGAAGCATGGCTTTCATTCGGCTCAGAGTATCAAACCGCATAAAGGAAACATTCAACGAAGGCCATAACGGTGCCTCCCTGACTGTTTGGGTCGGTGGAAATAATACTTGCATACAGCAAGTAACCCTGGAGCTTACAGTGACAAGATATGCGATGCCCGGGAGCATCCCACAACAACCTTGATCATTCAGCATCAAGTAACTCCCATTTGAAAGCAACTTGAACAGCGGATTAATCACAGCAGCTGGGGACCCTTTCAAGTGACAGGATAAGTTAGCAACTGAACCATTTCAGGCCCCGTGAAGCATTATATCCCAGCATATGAGAGATCCACTTAAGGAATTCTCGCAGTTGGTACCGCTAAGGAACACTTCCATGTCCCCATTCCTACATCAAAATCTGTATGGTAATTACCAGGATTACTTGATGAATTCCCTACCCATCGCTTCATATCTGCCCGCCTGTTGTTGTTCTAGGCAATACTGAAAGTGGATAGTTGTGACCGGTAGTGTTATATGGCCATGGATTAACCATTCTGTGGATGGTGACTCTGCCACAGTAAAAGGTAATTTGTCCAGTTTTTCAATACGCAGCATTGTATATTTTGCTCCCCTTTGTGCCATCGTTATCTATTATTCAGTTAGATTATATGCAGAAAATCTAACGTACTGGTGATAAATCGCCAAGGCACATAACCAGCACGTAATGATTGCAGCGTCTAGCTCAATAACATAATAGAATGTAGTTGCGATTGTCTGTGCTGTAGTATGGACAAGTCTTGTTCTAATATATCTATGGCAGAAGATACAATGTTGCCCAGTGAATAAATCCTGGATGTTAATGTAGTCATACCATTGTCAACTAAAGCTAACGCCTTTTCTAGGTTAATTTTATCTATTTCATGGAGTCTCTCCGCAACTTCTTGTTGAGAGATTTTCCAGATTTCATTATAGACAGCGTAATAGAAATGATTCTGACGTGGCTTTCGGGGACCCAACAAAAAATCCCTTAGATCCACCTCATCCTAGAGCAAGGATAAGTGCTGTTTCACCTGGGACAGTGTTGAGGTTTTTAGCCAATTGAGGCACAACTTCCCAACACTGTATGATGTCACTACCCCAGGATGTTCTCTTTGTACATATCGTGGATCTGGCCTATGGATACTAAATCCTTCGGTTGTACCCTTGAATCTTGATTGACATCTGTTTGTGTCTGTGGGCCAAACTAACCATCTCTTCCAATTGGGGTCTGAATGCATGATGTCATCTATTGTATCCCCTCCACGTGATGTAAAATTGATGTGTGAAGGTGTGGGAAACCGTGGTGTGTTCAAATCCTTGTTCTTAGCTAGTCCAAGACAGGAAGTCTGTTGCACTCTTTCATTCAGAAATATTATCTATTGTGGAATGAGGGACGCTCTAAATAGTGCTTCTGTTCCCTGAACTTGCCATTCTTTAGACCCCAGACTGATTTTGTGTCTATAGCGTCCTTCCATAAGTCAAAACCCAGTTCAGACAGTTGGGAAATAAAGGATGCAGAATATATCTGTTTGGTGTTAGTCAGCATATTTTTCTGTGCAGGTGTACGTGCAACCTTATAGAAATATGAGGTCGGGTCAGAAGTGTTAAAACCTGATAAATATGAGAATTTCTGTGCAAACATTTTCGAACTACCTTTTGGTGGTGTCGGGCAATGTTCCCATTGGTGATATGTGAAAACATTTCTTGGGATACTGGATTTGTGTAAAAAGTGATGACCATAATGTTGGTAACAGTACATGCTATCAAAGTCAGATGTGTCCTCTAACATTTCATTGTTTGAGAATGCAGCGGATTGTTCCAAATCAGACAACATATTATTCACAGTTTCAAAATCCCAATCATCAGAAAATGTACTGGAGGTAATGATATCATTGAGAGAAATTTTAAATAAATGTGGAATCTTCAAAAGTTCAGTGGGGCCAAATACATCATAGTCAACTTTGGGCCAGATGTACGACCCTATTTTGCATGCGCAAACGGGTTTGCGACCCGTTTGCGCATGCAAAATACACATGGGCACATTATTTGCGACTCGCTAAATAGGACTAGCGACTCGCTATTAGGAAGGGGTGTTCCAAGGGCGTCCCTTCCTAATAGGGAGTCTGAGCCCTATGTAAGACTGTTTTGCGACCACAAATGCGGTCGCAAAACAGTCGCAGTTTACCAACCTTTTCAGAAGGGTGGTAAAGCACTCGCAAATGGGAAGGGATCCCCAAGGGACCCCTTCCCCTTTGTGAATGCAGGGGAAAATATTTTTTAGGGCCAAGCAGTGGTCCCAGGGACCACTACCTGCCCTTAAAAAATGAAACGAAAACGTTTCATTTTTTAAATGCATCCCATTTTCCTTTAAGGAAAACGGGCTGCATTTTTAAAAAAAAACTGCTTTATTTAAAATCAGTCCCAGACATGGAGGTCTGCTGAGCCCAGCAGGCCACCATACCTGGGAGGGCCAACCATTCCTAATGGGGTCGCAAATTGCGAGTGCCTCATTAATATGCATGAGGCATGCAATTTGCGACCTCGTTAGGAATCGTTAACAGTGTCTCTGCCACTGTTGTACATTGATGTTTGTGACTCGCACACATCAGTGGTCATACTTCTGGCCCTTTGTCCCAAACTCTACCATCAGAAATTGGAACAGCTGTAATGTTCACGAAAAACAGGTCTCTTTGTTCACGATGAGATGATGTATGAGGTTTCAGGACCAAGTTCACATTTGATACTGCAGAGCACTCTTGGAGATATTTTCCATTCAAGAGTAAGCAAAAGACAGTCACTAGGCCAATCCAGAACAGTAAAAACAATAGTCCAGATATTATCCAGAGCTGGAGCCAGGGTGCAACTAAGTAAGGGCCATATGTATCAAAGTTTGTGTTTGCGATTCTCAAATAGCGAATTTTTAAGAATCGCTATTTGAGAATCGCAAACGAGATGTATGTAGGATTCGCAAGAAAATTGCGAATCCTACATATTCTTAATTGCGATTCGCAAATTGCGAATCGCAGTTAAGGAAACCCTCCCCATTAATTCCTATGGGCCTAGAGGCCCATAGGAATGAATGGGATGACATTCTCAATTTGCGATTAGCAATTAGAGAATCGCAAATTGAGAATGCAATTTCAAGGTTGCAAGGGTGTCCAAAGGACACCCTGTTGCACCCCTGAAATGAGCATGGGTGCACATGTGGCACACATACATGCCCCAAGGGCATGTATGTGCGCCACATGCCACTTTGAAAAATGCAAAAAAATGCATTTCTCAAAGAAATCGCAAGTTACCACCAACCTGTAGTTGGTGGTAATTTGCGATTCCTTAAGCCATAATCGCACAACTTAGGTGCTTCATACATTTCATTTAAGGAATCGCAATTTGCGATTCCTTAAATGCATTCGCAAAATAGAGAATTGCAATTTTTGCGATTCTCTATTTGTGAATGCCTTTTGGGATGATACATCCCAGAAGGCATGTTCAGTCTCGCAAACGGGCCGATTCTGAGAATCGGCCCGTTTGCGAACGGGAAATGGGCTTGATACATATGGCCCTAAGTCTTTTTAAGAAAATTGTAAAATTCACGAATTTCTTGCTTACGGGAAACTGGAGCTGGCGTTGTCTCAGGTTCACTGGGATCAAGAGAGAAGGTATCAAAATCGATGAAGTAGCCAGATGCAGTTCGATCAATCTTTGGTAGCTCCGCAGGTTGTGTAGAACCAGCAGGTGTCTCTTGTCGAGGCATATTGATGTAGACATTGGTATTAGGCCGAATTGAAATTTGTCTTACATTTGTGCTTTGAATTTCTGTTTCCAGAGGAACGAGTTCCATTTCATTGTTGGAAATTCCATCATTTCGTGACTCTTCAAATGTTATGAGTCTTTCAGTCTGAACTTCCTGTATGGTAGCGAGAGGAGAGCGTCGGCTACCCAGGAGCCCACGAGGCCTACCAGTCAGTATCGGCCACATAGTGTGGTTTGATCAGATCAATGGAGACTAATCTCTTTTCTTTTTTTCCGGCAAGAGGTGGAAGAAGTACTGCTCTTGTTCCTTCGACAGCCAGGACAGGTACAGGCTTTCTGTATGATGGCCCAAATTCTTTCTTGTCCTCGATCTTTTCTCTGACCAGATCCCCGACTTTAGGTATCCAGACAGGTCTTGCCGTGACTGATTTGAATTCCCCAGTGGCAGTGCGTTTTACTTGCACGTTGCTTAGTAGTGCCCGGCTTTCATTCAGATCCTGTAAAACAGCCAAAAGTTTATTGATATCAAATGGTTTATCATCCGCCACTGTGCTTTCATAATCAAGATCAGGTACCCACATTCTCGTCCCAAATAGGACCTCATAAGGAGTGACACCCTCTAGAGAACTTCTTGGTATATTGTTGAGGGCTCGTTGTACCCCATATAAGTGTTTGACCCAACTTCCTCCCGAACCTAATACTCTTGCTGTTAAAGATTGCTTTAAGTCTTGGTTTTTCCTCTCCACGACCAAATTTCCCTCAGGATGGTACAGAGAGGAGTACTGCAATGCTATACCCAAACCTTCCATGGCTTCCTTGTAAGCCCTAGACTAGAGCTAAAAGCGGGGCCACGGTCAGAATGTAATGTCCCAACTGCGTATGTCCCGATGAAGACTCGCAAATCTTTTATAACAGTTTGAGCGTCAGCCGAGCACTGAGGCCATACCCATAGGAATCTTGAGCATGAATCCACTGCCACCAAGATATACTTGTAAGCTCCATCTGAGTGTAAGGGGCCGCAGTGGTCCAAATAGACACACACGAGTGGTCTGTCCGATATTAGTAAAGGTGTCTGCGCTGGACGCGCCACGGTGGAACCCTTCATCTGCTGGCAGATGTCACAATTTAGGACAAAATTCTTTGTCTGTTTTGTTAGACCAGGCCACCAATAGCGCTGTTTCAATAATGAAACCGTCACGATAATCCCTGATGTGCAGAACCTAGACCCTCGTGTGCAGCTAGTATTAAGCCTAATCTGCGATGCATGTTTGGTATTACTCTATCCCCCACTCCTGGAATCTGAGCATACGGAATGTTGTTTGCATCTAACTTGTAGGAGTATTTGAGTGGAAAACCTTTCGGTAAGGCTGGGCTGTTTTTGCGTGAAGCAATGACAGCTACCATTATCTGTCCGCCTAGTCTCGTTTTTGAACGAGGGATTGCAGCTACGGCAGCAGTACGTACTGCCCCCTTTGACTGCCCCCTTTGCGGCTTCATCAGCCAATAAATTCCCTTTGACGTGAATGCCATCACGTTGTTGACTCAGCGTGTATATCACGTGAGCTCTTGGTATTTCATTTTTCAACTCAGCTACCTGTTCCCATAGCATTTTATGCTTAATTGTGCCACCTTTTGAGTCTTTAAACCCCTTCTGACCCCAGTAGTGGAGATATTCGGTGTATGACTGGACACAATAAAAAGAATCCCGCACAATAGGGCTTTTAGTTCTGCCAGTTGAACCGTGCAGTTTCCTAGAGACTGTGTCTTCGTATCACTGGGATGGAACTTGCCATCCTGCATACGACCTTTTACAATCGCACATGCGGCGCTGTATTATTGTTTACTTCCTGCGGCCGGTTGAGCTGATCCATCAGTGTAAATAATGTATTCATACTGATCTAGAGGCATTATTTCATTTGGGAGAGGATATTCTTGTTCATATTGCAGGAATGCTTGTGTTTTTAGCCTTGGGTCAAATCTGTATTCTACATCTGTTGCAGTGAGAGAATTAGCCCATTGTATCCATCTTGCATGTAAGGCTTTAGCATTAGGAACGCTATCCTTTGTAGCAGCCTCCAAGGCTGGTACCAAAGTTACGACAATTATTCGTTTCCTCTGAGCCAGTGCTCTTTCTCTTACTACCACGGTCTGTACTGCTGTCAGTATTTTTTCTGTAGAAGTAAAGCGCATTTCAGCGTTTGTGTACAAGTGTGATTTGTATGCTATGGGTACCGTTTTGCCTTCATTTAAGGTTAGGTAAGTGTACCCAGATTGACCCGCTATAACGCGGATCACCAGGTTGCGGACGTTTACATGTGTCTGCAAGTGTTTTGTAGCTATCATGTCAGCTTGTAGGGAACAAAGGATATCTGTGTGTTCCTGTGTCCAATGCCTAACTGAAAAATCAGGTCTTATTAAGTCGTAGAAAGGTTTTACTTTTTCTGCATAATCTAAAATGTATGTTCTGCCAAAATTTAAAAATCCCAATATGTATTGTAAGTTTTTCAAAGATTTAGGAGGTTGGAGCAGCACACACTTTTCAAAAAAGTTAGCTGCCAGGTTTCCCCTTCACTTGATAACTCGTATCCCAAAAATAGGACATTGAGGTGGGCTATTTTCGATTTTTTAAAGTTGAATTTGTAGCCCTCAGAGGCGAACCCCAAAATAATGTTGCTCACCCTGGCCAAGTGATCCTTTAAATCATTATCCGTCAGATAAATATCATCTACATAGGACAATGCCTCTTCATCCAAATTCTGAAGTAATTCTGTTACCCTAGCACTGAACAACCCGGGGCTATTCTTATACCCTTGGGGGAGTCGACAAAATTGACGCTGAGAGCCTAGCGCAGAAAATGCGGTTAAATACATGCTTTCAGGCGCTATATTTTAGCAGAAGAATCCATTTGAGATATCTAGTGTTGTTTTGTATTTTTTCCACACGATGTTATTCATTAATGCGGCATTATGTACATCCTGTACTGCAAATGTTTTTGAGCATGTGTTCAGATGTATGTAGTCTAAAACTAGACGGTATGAATTATCAAGTTTTATTACAGGAAACAAAGGATTGCTCATGGAGGAGGTGCAAGTTTCTATTACACCTTGGTATTCAAGTTGATCTAAGATCTCCCTGACCTGTTTTTTGCTTCTTGTTTTATTGGGTACTTTAGCTGTGGAGTTGGAGTAGATTTTACTGAGATTACATGGTGTGGTGACTCAGCATCCCACCCAACATGGTTGCGATATAGGGCCGGAGCAAGGGCTACCGCCCACTACTGCGCGTATGTGTGTTTTTTAAGTAAATTGGAACGTGGTCGGAAAAAGCTGGTAAAATTAACGTTTCTCTCTTTGGGCAATTCATAACAATTTCAGGCGGCCAATCTTTTTCAGCTAAAAGGATGTCATAGCCATAAGTCAGGTTCTCCCAAAAGAGACCTTTAACTTTTCTGGGTTTGTCCCTCTCCATTTGGAGTGTTATTTCATGTAACCTATGTGGGACACTTAGCCTCATATCAGGTGTTTCCACCGTGATATGCTCTTTCAACTCCGCTGTCACCAGAAAATCCATCAGGTTCTGGCGAGCTATTGTTACTTCTGCCGTGCTGTCTAGCATCGTCAGAGCCCATTCCCCGTTCAGAAGTTGAGTCCTCAGAATTCTGGGCATGTCTAACTTTAAGACCTGCTACTTTCTTCTTTTTAGATTGAGGTTTTGATTTTGGCTTCTCTCCTTTTTTAGAAGTGTAGTCTGAAGCGCGTTGCGTGTCTCCTTGGACTTCGTACGCTCGCCTTGCCTGTGTTCTGACTGTCCTTCTCTCTTGGAGTTTCTTGGTGAACCCTGAAAGGAACGAGAGGAACGTGTCTCAGTATCCTGATACCTGTCAGGTTTTTTAATGTTATCTCTATTCCTAAGGTGGTACCTCCTTTCGGAGGGCTCCTGTTGAGGAGACCCACTCCTGGATTGAGATCTATTCTTTTGCTTTTTATTGTTATTATCCCATTTCTTCTGGGAATAATCAGGTGCTTGCTTGGAATTATCCTTTTCAGGATCACCCATGAGTTGAGGTTTTGTTGCTGTAGCTCCCAAACTATCTCTACCTAAATCAGCATAGGTGTCTGTGATAATTTTAGGTAATTCAAGTTCCAGTTGTAAAGGAGTGAAATCCCTCAGGCGTTGGCGTATTGCCCCTGCTGCTGCCTCCCCTTTTATATTTGCTAATATTATAGCTGATACCTGGGCAAAATTACCTAATAATTTCATCCTTAAGTTCAGAGCAGGTTCTGCTCTATACTTAGTTTGTATTTGTCTTAATACGTCTGGTATTACTGCTAATGACGGGATACTATGAGTTCTGGTCTATATGGCAGCGAAAGGGCTTGTGTGTGGAAATACTGCCTCTAGCTGTGTTATTTTCTGAGCTATCCAGAATGACATTTGCTCACATTTAGTGGGCATTTTACCCATAACTGCGTATAGCGTTTGTGGTGTAATTTTAGTTGTAGAACCCTGAATTTGACTTGTTTGTGTAGCTCTTGTTGGCTGAAGCATGAGTGTTCTCATCACGAACTGTGTCAGTTTTCTGTAAAGTTTTATTATTTCTTTGTGAAGTGGACATAAGTCTGCCACTGGCATTGAGTCAATGTCTGGATGCGGTGTGTAAGCCGCAAGGACTGGCCAAGTGGCTCTGTCTCTTCCGAGCGGACCTAGTCTTACTTTGTCTTTTGTGTGGGGGAGGGTGCCTTTAAACCAGTTTATGTGCTCCTGATAGGTGAACGGAACTTCAATATCCTCATACGGACAGTATTCCCCTGGTGTTTCATCTTCAGTGTAAGAATGAAATGCAGTTGATTGTGCACCTGCTTGTGGGAATTTAACCCATGAATAGAATACCTCTGTTCTAAATGACTCGTGAGCCTCAATCACGAAGGTTACTGTCCCACCACTAGCTGTGACTCCGTAGTCTGTTAGCTCTTGAGTAATGCAAAAGAAACAATTGATGGACGGAATGCTGGACAATGCAAACATTCACCCCCAGTCACAAGGATCTGGGTTAAATCTATCATTCTTTTGCTCACTACACCACCCCAGTTTGGACCCAGCCATATGCAAACCAGTCTTGACCCTGTACCTTGTGGGAACAGTCCAGCCCGAACTGCCAAGCCAGGTCCTCCCTGGACTGGAAACAAGCATCCTGGGACCGGTTTCAGGGCATCACCCTTCATCAGCCAGGCTAGCTTGAATCCAATGGTGTAGTGAGCACGGGAACCACGTCTGGGCATACCCTTCCCACTTAGGGCAACATATGCAAAAGAAACAATTGATGGACGGAATGCTGGACAATGCAAACATTCACCCCCAGTCACAAGGATCTGGGGTAAGTCCATCATTCTTTTGCTCACCACACCACCCCAGTTTGGACCCAGCCATATGCAAATCAGTATTGACCCTGTTCCTTGTGGGAACAGTCCAGCCCGAACTGCCAAGCCAAGTCCTCCCTGGACCGGAAACAAGCATCCTGGGACCGGTTTCAGGGCATCACCCTTCATCAGCCAGGCTAGCTTGAATCCAGTGGTGTAGTGAGCACGGGACCCACGTCTGGGCATACCCTTCCCACTTAGGGCGACATATGCAAAAGAAACAATTGATGGACGGAATGCTGGACAATGCAAACATTCACCCCCAATCACAAGGATCTGGGTTAAATCCATCATTCTTTTGCTCACCACACCACCCCAGTTTGGACCCAGCCATATGCAAATCAGTCTTGACCCTGTTCCTTGTGGGAACAGTCCAGCCCGAACTGCCAAGCCAGGTCCTCCCTGGACCGGAAACAAGCATCCTGGGACCGGTTTAAGGGCATCACCCTTCATCAGCCAGGCTAGCTTGAATCCAGTGGTGTAGTGAGCACGGGACCCACGTCTGGGCATACCCTTCCCACTTAGGGCGACATATGCAAAAGAAACAATTGATGGACGGAATGCTGGACAATGCAAACATTCACCCCAGTCACAAGGATCTGGGTTAAATCCATCATTCTTTTGCTCACCACACCACCCCAATTTGGACCCAGCCATATGCAAATCAGTCTTGACTCTCTTCCTTGTGGGAACAGTCCAGCCCGAACTGCCAAGCCAGGTCCTCCCTGGACCGGAAACAAGCATCCTGGGACCGGTTTCAGGGCATCACCCTTCATCAGCCAGGCTAGCTTGAATCCAGTGCTGTAGTGAGCATGGGACACACGTCTGGGCATACCCTTCCCACTTAGGGCGACATATGCAAAAGAAACAATTGACGGACGGAATGCTGGACAATGCAAACATTCACCCCCAGTCACAAGGATCTGGGTTAAATCCTTCATTCTTTTGCTCAACACACCACCCCAGTTTGGACCCAGCCATATGCAAATCAGTCTTGACCCTGTTCCTTGTGGGAACAGTCCTGCCCAAACTGCCAAGCCAGGTCCTCCCTGGACCGGAAACAAGCATCCTGGGACCGGTTTCAGGGCATCACCCTTCATCAGCCAGGCTAGCTTGAATCCAGTGGTGTAGTGAGCACGGGACCCACGTCTGGGCATACCCTTCCCACTTAGGGTGACATATGCAAAAGAAACAATTGATGGACGGAATGCTGGACAATGCAAACATTCACCCCCAGTCACAAGGATCTGGGTTAAATCCATCATTCTTTTGCTCACCACACCACCCCAGTTTGGACCCAGCCATATGCAAATCAATCTTGACCCTGTTCCTTGTGGGAACAGTCCAGACCGAACTGCCAGGCCAGGTCCTCCCTGGACCGGAAACAAGCATCCTGGGACCGGTTTCAGGGCATCACCCTTCATCAGCCAGGCTAGCTTGAATCCAGTGCTGTCGTGAGCACGGGACCCACGTCTGGGCATACCCATCCCACTTACCCTGGGGGTTATCTAACTGCAGCCTCTACGCAGCACGGGGGTTAACAGACTGGGAAGCGGATGACATGACCTGAGGCCCACCGGAGGGCTGCAAAATAGACTTGGAATCAGCAGAAAAACAACGTTGGTAAATAAATGACTATACTAGAATAGAAGAATTGGGACTTCTTCTCCCGGCATATCGCCTATTGGAAAGTGAGTGCCAAAAGGGTAAAAGATGTGGAGGTCCATTTCATGTTTTACCAACTGCCGCCCTATGATTAAGGTGCTTGTCAGCATTGAAACACGTCAGGGAGAAGGATTGATTGGGTCATTCACGCCGTCTTCATGAATAAAGTGGTTTTGTTAAACTCACCCTCGTGGAGTGCTGCTTTAAAGCTCGGGCTTTTTTTGAGGAATTAATAACACGGCGCTTCCGGCCGTGGAAGCAAGCACCGCCACTTAAACTGGACAAGGTCTGCATGGCTGGTTATCTAACTGCAGCCTCTACGCAGCACGGGGGTTAACAGAATGGGAAGCGGATGACATGACCTGAGGCTCACCGGAGGGCTGCAAAATAGACTTGGAATCGGCAGAAAAACAACGTTGGTAAATAAATGACTATACTAGAATAGAAGAATTGGGACTTCTACTCCCGGCATATCGCCTATTGGAAAGTGAGTGCCAAAAGGGTAAAAGATGTGGAGGTCCATTTCATGTTTTCCCAACTGCCGCCCTATGATTAAGGTGCTTGTCAGCATTGAAACGCGTCAGGGAGAAGGATTGATTGGGTCATTCACGCCGTCTTCATGAATAAAGTGGTTTTGTTAAACTCACCCTCGTGGAGTGCTGCTTTAAAGCTCGGGCTTTATTTGAGGAATTAATAACACGGCGCTTCCGGCCGTGGAAGCAAGCACCGCCACTTAAACTGGAGAAGGTCTGCATGGCTGGTTATCTAACTGCAGCCTCTATGCAGCACGGGGGTTAACAGAATGGGAAGCGGATGACATGACCTGAAGCCCACCGGAGGGCTGCAAAATACACTTGGAATCGGCAGAAAAACAACCTTGGTAAATAAATGACTATACTAGAATAGAAGAATTGGGACTTCTACTCCCGGCATATCGCCTATTAGAAAGTGAGTGCCAAAAGGGTAAAAGATGTGGAGGTCCATTTCATGTTTTACCAACTGCCGCCCTATGATTAAGGTGCTTGTCAGCATTGAAACGCGTCAGGGAGAAGGATTGATTGGGTCATTCACGCCGTCTTCATGAATAAAGTGGTTTTGTTAAACTCACCCTCATGGAGTGCTGCTTTAAAGCTCAGGGCTTTTTTTGAGGAATATATATATATATATATATATATATTATCTACTGGCGGTCGACAGTAGATAGTTATAGTTAGGACCTATTTTCCATAGGAAATTCACAACATTCTTTTTCCAATAACTTTGGCGCCAGTTGATGAATCTTCGCGAAAGTTTCAAAACTCATGGGGCGCTCCGGTCCGCTCCTATCTTGAACGTTTCGGGGTGATTCGGCAAGCGGGGGCCGAGAAATAAGGGGAGTCCCAAAACGTGTTTTCTCCATGTTAATTCCCATAGGAAATTTTAGACACGGCTACAGCCCAAACTGCTAAACGGAATTACACCAAATTTGGCAAAAAGGTAGCGCTTGGTTCAGAAAGCGACCTTTTTTTTAAATGGTGTAAATCTGTTCAGTAGTTGCTGAGAAATTCAAAAAATAAGAGTCAAATAATCAATTTCCCATAGGGAACTTTGTGCAAGGCTACAGTGGAAACTACTGAACGGATTTACCCCAAATTTGGCATAAAGATACTGCTTGGCTCAGAAAGCGACCTTTTCAAAAATGGTGTAAATCCGTTCAGTAGTTTTTTAAATATTAAAGGAAAAAGAACTATATATATCTGGGCGGAGCCTAACCACACATGTCATCGTGAGATCTGATTGGCTGTCAGCACTTCATCCAAGAAGTGCTGGCAGCCATCTTGGGACCAATATACATGATAGCACCCCAATGAAATGCATTGTAGTGAATAGAAGATTTTAAGGGTCACCAAAAGGAGAACTATAAAGGGTGATAACAGACTTTAGTTACATTAGAATTCATTTGTTGATGGTACCATACTAATTTTAGGAATTGTGGTGTGTTCTAGGGTGATTTTACCCTGTGAAAAACCTTCTGCTGGGATTTCATGAATCATGTTTGAGAGAAAACAATTTTCTCATGCTTGTCCCACAGAGGTTTGGAAGGTGCTCCAGAAGCTAAAATGAGAGCATATTTTCTGTAAATTCACATTATCTTTCTCAGTCATGTGAGAATGAAGTCTGACATTCTCAGTAAAACATGTAAATCCAACAAGGGCAGAGACTGTCAGTTGATTCCTTTGTGTTCTACTGCAGCTTCCCAGAGTGTTCTTAAGAACAACTAGAGCGCTAACAACCTTACCTATGACAAAAGTATGGCACGCCTGAAGCCATCTTGATTGGAATAAACTGGTAACACTTAAAACATTTAATTTAAAAAGGAACAAAATGATGGGGTTTATTTTGTCTTAGAAATTATGGTTAGTGCTGTAGAAAGAAAAATTAGGACATGTTTTAAGTGAGATCTCAAATATCTTCCTGTTATATTTCAACAGGAGCAGCCTGCCAGTTGATTCCTTTGTGTTCTACTGCAGCTTCCCAGAGTGTTCTAAAGAACAACTAGAGCGCTAACAGCCTTACCTATGACAAAAGTATGGCACACCTGAAGCCATCTTGATTGGAATAAACTGGTAACACTTAAAACATTTAATTTAAAAAGGAACAAAATGATGGGGTTCATTTTGTCATAGAAATTATGGTTAGTGCTGTAGAAAGAAAAATTAGGACATGTTTTACGTGAGATCTCAAATATCTTCCTGTTATATTTCAACAGGAGCAGCCTGCCAGTTGATTCCTTTGTGTTCTACTGCAGCTTCCCAGAGTGTTCTAAAGAACAACTAGAGCGCTAACAGTCTTACTTATGAAATAATTATGGCACACCTGAAGCCATCTTGATTGGAATAAACCGGTAACACTTAAAACATTTAATTTAAAAAGGAACAAAATGAGGGGGTTCATTTTGTCATAGAAATTATGGTTAGTGCTGTAGAAAGAAAAATTAGGACATGTTTTAAGTGAGATTACAAATATCTTCCTGTTATATTTCAATAGGAGCAGCCTGCCAGTTGATTCCTTTGTGTTCTACTGCAGCGTCCCAGAGTGTTCTAAAGAACAACTAGAGTGCTAACAGTCTTACTTATGACAAAATTATGGCACACCTGAAGCCATCTTGATTGGAATAAACCGGTAACACTTAAAACATTTAATTTAAAAAGGAAAAAATGAGGGGGTTCATTTTGCCATAGAAATTATGGTTAGTTCTGCAGAAAGAAAAATTAGGGCATGTTTTAAGTAAGATCTCAAATCCTCATCTATTTCATTAGAAAATTCTGACATGCAGACTGAAACAATCACTTTCAATACCAGCAGTAGACTTCCAGTTAACTCCCTGGTGAGCAGTAGCTTTACTACAGTGATCTAATGAGCAACTAGAGTGCTAACATTCTGAATTTATGGCAAATGTGTGACACATCTGAATGCCTTCTTGATGGAATCAAAGTAAAAAACTGAAAGCATTTCCTACTGAGGAGACTGCAGTAAATGAGGAAATTAGGAAACTTCATAACAAATAAGTATCCCAAGATGGCCACCAGAGAAAAAAGAGCCCAAATGTAGCACAAATATCACCCACATGTAGCCCACATATAGCCCAATGACAGAAGTGTGGAAAACACTTTTTATTTTGAGTTTTTTTGCAGTTTTATATAGTGCAGACTGGTCAGGTATTGGAGCGTTGCATCTTACTTGGACCCCTTATTGCGTATTTTGCACGAAGTACATGAGATTGATCTTGCGAAACATTGAACTTTACTATTCTGTTAACCTGAAGTTGCTCTGAACCGGGCTTTGTAACACCCGTTTTTACCTACTGGTTTTAATTAATTCTCACTGTATTGTATTAAGAAAGAGGATTTATTGTTTTTATGTACACTTTTATGATCTAAGTTTCTAAATCAGATCGAATAAAGTTTAATGAATGTAATTGAAGTCTCCCAAGATGGACACCAGAGAAAAATGAGCCCAAAGGTAGCACAAATATCACCCAGATGTAGCCCACGTATAGCCCAATGACAGAAGTGTGGAAAACACTTTTTATCCTTTGTTTTTTTGCAGTTTTATATAGTGCAGGCTAGTCAGATATTGGAGTGCTTTACATGAGCATTGGTTACATCATACAAGGACAAACTCATTTTGGTTGTAGGCATGGGGAGATTAAGTGATTTGACCAGAATCACAGAATGACGAGCTGAAGCAGAAACTCCAACTTGGTAACACCACATTTTCTCCCCTAAGCGTAACATTTAATCAAGTGGTCAACTGGATAAAAAAACATAGAGATAACAAATAATTCAAAAGTGCTTTGTCGCTATTTGAGAACTGCTTGGCTCAGAAAGCGACCTTTTTAAAAATGGTGTAAATCCGTTTGGTAGTTGCTGAGAAATTGTAAAAAAACAAATATTGATATCTAGAGGCGCGGTGGATCCGCGAACCCTCCCGACCACGAGCTTCATTTTAATTGGCTGCCAACACTCCAAACCAGGAAGTGTTGGCAGCCATCTTGTGACTCGGTAGAACCGAGTCACAAGAAAACAGGGAAACAAAGGTGAAAAAGAAGAAAAGGGGGCAGGGTAGAAACACCCTGACCCCCTAGGCCTGCTCAGGGGGTCCCACAAGGACCCCCAGGGCCCCAAAAAGCATTTTTTTTTTAAACATTGGCTAAATTCGCGCTGGGGTCCCGAATCCCGCCGAAATGTAAAACAAAATGAAGCGCGGGATACCGCGCTTCATTTAATTGAGACCCCCGGGTGGGCCAGATCCCGGGGGCATTGCCAACAAATATATGCAGGGCCCGTGGGGGCCCCCGCAGCCCCGGGGACCGCCACCTCCCGGGGCTTGTTTTTTTAATGTTTGGGGGGGCCTCCAAGGCCCCACCAAGCCCCAGGGACCGCCACCGCCAGGGCTTTTATCAAATAGGGACCCTCAGGATTCAAGGGGGATTAATTCTCCAACTTACCCTGAGCACTACTGATGCAGTCCAGCCATCGCCCTGTCACTACCCATGCACTCCTCCAATCAACCAGCGAGCACCATGTACTTATCCAATCACTCCGCCAAAACACAAGCACTTATAAATTCACCATCCACTCTCCTTGCAGAACTCTAATCATCCAGTCAGTACCCATGTACTCATCCAATGACCCAGGCACTAACTCATGGCAAATACAGAGGAGGTCATGCTAATCACAGGGGTACCCCAACGCATAGTGTTCCCTAGTGTATGAAGGTGTTTTCACTGTATTCTAAGTGTCTTTTACCACCAGAGACAGAGTCAGTTACCACCAGTACCTATCAGCAAAAAGTTGGGGGCACAGGAGTACTTTCTACTCCTCTGTTGGTTCTTTCTGCACATCTCTTCCTTCTTCTTGCACTTTTCTTCGTCTTTCTGGACTTCTGTTGCCTCTTTCTGCATTTGTCTTCCTTCTTTCTGCGCTTTTCTTCTTCTTTCTTCACATGTCCTACCTCTGTAGGCATAGTTAGAAACTAGCATTTAAAAAACCTTTGAAATTCACTGAAAAAACCATAGGTTTCAGGCATGTTATAGTTAGAAATTAGCATTTTAAAAACCTTTGAAATTCACTGAAAAAACCATAGGTTTCAGGCACGTTAAAGTTAGAAATTAGCATTTAAAAAACCTTAGAAATTCACTGAAAAAACCATAGGTTTTAGGGAATGTTATAGTTAGTTGGACATTTCCCCGTTATAGTTAGTTCAGCTAACTATAACTCGCTCCCCCGCAATGCACTGCTGATGACGTCACATATGACATCACTCATGACATGGTCAGTGCCATCACTGATGACATCACTGATGACATCTCAAATGACATCACTGATGACATCACTGATGACATCATCCATGTGATAATTTGATGCATCTTCTCACACCCTAATATAACCTTTGATACACCCACTCTAAATTACAGACTGCCATTCTCAAAACCATAGACACTCCAACACCAATAACTACATACCCACTCACTGATTCTTAGGTCTACACACACATCCACTCACTCACCCGTACAGTCACTCATACTTACGGTCACTCAGTACAGGACTATCATATGCACTCATACACCTACATAGACACTCACACACCGCCACTCATCCATAGAGGTACTCACACACCTAGTCAGTCATGCAAATAATTAATCACACTGCCATTACTCACCTATACAGCTATACACACACCAGCTCACTTACTCATACAAATACTAGCACATTCTTACGCTCTTATACAATCACTGATACAAGTACACACTCATCCATACAGCCACTCTCACAATCACACACTCTCACTTATAGCCATTTATATACTCCAACACACATATATACTGCCTTTCACATATGTAGTTACTCACACATGTACCACTGAGATATACATTCACTCACTAACACACCCATACACACACTTACCCACCCATACAGTCCATCACAGATGCACTCTTGAAACCATGCACCCAGTGAATCACCCACTCACACATCTATGCACAGAGTCACACACACCCCACCCACACAAACACTCAGGCACCCATACAGATACTCAGACACCCAATCAATAACTCATATAGACACTCATGTAGCTATTCACAAACCCATGCAGCCGCTTACTCAGCAACAGACAGACGGATACAGACATTCACACAGTTTAGTCACTAACCCATGCATTCAGTAAGATACGTTTAATCACTCACTTATAGAGTCAGTCACGCACCTACTAAATCATACATTCAGACACTGATACACCCACTCATTCTTCAATAAGCCTTTCCCTATATATATTAAACATATTTAAACTTTACAGAAACACACAGTCACTGGATGATGTCATCAGTGATGTCATTTGAGATGTCATCAGTGATGTCATCAGTGATGTCACTGACCATGTCATGAGTGATGTCATATGTGACATCATCAGCAGTGCATTGCGGGGGCGCGAGTTATAGTTAGCTGAACTAACTATAATGGGGGAATTGCTCTGGTTTTGTACGAGTGAAATGTCCAACTAACTATAACATTCCCTAAAACCTATGGTTTTTTCAGTGAATATATATATATATATATATATTTATATATATATATATATATATATATATATATATATATATATTTTCACTGAGAAAACCATAGGTTTCAGAGATGTTATAGTTAGTTAGACATTTCACTCGTGCAACACAAGAGAAGTTCGGCCGTTATAGTTAGTTGAGCTAACTATAACTCGTGCCCCCGCAATGCACTGCTGATGACGTCACACATTACATCATTCATGACATGGTCAGTGACATCACTGATGACATCATCCAGTGACAGTGTGTTTCTGTAAAGTTTAAATATGTTTTATATACATATATGCCTAGGTGTTTTGAAGTATGAGTGGGTGTATGAGTGTCTGAATGGATGATTTAGTAGGTGCGTGACTGACTGTATAAGTGAGTGATTAAACGTGTCTTACTGAATGCATGGGTTAGTGTGTAAACTGTGTAAATGTCTGTATCAGTCTGTCAGTTGGTGTGTAAGCGGCTGCATGGGTTGGTGAGTAGCTACATCAGTGTCTATATGGGTTATTGATTGGTTGTCTGAGTATCTGTATGGGTGCCTGAGTGTCTGTGTGGGTGGGGGGTATGTGACTCTGTGCATAGATGTGTGAGTGGGTAATTCAATGGGTGTATGGGTTCAAGAGTGCATCTGTGAAGGGCTGTGTGGGTGGGTGAGTGTGTGTATGGGTGTGTTGGTGAGTGAATGGGTGTCTCAGTGGTACATGTGTGAGTAACTACATATGTGAAAGGCAGTATATGTGAGTGTTGGAGTATATAAATCACTATATGTGAGAGTGAGTGATTGTGAGAGTGGCTGTATGAATGAGTGTGTGCTTGTATTAGTGATTGTATAAGAGAGTAAGTATGTGCTAGTATCTGTATGAATAAGTGAGGTGGTGTGTGTATAACTGTATAGGTTAGTAAATGGGAGTGTGAATGATTCTTTGCATGATTGACTAGGTGTGTGAGTAACTATGAATGAGTGGCGATGTGTGAGCATCTGTATAGGTGTATGAGTGCAAATGATAGTGCTGTATTGATGAGTGACTGCATGTATGAGTGACTGTATGGGTGAATGAGTTGACGCGTGTGTAGACCTAGGAATCAGTGAGTGGGTATGTAGTAACTGGTATTGGTGAGTCTATGGTTTCGAAAATGGTAGTCTGTATTTTAGAGTGGGTGTATCAAAAGTTATATTAGGGTGTGAGGAGGTGCATCAGATATCACGTGGATGATGTCAATAGTGATGTCATCAGTGATGTCACTGACCATGTCATGAATTAAGTAATATGTGACATCATCAGCAGTGCATTGCGGGGGCACGAGTTATATTTAACTCAACTAACTATAACGGCCGAATTTCTCTGGTTTTATACGAATGAAATATCCAACTAACTATAACGTCCCTGAAACCTATGGTTTTTTCAGTGAATATATATATATATATGATTTCCTATCAATAGGATCCCCTCTGAGCTCTGAGAGCCTGTCCACCCAGATTAAAAGTCCTTAATCTCCTCTGATACACTAAATTTGATAACTGTAGAGTTATTGCAATTTATTGTAGCAGTTTGACTTCATTTATGCCTCTTACTTTTAGAAATTGAAGATGATACTTATTGCCTTATGGTTGCAGTCGACACAATGATTTATTGGCATTTCTATGGTTGCATCTTCTCAGAGGTGGGGTGTGGGGGGCTGGGTTGAGGTTTGGTGGTGACTCCTTTTCTTATTCTACTTGAGAATCAAAGCTACTTATTTACACAGCATTTGGGGCTTCGATAGAGTGGCATAGTATTATTATTTATCATTTACCCCTTTTTGTCTGTGTTAATATTTCTTTTGCAAACAATAAAACTATCTTGTTACAAAAAAGTCTGCTAATGCTTGTGTTTGTATAACCATGAAGCCATTTGTGAGCATTTACTCCTGGAAACTGATGAGCCACAGAGAACTGGCATGCATCTGCAACAGAAACCAACTCGACCTTAAACTCGACAGTCTGTTTGAATAATTTTGGATTGCTAAAACCCTTTAAAGATCACTTTTGTTAAAAAAGTATTTTTGGTGCTAAACATTTCTATTCTTTCTTTGTAAAGTGCTTAGAGAATGGTTAAAGGATTTTATCACACAGAGAAACTTTTTAATTATATTTACAAGGTCTATCAACACACATGTATGTTTTGCTTCCAATCTGCATTGCTTAATTGCAATTGACCATTTTCTGTTGGAAGGCTATAAATACTCAGGGCCTGATTATGACTTTGGCGGTCTGGGAGCGGGCTGCCATGCCAATACCCTGCTCCCAGATCGCCAAAGTCAACCGCTGGCCGCCCCCAGATTACGAGTTGTTGTGTAGTCTGGCCGACGGTCGGCATGGCGGTCTCACGGCGGTGCCTTTCAAAAGTCTCCCCAATGGGAGCGACACAGCCCGAACCTGCACGGCATGGACTGTGCAGTCCATGCTGTGCAGGTACTGGTGGGTGAATGCATACAGGGGGCATACATGTAAAGGGGCAACATGTGGCCCTGTAGGGGCCCCTTTCTTTCCCCACCACCGAACTTTTCATGGCAGACTCACCACCATGAAAAGACTGAGGGTGGGAAAAGTCAGAATTTGCTTGTCGGTGCCACAGCAGCACCGCCAAGCGTATTGCTTCCCCTGACTGCTTCACAAATGCCAGAGATTGCAGATCCCTGGCAGTTGCAGCGGTCCAATTGCAGTTCAACTGCCGAACTCGTAAATTGGTGGGTGGACCGCAGGTGGGGTGGTCACCAACCGCACCTTCACCGCGAGTACGGCGGAGCTATGGACCGCCGTACTTGAAATCAGGCCTCACTTACTATGATATTGGTAAAAGTCTTACATTCTTTATTTCTTTCACTATTTTGCTGCTTAAGGTATTGAATCTTTTTACTTCTCTTCCACCAGTAATTTCATAACAGCATATCTTCAGCTTGGCCCACACTAATAACAGGGGAGTCAATAAATACTTAAATAAGTTCATTAAATTAACTTCAGAAAGTCACCTTGCACGTGCTTTATGGATGTTCAGTTAGAGCATGTGCTAAAGTCTTCAATCACCCTTCCTCCCTTGCCCTATCTGATGTTTCTTATACACAGCAATGAACAATCAAATTGTCAGACTCCATTAACCTTTAGTCCAGATTCGTAGTAGTGAAGATATTGTTCTCTTCACTGTACTCACTCCACAACCTATAACTAACACAAATTATGGTTAAGTAATAAGCCAAAGGAAAAGGGTACTGTAATGAGAAAGAGATAGAGACATTGCATCAACACCCACTTCTGGTCCTTCTAGTTCCGTTGGTGCTTTCTATTACCTATGATTTCTTGTAGATTCACCCTAAGTATAAATATCATAATTTATCAACTTGAATACTGAAATGTATTTGATTATACCATAGTAAAATTCCTTATAGGTAAACCTTATTTATAACTCTATCTTATTGCATCTCTTCATTGACTGATAGCTTTCTTGCTTGTTCTATAACATATTAGGCTTATTTTTTCAAGATAAGAATAATCCATTTACATCATGCCATTCATTGCATTCTAAATCAGAAATGTGCATACTTTAACTTGAGAGATATACCCTCTGAAGTTAATGCAATCTAATATCCTCTGGTGACCTATGATTAACAGATATTCAGTGACCAACATTAAGTTCAACAAATATCAAATTCTTATACGTTCAAATACTGTAAATGTTTTCAAAACTAAATTCTCATAGCTACAATATATGCATGCAAAAATGTAGCGGTTCACATGTGATAGAGCATGAATCAATTAAAATAAAACTGCTTAGCATCTCTATTTTACACCAACAGGGTTTATCCCCGCTCAGGTGTTTTTCTCTTACTTCTCTGCGACAGACCTTTGCCGTTGTTTATGAGAAGATCAGGAGCTATGCATCACATAAATTAAATTCAAAATACTATTTCTAAGTTCAGTCAATAACGAGAGTTGGATGTAAGTTTTAAGGGTTTATTTTCATTAAAAGTATAATAAGTTCTCGTTCTTTTATCCAGTTAGTTAAAGTATCAGTCAAATTACAGAACTGTTGTAAAAAAATATGGTTAGAACAAATAATGCATTTAGAGCGTTCCATAAAGGAAAGAATCCCTAGTCTAAGGAACGGGATGAAAATGGTGTAACCCATAAAGAGTTCAAGTTCGAGAGGCAAGAGTGAGATAGAGCATAAAGTTCAAATTCAATCAGTCAATAATGGCTAAACCAACTCAATACGTCTCAGCAAAGAAGCAAAATAATCATGCAGCAGCAGTAGCAACTGTATTCAGAGATCAGGTCAGAAAACGGTAGCAAATCAGTGTTCAGCCTTCAGCATTAAGCCAATAGCATCCAGCATAAAAGGTAGGGAGCATGGGTCTGGGAAAATAGGCATTGCAATAGCGTGGCAAAGCCTTAACCTACTCTAGGAACACGCACTAATATAAACAGTCAAAAAGAAATGTTGCAGTTGCTCTTGTATTTTCTTCTCCTCTCGTCCAATCAGCTTTCAGTTATTTTGAGAACCAGCTTTCCTTCTGCTTTCTCATGATTTCACACAAAGAGCTTTCAAAGAATTATCATGAATTATGAAACATTATTAAACTATGTCTACGTATGAGGCCCTCGCGATTCTTAGGCCTCTTTTCCCATGGGTATGATCATATTCTTAACCTTGTAATAAAATAAATTGTATGTTAGCTGTACAATAGGCTATGTGAATTAGAAACATCAGCTGCGAAGAATATTATTCAGCATCACATCTCTTCATTATAAAATGAGGGGAAAAAAATATGTTAAAAGATCAACATTTTCTATTCATGCATTGTATTCAGTGGGTGAAATAAGGATTCATTTTATTCAACAATAAAGAATTTCTAGCAAATATTTCAACATTTTATTCTTAATCAGGAACATACTGCAATATGATGTGAAGCTTTTTTTTAAAGCATGTCAGGGCAAGGTCACCTTTTAAACATTTTACACCTTTTAAGCATTTTACGCATCACATCACATTTAGTTAAGTTGCTTGTAAAATGTGCCTGAACCAGAACACCAGCAACTGAGGACCAGTTTCACACATATTAGGGCTCATCAGCCTGGTATAGCTTTGTTCCAGTGGCACAGTGTGCGCGGGTCCCACGACTGGACATACCCATTTCACATAGGGCTACACACTGAAGCATATAAAAAAGTGATGGATGGAATACTTGAATTAATCTCAGCCACTGGTAGTTACTTGTGGCCGCATCACGGTCCATCATTATGTTGCACACTATGCTGCCTCAGTGTGGACCCAGTCACATGCAAATCATGCTTTACCCTGCTCCAATGGTGACAGTCCATCCCGAACTGCCAGGCCAGGTCCTGCCTGAACCAGAACACCAGCAACCCAGGACCGGTGTTGCATTTATTAGGGCTCATCATCCAGGCATATCTTGGTTCAAGTGGCACAGTGTGCACAGGACCCACGTCTGGACATACACATCTCACTTGGGGTGACACACGGAAGCATACAAAAAAGTAATTGATAGAATAGTTGAATTAATCTCAGCCTCTGTTAATTACTTGGGGTCGCATCCCAGTCCATTGTTATTTTGAACACCTTGCCGCCATAGTTTGGATCCAGCCATATGCAAATCAGGCTTGACCCCGCTCCAGTGGGAACATTCCAGCTTGAACTGCCAAGCCAGGTCCTCCCTGAGCGGGAACACTAGCAACCCCAGATTGGTTTTGCCCTTACTGGGGCTCATCAGCTAGGTATAGCTTTGTTATAGTTTAGTTCCATGTGGCACAGTGCTCACGGGACCCATGTCTAGGCATACCTGTACCACTTTGGGCGACAAACTGAAGCCTACAAAAAAGTGATGGTTGGAATGCTTGAAATAATCTCAGCCACTCGTAATTACTTGGGGGGTGTATCCCTGTTCATAATTATTTTGCACACCATACCAACTCAGTTTGTCCTCAGCCATATGCAAATCAGACTTGATCCTGCTCTAACAGGAACAGTACAGCATGACCTGCCAGGCCAGGTCTTCCATGAACCAAAACCCCAGCAATCTAGCACCAGTGTTGCCCTTATTAGGGCTCATCATCCAGGTATAGCTTGGTTCCAGTGGCACAGTGTGCACAAGTCCTATATCTGGGCAACCCGCCCAGGGCAACACACTGAAGCATACAAAAAAGTGATGGATGGAATGCCTGAATTAATCTCAGCCAATGGTAATTACTCAGGCCACATCAAAGTCCTTCATTATTTTGCACCCCATGCCACCTCAGTTTGGACTCAGCCTTATACATATCATGCTTGACATTGCTCCCTTAGGAACAGTCCAGCCTGAACTGTCAGGCCAGGTCCCCCTTGAGCCATACCGCGAGCAACCCAGGTCCAGTTTCTCCCTTATTAGTGCTCATCTGCCAGGTATGGATTGGTTCAAGTGACACAGTGTGCATGGGACCCACATCTAGACATACCGGTCTCACTTAGGGCGACACAATGAAGTGTACATAAAAGTGATAAATTGAATGCTTGAATTAATCTCAGCCATGGTTAGTTATTCTGGGCTGCATCTAAGTCCATCGTTATTTTGCACATCATGCCACCTCAGTTTAGACACAGCCATATGCATATCAGGCTTGACCCTGCTCCAAAGGGAACAATACAGCTCACACTGCCAGGCTAGGTCCTCCCTGAACCTGAACACAAGCAACCTAGGACCGGTTTCACACTTATTGAGGGTCATCAGGCAGGTATATCTTGAATCCAGTGCCTGAGTGTTCACGGGACCCACATCTGGGCATCCCCGTACAACCTAGGGTGACACACTGAAGCATACAAAAAAAGTGATGGATGGAATGTTTGAATTAATCTCAGCCACTCTTAATTACTTAGGCTGTGTAGGAAATTCGGTTATTAGTTGTGTTGCCTGAGTAAGCAATAGGTCAACAATTTCTCCTTACTGGGAAACAAGCACTCCATTGTAGCACTTGACACTTTCAGGGTAGCGAAGTAGAGCATCCAAGCCTTAACAGGGGAGGTGGTGTGGGCTAGTAATTACCATTCGGTGGCAATTAATGATAACGCTCAATAAACGATTTCCAGTCAGTGCTTTTTCTATAGAAAAAGGAAAAGTACATTTATTACACAAACACTACTAAATACTATGCATTAATTTATAAATATATACATTAGGCAGATTGAAAATACCATAAATGACATTCCATATTCACCTCTGATCCCATAAAGGATTATACAAACCTATAAGGTAAGACTATTGGCTTGGTAATCCGGCCCCAGTGCGTACATAAAGCTAGTACTCGTAAATGCCCTTTGTGAATTTCCAAAGTCGCAAACTTAGACGTTTGGTCTAAGTTTAGACCAAACATCTAAGTTTACCTTTGTGAATCCAGCCCCCCATGTTAAAGACACCATTTTGTACTGTAAATGCCCTCATAAGTAATAATGATATGTAAATGCACTTAATAATGTTGATAATGCAAACTTACTCTGATCAATAATTGTTATTAATGTTAATAAAGCATATTCATCTGATTAGTAATCACTGTCAACATTATTATATCAATAATGCATTTTAAAATGAGCATTACATTTCTGTGTGCTTTTTTTTATATATTTCCAAACCATGAAAATGCAATCATAAAAACAGCTCCTAGAGGGCATCACTTTGTAATCACATTACATGCAACCATAGTTTAATCCCCTAGAGGGCGCTGTACAACATTTGCCTTTCTTAAACATTTTCAAGTCACATTAGATGTAGCCATAGAACCAGCTGTACTCCTGCTGCCTCCTAAGCTTCGTTTGCAATGTTGGTGGTGCAACTGGCGTACTGAGGCCACCACAAGTGGAGGAAAAGTGCAGGCAATTTAGTCCTGCAGGGTAATTATGGGGTGCTCCCTTGCAGAGAACAGTGAATAATGATGAGCATCTCCAGCCGCTTGTTTATGCATCTCCTAGTTATTGTTTTTTTGTTGGGGTGCCTGGTGCCACCCCCATGCTTCCAAAATGTTAGAGGCAGCTGAGGGAGCTCACCTGTCGCTGCCCTGTCGCTGCCCTGCCAACTCCCCATGCAGGCAGCACTTCTGTGTGTTGCCACGGGATCTGGCAGACTTCTTTTCCCTGCCCACTCCTGTGAGCAGGGATCTCTTCAAGAGTGGTGGCCACCCCAGACATGGGCACACGGAGTGGGGCAAGCCCACCACTACTCAGGTGGCACGGCTGCGCTCCTCCCGGCATTTCTTGGTCTCCTAGGATTGGGGCATTTACACCCAGGGGATGGACTCCTCTGGCAATGAAGTGTCTGGGGAGGAGGCCCCATGCATGCCCCCTCTCTGGAAAAATTTACAGGACAATCTTCTTGAGCCAACCCCTGGGCCCTGGCCCACCCCTGGGGTAATTTCAGTAAAGGCAGCCGACCCACACACTACTCTCAGTGAAAAAGGGGTCAAAGGTCACTAATCTTCAGAATGCCATAACTTGGGCCCTGTTTGGCTGATCTGGACAATCCTGAGCTCATTTTACTCTTCGTGACAAGCTCTAACCACCAGGAGCAGTCTCAGCAGACCTCTTCACCTCCAAAGTGGTGCAATCTACAGGGAGCTGGTTCTCGTGGCTCCTTGTGCCAGCCTTCCTCCTGGTCTTTGTCTCTGGGCGCAGAAGTCCAGGGCTGTCCCAAAATGATCCTTAGGGCGTATGTTAGAAATGGGATCTCTGGTTGGCTAAGGCTTGTGCCAAAGCCAGGCAGAGACCACCACTCTAGTCAGGGCGAGGGAGTTACACGCCAAAGATAACCCCTGCTCACCCCCTTGGTAGCTTGGCACGAGCAGTCAGGCTTATCCCGGAGGCAATGTGTAAA
This sequence comes from Calotriton arnoldi, assembly GCA_963921515.1. Classification (NCBI taxonomy): domain Eukaryota; kingdom Metazoa; phylum Chordata; class Amphibia; order Caudata; family Salamandridae; genus Calotriton; species Calotriton arnoldi. The sequence goes on along the minus strand of CAWUFW010004411.1, from coordinate 1,418,452 downwards.
GCATTTGCGCAACACCCACAGCAACAACACCCAAGGAACACTACAAAAGGAACTCCACACAAGGTTATGTATAAAAATAGCCTTTGTATTGTAACAAAACACATTAGAATAGTAATCACATAATGTACACGGTGCCAACTGGCACTGGGCAGTATTTACAAGGGATTATGTACACCTGACAGGGCCACTGGGACCACTGTCAGAACCATCACTTAGTGAACCTAGTAAAAGTAAAACAGATCATAAACGTACAACCAGTAACCACTGGTAATCACGGTACTTAGCATCAGCCTGTAACATAAACCACATTATGCACAGTATCACATTAGGCGCGAAATACATTCTGCGCCAACCTCATAAGCCTAAACGCATTAGACCATAACCTCACCAGCATAAACATATTACGCATTAGTCCTCACCAGCATACACGCAGTATGCCATAACCTCATAAGCATAAACACATTAGAGGCATAAATCATTGTAGGCAAATAACCTCATAAACATAACTCACATTAGAGGTATAACACCGGGTGCGTAAATCATACTACATGAATTACATTTCCTAACACCCAAAATCACATTAGCACATAAATCACATTAGGGCCTGGCGCCCTATTAAACCTCATAGTCCCCCTGGCCAACCGGCCTTCTCAAGGGGCTCAAACGCCCTGTGTCCAGAATGTCAGGGCTGCTGCCTATGCAGCGGAATCCATGTGCGCAATTGCGCTGGGGCCAAGGAGTGCATCTCACTCCTTTCTCTCCAAACCTGCCCCCAAAGAACTGTGGCCTAAACGCTGCAGCTGCCCACTACTTGCTGGGCAGCTGGGAATCACGTGAAGGCCCTGGCACCACTGTGCCTCCGGTGTCCCCCTCGGGGACTCTCTAACCAAATGCCCATCATGTTGCAGCTGCCCACGCTGGTGCGGCGCAGCTGTGGCATTTGTCCTAAAAGGGGGGCCCGGCACCTCTGTGCCCTCTGGACCCCCACGTGGCACTAAACACATGCCCCCATCGTTGGGGCGGCCCGCTCTCTGGCGGGACCGCCCAGGCACCGACAATGTGCCTCGGTATGGCCCCAAGTCACTGGGGCCCTCTGGATGAAATCACCCCCCCGGTGCAGCTGCCCTCTGCGAACGGGGCAGCTGGGGTGAAAAACTCTACGGGGCCTGGGCACCTCTGTGCCCTCACGTTGGAGCGGCACGGGCTCTAACACCAACAGATGCCCCACCGTTGGAGCGTCCCTCTGTCATGTGGGGCCGCTCAGGAGGTAGGCACCGGCACTTGTGCCTCGATCTCGCCTCCCCCCCAGGCCATCTTCACTCACCGGCTCTCTTCGCTGCAGACGACTCTGCTCCTCAGCCGGCGGGACCGGCAGCACTTCCCTCATGGCGCGGGGCTTCCCTTCCCTCCTGGGAGCCCCGTGCTGCCATCGGTGGCCTCTGCCACCTTTTCCTCTTCACCCGGGCCCCCTCCTGGGACCCGGGACTTCTCACTGGAGCGCGTGGAGGCGGGGTAGGCTCCCGTCCTCCTCAGCACGTCTCGGCACGGGGTAGGCTCCCGCCCGGGTCTCTGACTGCCACTGCCACTCACGCTCCCGGCCTCTTCCGCTTCCGTCCGCAGGCCCCGCCCACAACCAGGCGGGCCGCGGATCGCGGCGGCCGAGATCTTCTCTTCGGCGAAGTGAGGGGTAGGCTCCCTCTTTAAGCAGGCACATGCGGGGTGGGCACCCGCAAGGCTCCTTCAGAATGCGGGGTGGGCTCCCGCTCGATACAAAAAGAATGCGGGGTGGGGTCCCGCCTCAGCCGCATCACGGGGGAATCCCTCACGCCGGGATTCCCTTGATCTCCTTGTGCAGCGCTCCGCTGCAACGGCCCCCGCTCTCTCCTCCAGCAGGGGGAATCCCCACGTCAGGATTCCATCAGGAAGATTGCAGCTCCACGCTGCGGAGCCCTCGTGCTCCTTTTCCTCCTTGGGGCATTTAAAATATAGCGCTCTCCAGGCGCTCGTAGCAATAGTCCTGTAGGTAAAAAGAAGGTCCCAGCAAACAGTTCCTGTAGGGATGAAGGGGCAATGCAGGGCCCAGGGAGGCAAGCCCTCCTGGCAGCCTCTCCCTGGGCCCCAGCAGCAGCACGCCCTGCAGGTTCAGGAACAAAAACAGCACAAGAACATTTTCATGGGGTCACAGCCCCTCTTTTATACACAAAATCCCTTTGTCACCCAGCACAGGGCTGGGGGAAAACCAGATGCAACTGGTTTGGGGGAGCTTTGGAGCACTTTGTTTTGCTCAGCTCCTCTCTCCTTTCACAGGACAGGCTAGGGACATCAGACGCACCACAGGGGGTGGAGCCAGCATTGTGGAGGGAAGGCACAGCCCTATTCAGGTCCCAGGTGCAACTCCTCCCTCCCATCTAGATGCAGATCTCCCTATTCAGCCCTGCGCTGACTCACCCTGCCCCTCCTGGAGCCACACACACCTCCCAGCCCCTGTCACTCACAAGCTAGACATGCAATTCACATCAGGCAGGCAGACACAGAGCACACATAAATGCCAACTTCTAAAAGTGGCATTTCTACACCAGTCACAATAAATCTGCGCACACCATTGCGCAGCATTTATTCTCACGAGTTCGCACATACTAAACTCGCCCCTGCACTCCTCTCACACCAGGAATTACCATGGACACACATATCCCCCATGCATTCCTATGGGAGGGCAGGACAATCTCACCACACGCACTCAGCGCGCACGCACTTTACACTGGACCACAGTGCTAAAGTGCCCAGAGACTTAAAACTACTACCATACAAGGCAAAAGGTTTAGGGGTGAACCTGCCAAAAAGGGCAAAGTCCAACACAACCCCCTTCCAGCCAAAACGCAGGGCAGACCAATCACCACCGTGATGGGCTTCCATGCTTGGGGCGATAGAACATGGACGCGGGCCCGCACTGCAGGGACACCCTCCGGTTCTACGCCACTTGGAACCCATGGAATCCATCTAAGAAAAAAAAGCTCAGGACCAACTAGGCTACCCCACCGGTACTCCTTAGTTGTCCATGGCCAGGACCAGGCCCTAGGCCACCCAGATGCCACTGGTCCTTGCCAATCCAGAGTGGGGGGCAGTAACCCACTGGCATACAATAGCCATTCTCCACTCTCCCTCAGTGCAGTTCCAAACTACCACTGATCCTTCAACCTAGGGTCCGCACCCTCAGGCTGACCAGAGGTCACGGGCGAAGCATCTCCTCACCCTACCTCTACTTCTGACGTTTCGCGCTCTCCCAGGAGAAGCACCTACCAGAACACAACTCTCCCACCAGTTCAGGACCTCTCTCCATCACTGGTCTACCACCTGGGAAATAAATTCACCGGCTGCACCGGGGTCAGAGCGAGGACTCCCTCCCTCTGCACCCCTTCCAGAGTCCGATACCCTCCCAACTGGTGTGGTACCCCCTAGAAGGCAAAACCGGCCAGGACACTGATTACAGCCGCCCTGCCGTCCAGATCAGGAAATACCTGCTACTGGCTCCCCAACCCAGGGACGTACCCTTTGGTCAGATGCCTGGCGAACCAGGACTTCACGAGGGTGACACATAACTAATGGGTCGTGTGAGTCTGCCCGGCGCAAACCCAGGGCAGAAGTGGCATCACCATGGTCACTCATTGGCGACTCAGCCCTGCTGGCTGGCGCCTGACCCACTGGCTCTTCCACTGGGTACTTTTTCCCCCTCTCACCCCTCACTCTGGACTTCTGCACCCTCCCAAGTGGAGTGGCACCGCCAGACACCAGAACTACTGGAGCTCTGCTTACAGAGGCTCCACGTTCTCTAGACACTGGGAGATCCTCCTCAAATGGCCTACAAGTACAGCCTAGGCCCCCAACCTGGTGTTCCCTGAAGAAACCATCCAGGCCCTGGGACTGGGTTTCGGGCACACTCACTCCTTCTCCTCTGAGACAGGACGTGAGCCCCTACACCCCTCCCGCTACACTGGGACCTAGCTGGGCTACACTGAACCTCTTCCACCCCACAGGACCGGAAGATACCCGAGCCACTCTTATTGGACTCACTCCCCCATGCAAGCTCCTTATTTCAGAGAACTCACACCCAAGTATTCAGCAAGCTCCTTATTTCAGAGAACTCACACCCACTCGTCCAGTGCAACACACCATTCATCCACACACCCCCCCCCAGACCGGTGAGACAGTATCTACTGCCCCTGAATCTCAACCTGCACCCCTCTTACTGAGCACCAGGTACCATACTCTGGGAACGGGACGGGGAATTCATGCACTGGACACACTTCTGCTGCCACCACTGGATCCCACCCTTACTGGGGAATCCAGAAAACTCACACTGCACTTAGGGGATAATCTACCCTCCCGAGCTAGTGACTCCATACCAATTAAGTCCCCACTGTAGGCCAACCCAAGAACTAGCAGACAGCACAGTGGCAGTCCCTCCCTCAGCTGCAGGCCAACCCAAGAACCAGCACAATGGCTCAAGGGCAGTCCCTCCTCCAGCTTTAGGCCAACCCAATAGCAGTCTGCACAAGGGCAGTCACTCCTCCAGATTCTCTGGTTTCTGTCCTTGGCAGGACACTCAACTCACAGTGCAACAAGAACACACATTTCAAAAAGAAATGACACTTAAAACAAACTCAGAAACAATAATCCCTTTCCATGTGACTATCTAAAATGCAGAGTTTTGTAATGCAGCCAGTTGTCGCTGTGGTACTGCGCAAACGCAAGTCCTATCCCCACCGCTGACAACCAATGTAAGAAATGGGATCTCTGGTTGGCTAAGGCTTGCGCCAAAGCCAGGCAGAGACCACCACTCTAGTCAGGGTGAGGGAGTTACACGCCAAAGATAACCCCTGCTCACCCCCTTGGTAGCTTGGCATGAGCAGTCAGGCTTATCCCGGAGGCAATGTGTACAGCATTTGCGCAACACCCACAGCAACAACACCCAAGGAACACTACAAAAGGAACTCCACACAAGGTTATGTATAAAAATAGCCTTTGTATTGTAACAAAACACATTAGAATAGTAATCACATAATGTACACGGTGCCAACTGGCACTGGGCAGTATTTACAAGGGATTATGTACACCTGACAGGGCCACTGGGACCACTGTCAGAACCATCACTTAGTGAACCTAGTAAGAGTAAAACAGATCATAAACGTACAACCAGTAACCACTGGTAATCACGGTACTTAGCATCAGCCTGTAACATAAACCACATTATGCACAGTATCACATTAGGCGCGAAATACATTCTGCGCCAACCTCATAAGCCTAAACGCATTAGACCATAACATCACCAGCATAAACATATTACGCATTAGTCCTCACCAGCATACACGCAGTATGCCATAACCTCATAAGCATAAACACATTAGAGGCATAAATCATTGTAGGCAAATAACCTCATAAACATAACTCACATTAGAGGTATAACACCGGGTGCGTAAATCATACTACATGAATTACATTTCCTAACACCCAAAATCACATTAGCACATAAATCACATTAGGGCCTGGCGCCCTATTAAACCTCATAGTCCCCCTGGCCAACCGGCCTTCTCAAGGGGCTCAACGCCCTGTGTCCAGAATGTCAGGGCTGCTGCCTATGCAGCGGAATCCATATGCGCAATTGCGCTGGGGCCAAGGAGTGCATCTCACTCCTTTCTCTCCAAACCTGCCCCCAAAGAACTGTGGCCTAAACGCTGCAGCTGCCCACTACTTGCTGGGCAGCTGGGAATCACGTGAAGGTCCTGGCACCACTGTGCCTCCGGTGTCCCCCTCGGGGACTCTCTAACCAAATGCCCATCATGTTGCAGCTGCCCACGCTGGTGCGGCGCAGCTGTGGCATTTGTCCTAAAAGGGGGGCCCGGCACCTCTGTGCCCTCTGGACCCCCACATGGCACTAAACACATGCCCCCATCGTTGGGGCGGCCCGCTCTCTGGCGGGACCGCCCAGGCACCGACAATGTGCCTCGGTATGGCCCCAAGTCACTGGGGCCCTCTGGATGAAATCACCCCCCCGGTGCAGCTGCCCTCTGCGAACGGGGCAGCTGGGGTGAAAAACTCTATGGGGCCTGGGCACCTCTGTGCCCTCACGTTGGAGCGGCACGGGCTCTAAAACCAACAGATGCCCCACCGTTGGAGCGGCCCTCTGTCATGTGGGGCCGCTCAGGAGGTAGGCACCGGCACTTGTGCCTCGATCTCGCCTCCCCCCCAGGCCATCTTCACTCACCGGCTCTCTTCGCTGCAGACGACTCTGCTCCTCAGCCGGCGGGACCGGCAGCACTTCCCTCGCGGCGCGGGGCTTCCCTTCCCTCCTGGGAGCCCCGTGCTGCCATCGGTGGCCTCTGCCACCTTTTCCTCTTTACCCAGGCCCCCTCCTGGGACCCGGGACTTCTCACTGGAGCGCGTGGAGGCGGGGTAGGCTCCCGTCCTCCTCAGCACGTCCCGGCACGGGGTAGGCTCCCACCCGGGTCTCTGACTGCCACTGCCACTCACGCTCCCGGCCTCTTCCGCTTTCGTCCGCAGGCCCCGCCCACAACCAGACGGGCTGCGGATCGCGGCGGCCGAGATCTTCTCTTCGGCGAAGTGAGGGGTAGGCTCCCTCTTTAAGCAGGCACATGCGGGGTGGGCACCCACAAGGCTCCTACAGAATGCGGGGTGGGCTCCCGCTCGATACAAAAAGAATGCGGGGTGGGGTCCCGCCTCAGCCGCATCACGGGGGAATCCCTCACGCCGGGATTCCCTCGATCTCCATGTGCAGCGCTGCGCTGCAACGGCCCCCGCTCTCTCCTCCAGCAGGGGGAATCCCCACGTCAGGATTCCAAAAGGAAGATTGCAGCTCCACGCTGCGGAGCCCTCGTGCTCCTTTTCCTCCTTGGGGCATTTAAAATATAGCGCTCCCCAGGCGCTCGTAGCAATAGTCCTGTAGGTAAAAAGAAGGTCCCAGCAAACAGTTCCTGTAGGGATGAAGGGGCAATGCAGGGCCCAGGGAGGCAAGCCCTCCTGGCAGCCTCCCCCTGGGCCCCAGCAGCAGCACGCCCTGCAGGTTCAGGAACAAAAACAGCACAAGAACATTTTCATGGGGTCACAGCCCCTCTTTTATACACAAAATCCCTTTGTCACCCAGCACAGGGCTGGGGGAAAGCCAGATGCAACTGGTTTGGGGGAGCTTTGGAGCACTTTGTTTTGCTCAGCTCCTCTCTCCTTTCACAGGACAGGCTAGGGACATCAGACGCACCACAGGGGGTGGAGCCAGCATTGTGGAGGGAAGGCACAGCCCTATTCAGGTCCCAGGTGCAACTCCTCCCTCCCATCTAGATGCAGATCTCCCTATTCAGCCCTGCGCTGACTCACCGTGCCCCTCCTGGAGCCACACACACCTCCCAGCCCCTGTCACTCACAAGCTAGACATGCAATTCACATCAGGCAGGCAGACACAGAGCACACATAAATGCCAACTTCTAAAAGTGGCATTTCTACACCAGTCACAATAAATCTGCGCACACCATTGCGCAGCATTTATTCTCACGAGTTCGCACATACTAAACTCGCCCCTGCACTCCTCTCACACCAGGAATTACCATGGACACACATATCCCCCATGCATTCCTATGGGAGGGCAGGACAATCTCACCACACGCACTCAGCGCGCACGCACTTTACACTGGACCACAGTGCTAAATAGCCCAGAGACTTAAAACTACTACCATACAAGGCAAAAAGTTTAGGGGTGAACCTGCCAAAAAGGGCCAAGTCCAACAGCGTGTAAGAAGGCCAGCCTCACTGGCCCTTGGGGAGACCCACTGTCCTGGAATGCTTAGTCCTTTCTGAGCATCGGGGGGGGGGTCCTCCTTCCAGTTGTCCATGGCAGCCCCAGGGTACAGCAGCGAAGCACAGAAAAACACCAACCAAGAGAGAGTCTCCCCCTTGTGCAAGAGCTTAAAGGAGAATGGAAGGTTCCAGAAGCCAGGCACCCCTAGCCAATACTAGGGTGCCATGTCATGTCTCCACCCCTGTCCGAACCCCCATGCACAACATGCTGAGACAGTTAAACATGGTGTCACCCATGAGTCACTAGGCACATCTCCTCTGAGGGCCTCAGCTCCGCCCCTCCCTGACATCACTGCCAGGGCCTTTCTCACCAAATCTTCAAAGGGAGCCCCCTCCTGTGTTGGCTCCAGAGGTCTGGGCTCCCTCCATTGTTTAGTGGGCTTAGGCTGGCTCATCCCTAGTACAGTGTGACAGCTGATTGATTGATGCAGATCTTCATTACCACCCCTCTCCTCCTCAGTAGCTGAGTGCAGCATGTTTAATTGTTCCCTTTGTGTGGGAAGGCCTTTGTTCCTGCTGCTTGAGAGAAATGTAATTAACCTGGCACAGCAGGGTGACAAAAAGCCTGGGCTCTGATCCTGAGCTGAGACAGAGAAATGTTACAATTCTGGATGGCCCATAAGTTGTACAGATATCTTTTTGGAACTCACAGATTTGATTTTCTCTCACAGGTAACACCCGATTTTCATATATCACTGGACTTTGTAGGACAAAGGAAAGTGAAAATGTGCTCTAAGGAAGTTTTCCCCCTATGTATAGAATAAAGTGTCACTACAGACAAAACAGTAAATCACACTGACTTTCCCTACAAGTGTACACTAACATTCTAATCCTGCTGAGCCCCCTCTGTGCGAGGCTACCAGCAAGCAGTTACCGGGCTGCACATGACAGTAGTCTCCCATGCGCAGCTCGCACACGTGTGCACACACATATCCACATATGTTCAGTTGTACTCACCCACGTGTCCTTTACCTTAGTTGCTTTGCAGCAGCCTTATCTTAAAATGTGGACACTGGAGGCAAACACATGCAGTCCATTGCCATGTGATTACCATGGGTAAGACACATGTAGTGAGACTCATCCACAATAAAAATAGTCCATACCGGGTGGTCCAAAAAGCAAACAAATATGGGCATACTGAATGGGAAGAACCACATTGCAACACAACAAGCTGCTGTCAGCTGAAAGTAGGGAAGGGATAGTCATTACTCATGGGTACCCTTAACTAGTCAGCAGTAACAAGTGGCAATGGGTTCAGACCAGACTCACAATTCACCAGTTGCCTGCTACCACTGAGACCTTCCACTGGCCTTCCTATAGTAAGACCACCCACCTAACCCAACCATGTGCCCACCTATGCCTACAGAGAACCCAGACTGAACTAAGAACCCTTCTGGTTCTAGATCAGATGCATCCAGGACAGTAACTGCCTACATGGCCTGAGCAGTTATAGGCCCACCCCTGTCCTGGGCCATGCAATGCTGCGTCCACCACACCATTCCTGGAAAGCTTCAGCATTGACACAGCACAACAGAGAGGTTTAAAGCCTATCCCATGGGTCACTGGTTGACTACACAACCCAGTACACCCTTTACCGGGCTGCTGACCCTCACCATCAGTAGTTACTCTGGGGTCTACGCTGCCACCACAGACTCTTAGGATGACTGTGCCCCCTAAGGGAACCCCAGCCGAATCATGGAGGCAGTTCCCACCACAGAAACCCCTCACCTGTAGACTCCCTTCAGCCCCACCAGATCAACAGGAAGCACTGCTGGGTACTGGGTGGGAAATGCCTGACACAGGCCCGCTTAAAGCCAATTCCCAGCCTCCATGCCATAAACACAAAGACTAATCTTGGACCATAAAAAATGTATAAATAGACTGCTTGAATAAATCTCAGCCATTGGTAATTACCCGGGCTGCATCCCAGTCCATCGTTAGTTTGCACACTATGCCACCTCAGTTTGGACTCAGCCATATGCAAATCAGGCTTGACCCTGCTCCAATGGGAACAGTCCAGCCAGCTTCCTAGTGCATCCTTGCCAGTGTGTCAGCAGCTCTGTCTCTCTTGCTCCACAGTACCTCATGTCATCTGTATTACCTTCACTCTCCTGTCAGCTCTGTTAGGGTCTATGGCAACCTTTGTGCCATGCAGCCCTTCTGAAAATCCACCAACAGGCTAAAGTGTCATCTCCTACTCCTTGGCTCTCATGTCACTCCTGCTGTTTAATTTGCAAGCTTTCAATCCTGTTTGGCCTTCCTGTTACACCTGCTGGCCAGTCTGTCTGAACTGGTTCTCTGTGTCCCTCCTGTCACCTCTTCGGGTCAATCTGGTAACACCCATGCATCCACAACTCCTCCATTCAAGTGAAATATGCATCGTCAGCAGTAGGCCATGCCAGAATTTTAAGTAGTATTGCATTTTGAGGGGCAGCCACCGAAAGATAATACCTTGTGGAACTATTACTCTTGACACCACACACACATAGACTGTGCTGACTTATTAACCACTGTCACATTGCAATCTAGGAATTATAAATTTGCTTTTACCATTTCAAGTATGGACTCAAAACAAACGCACGCAAAGTACTCGAGGAAGCTAGGACTGTCTGAAGGCGTCAGACATGTTACTTGGCCATATCTGAGCTGCACATTTTCTCACTGTGCAGTTTTGATATGTGGGTAGGTTCTACATCATGCTCTTGCATCACTTCTTCTCACATCGTGCAAACACACTTCTCACAGGTACTTGTCATCCACCCAACAGAGAATGACTTAAGCATGGGACGTTGGGCTTTTGTTCTGCTGTGGACAGTGATTTGTGAGCCGGGATTTTTGTGAAACAATTATTTAGCCATAAATAGAAACGCTATAAAAACAGAAATTTAGATTCTCTTAAATTATTGACAATGTAAACAATAATAAGTAGGTCAAATGTAAAAACATACTTGTAAAGCCTACATCTCTTTGTATCCAGCAAACCAGGAAGGTAGCATAAAAGAAACTCGTTTTTGTGCCATTACTAAATGTAAAAATGTAAGATGGCATCTTCTTTGCTGCTACTCCCTACTACGTGACACTGATGGAAGCTTTTTACCCTTTCAAGGGGTTTACTAATGTTCATAGGTTTAAACTGAAAATAGGTAAAATTATGGCGGACAGTACAGCTACCACTTTTGACGGCTGTTCTTGCATCCACCGAACTCTAAATAATGCCCTAAGTACGCAGTTGCCTAATGAAGATGATAAAGTTTTGTTGTTATGTTACATGATAATGTGAACTCAGGTCTCATAGGATTAAATAACTGAAAATATGGATGTTACATTTCTAACAGCCTTTCAGTTGAACACCAGCAAAATGGACTCTCACAAGCAATACACAATGCCAAAGAGCTACATCTGCTCATGTCATTGTCAACTTTGGGATTTTGGGGACCCCGAGCAAGACATTCTTTGGGGGCCCCGTTTGGAAAAACTTTGAATTTTATTACCAATTTACTGATAATTCAAGCCCACTTGATGCCAACAATACCAAATTCTATGTTAAACTTTGTTGACATATGTCTTGCCTGTGACTCCAAAAATCCTTAGGATGAAACTGGGTTTAGAGAGACAGAGTCAGATGTAAGAGTAGGCAGACAAGATTAGATAACGAAATAGAATCCTCAGTGGTCAAATAGGGAGAAGATTCACTTTCCAAGGGGGGGCCTTGGAAGGTGGGGCGATGGGCAATTTCCCACTTTGCCCATGCCTTAAAAAGTCTCTGGCTCAGGTCTCAAATATGCAAGGAGATCAACAGAGAAAACATCGAAGAACTCACAAGATCCTGTGTAATATATACGTTAGGATGGCCCTGAACTAGAAGTACATAGAATGTGAAATTACCGAATTGTGGTCAGTGTCTTCTACATGTTATAAGCCAATATTGTAGACTTGTGTGTCTTGGTCTTGAATAGAGACTGTGTTTTAGTTACCTGTACGTTTTGTAACATTCTGACATAAATAACAGCCAATTAGATCTCCTGCAGTCGTGTATTTCCCTCCCTTCTTCACCCAGCTGGGCAGATGTTCATTTCTCTGATACTATGAATTAGTGGGATTGAGCCCAGTGGACACTTGTCCTGATAAGGTGTAGCCATCACTTTGGATTTTCCACAAGCATGTTCCATTTGCGAAATGCATCTGCACATACAAACCACAATGTGTTGGGAATCCAGACTTTTCTTCAGTTTCAGACACCAAGGAAGCAAGCATCCTGAGTGAAGTCAGTAGACTCTTCTGCGCTATCCCTAACAGAAGCCAGAGGCCAAGGCAAAAACATCTGCAGATTGCAACAAATAGGGATACAGAAAAGATAAAGGGGTACATTGTAAAGACGAGAGGGAGAAGAGGGTGTACATAAATAGGGAGAAAGATCATGTCAGAGAGAGTGAATTGTCTATAGAGCATAGCAGAGAGAGAGGGATAGAAGAAGGGCAGTGGTATGAACAGAGGAGTTTTTCGCAGTGGGTGAGGTGAACTTAATGAGGTGCAAGAGAAAGAAAAGTTGGAAATTTGTACTAGAAGAGGTGCTAATCTGTCTTTATCAGGTGTTATTCATGACAACTCTACTTATCATTTATTTTGGAAACCGATTGATAATTATATAGCTTTATATTTATAAATAAGTATTTCTAAAATGGTATTTATTCATTGATTCATAAAGATTTTAAGGTTATTATAAGTAACTCTAAATTTGGTATTTACATTGATGATATGTATTTTCCCCTCCCTTTTATTTAATTTTCTGTTAAATACCATATTATAATTGTTTTTATATAGGTACTGCTACTATGTTACTGCTCATGTTAAAGATACTTCTATGAGTACCTCGTTCGGTACTATTTTTTGTAGTGTCTGCTTTATTATAAAATTCAATAAACAATTTTGAACACTAAAAAAAAAAAGAAAAGTTGGTGATTGCTGTGTAGAAAGCGTTAGTGAGGGGGAAAATAATAACAAACTTGAGAGAGTGGCGTAGAACAAAGGATGTGCAAAGAGAGTGCAGGGAAGAAAGAGTCTAGGGCAGAAGTGAAAAGGAAGAGAGAAGGGCAATAGAGTAGGAAAGGGAGAGTGGCAAGATTGATGGCGAAGGAGAGAACAGAAAAGACAGAAGAAAAAAGTGGAAGGGAGAGAAGTACAACTGGAGAAAACCAAAGGGGGCAAATGAAAAGGCTCAGGACAAATGAAGAAAAGGAAAACTTGCAGGAAGTAGTGGTGAGAAGGGAGAGAAAGGAAGAGTACCTGTTGTAGCTTCTGTTCCTTTACCGAGATGGTTAGCAAGCTACTTCAACTTACGGAAGAATTGGCTTATTGCATGATAGATGATTCTCCCTGCCTGTAGCAATGAGCAATGTGGTGCATCAATTCCTAAATGCAGTCATATGTGTTGGATCCAGCTACAAACTGCATAGGAAAGAATGCATCGAAAGACACCTAGATAGACACCAATTATTGTCCTAGCAGAATGCAGATATGGCACAGTACTACCACAGGTCCATCCATTGCAGCCTATGACTTGAGGCAAGGAGCATAGCAAAATGCACAGGGTGTGTTGTTGCATGGGTCACATCAGCTCACAAAGGTGATGCACCCAGGAAACAGCAGCACGCACAGGTCACAGAGCTGCACAGGCACAGTTGTCTGAGCCACGGAGACAGGCATAGAAAGCACTGCAGCTGAAAATGCAACAAGGAACCCAGCAACAGGCATGAGGTGCACAGAAGAAAAGGACGCAGCAATGGGTTCAAGACACTACACAGCAGACACCTTTACAACTAGGGACACAACCTGAGGCGCAGAGTGCACTGCAGCACTTTCACTGCTGCAAAGGGCACAACAGCAGGCATAGGGCATACCTCAAAAAGCACAAGAACAGTGGTCTTCTCTGCAGCTTCCTTTAATTCCAGCAAACACTTAAAAGGATCCACTATGCTTACAGCAGCAAGCGAATAGGCGCTCTTCTTTGTGGAGGCAGCAAGATATGAAGTTGTGATCTTCTTCCTGCTGAGGATTTAAACTACGTAGCCACTCCAATACGTCACCCTTGAGGCGCTGTGCACCCCTCCATCAAATAGTACAAAAGGAGCTAGTACTTCATAGAAATTCTGTGCAGCCTGGGTTCTCTGTTGTGATGTCCAATGTAACCTATGCGCAGGTTGATAAACGGAAAAGGAGCTGCAGATGAAAACGTGCCCTTGATTATGAAGCACACTTCTATGCCAAGGTCATTATCTGGGGCCTGCACTTACCTTTCCACACTTGGCAGGCATGCAAGCACACTCCTCTGAACGGCAGGTCGTGCACACATTCAAAGGAAGAAAAGGCCAGCGGTGCGCGCAGCATGTTGGTTCCACTCGGAAAGAGGCTTTTCCTTTTCGAAGGGCAAAGTACTCAAGACCCCTGAGTACAATCCAGGACACTACATTTCTCAAAAAGCCACAGGACTCTCACAGTGTTTACAAATGGTGGAGTCCATTTTATTTATTTATTTGTTTATTTAGAGTTTTATATACCGTGAAAAGACCCTTTCGTGTGACAGAGCACTTTACAGGACAAGCAAGAACAGACAAATGATAATAAACAACTGTATAGTACGGCCTGATAAAATATACATAACGTGACAAATATCATGTGGAGCAATAATAGCATGCACAGATGGGTAGAAGAGAGAGGAAAAAGACATAGTCTAATATAATTCACAATCTGAAGCATAGTCCGAGATGTGGAGGAGCATAGTGTACAAAAAGGAGCGACGTAGGAAAGAGAACAGAGCAAGAATCAGGAGCAGGTGATGTGTCAGTCGATCAAGGGGGGGGGGAGTTCTCAGTGGGCAGTGAATTTGTGGGATCATTGAATTTTTACTTCTTTCTTGAAGAGGGATGTGGAGGGTTGCATCTGATCTTGGGAAGGAGAGTGTTCCAGATTCTGGGAACATTTCCGAGAGGAGGCTTGATTGTAAGTTTTCTTTTTCTTAAATATTTGCAGCTTGAGTAGTAGGGAGCAAGTACTTCTGGCAGATCTATTTCCACCCAAAAGGACCAGTGTCTGGGCCAGGTAGGAAGGGGTATTGTAGTGCAGCACTTTATGGGTCATACATGCAATATTTAGTTGAATCCTAGCTTCGTAGGGTAGCCATTTCAGGGATTGAAAGTCTGGGTTGATGAGAGCGCTTTTTTTTAAGCCTGTGATAAACCTAGCTTCTGCATTTAGTGTGGCCTTTAGTGGTGCAAATTATGTTTTCGTAAGGCCTGCAAGGGTAGAGTTGCTGTAATCTAGTTTTGGATGTACATTAGCTTCAACCGCTGTTTTGAGGTCTGCCGAAGGGAGGAAAGGTTTAAGTTTCCTAAGAAGATGTAACTGATAATTAGCAGCTCTGATGGTGGCACTGATGTGTTTTTGCATCAAGAGGGCTTTGTCTAGGGCTAAACCTAGGGATTTAGCAGAGTTGACAATGCATGAGGTGCAGTTAAAAGTGGTGAAATGAGGGATCCAATATTTGATAGTAGGGATGATGGAGGGCGGCGAGATCAGTAAGAATTGAGTTTTTAGGGCATTAAGTTTGAGGTGATTTCAGGTCAGCCATTATTGTGTTTTTGTCAGTGTGAGATTGAGTGTTTTGATGTTGTCAGATGAGGTGATTTTTATGTAGAATTGGGTATTGTCCGCATACATATGGTAGGAGATCTGGGTGAGTTTGAGGATTTCTGTCAGGGGCTCCATATAAAGATTAAACAGTGTCGGGGAGAGAGTGGAACCTTCGGGTACACCTAGCATCATTGTTTTGGAGGGAAGGGGTTCGTTGAACTGGTTAGAGTACTTCAGAGAGGTCAAAAGATTGAATATGTCACTTTCGTCAAAAGTCTTTAAGCTGGAACAAGTGGCATTATTTTTAGGTATGAGAGGGGGGTTTCTAGGATATACTTCCTGAATGAGGGGTGTGTGGAATGGGGGGTTCGATTGGTAAGAGTTTCAAGTCGTTCTGAATGTCGTTGGTGATAAGTGTTGTTTTCTGGGAGAAGAACGAGGCAAAGGTTTCACAGCTAAGAGGTGTTTTGTTGTTTGAGATTAACTTGTTTTTCCTGATTGACTGGTTTTTGATGATCTCAAACAATTTTTTTGGTTGGTTTGTTGCCATGTCTAATTGATTTTAGAAGAAGATTGCTTTGGATTTCCTAATGTGCCTATTGTAGGCACTACATCTTTGTCGTAGGAGTTTAAGGTTGGGCAGTGAAGGGGAGTGTCTCTATGCTCTTTCTGTGAGTCTGCGGTGATGATGTTCGTCATTAGGGTTGCAATTAAACCAGGGGTTGGATCTTTTTGATGGGATTCTCTTAAGTTGTTTGGGGGCAAAGGTGTCCATGAAATTGGACATGACGTTGATGTAATGTTCAATGAGGTCCTGAGCAACTTGCATGAAGTGGGCAGGAGCAGGGTGTCGTTACTAAGGGCCGTCAAGGAGAGTGATTTGATATAACAGGTGTCACGGACACAGTTTTTGGTTTTCAGTGGTTTACCCTTAGATATCATAATTTGCTCTGAGAGAAGGAAGGTGATGAGATGATGGTCAGTCCAGTCGCAGGGTAAGATGGATTTGATTTGTACTTTAATCTCTTTGGCCAAAACTAAGTCTAGGGTGGCACCTTTTGTTGTGGCTTGGGCTGTTACAGGCTTGGATAAGGTTGAGGTCTTGGATGAAGGATTTAAAACTGTTCATGAGAGGGTCATTGGGATTGTTCCTATGAATGTAGAAGTTGCAAAGAAAGATCTGGCTATTAAGGCCTTTATAGTTGGAAGAAATAACCTCCACTATATGTTCGATGAACATATGGGTATCTCCAGGCGGGTGGTAGAATATGTGAAGGGAGCAACTTGAGTTATCGTAGGTGGTGATGTTGACTC
This sequence comes from Calotriton arnoldi, assembly GCA_963921515.1. Lineage (NCBI taxonomy): Eukaryota > Metazoa > Chordata > Amphibia > Caudata > Salamandridae > Calotriton > Calotriton arnoldi. Next base: position 1,401,652 of record CAWUFW010004411.1, on the reverse strand, counting down.
TGAGGTATTTGCAGGAAGGGAGTGACAGAGTATGTGATTGTTTTGTTGAGAGTGAAGACCTAAATAAGCAGGCTAGGCCGCCCCAGAACGACCTGGGCAGTCTAATCTGATGATGTCATGACTGGGGGAACTAGTAAGTCAATGGTGGCAGCTGAAGATTCGTTCATCCAGGTTTCTGTGAGAACGAGGATATCGAGGTCATGGTTAAGAATAAGAGCCGATGTGTCAGCCGCATGTTTAACAGCGGAGCGGCTGTTAAGTTGTGCGCATTTCAGGGTGGTTATGGCGGAGGTCGTATGACAATGTGAGATGGGACCTAGTTTGAGGTTCAATTTATTAATGTACCTAGTGCTAGGGAGTGAAACCCTAAGAGGGTGAGTAATGAGAGACTCGATTTATGTAGCCGGTGAGGCGTAATCGGTCAGGCGTGATTATAAGTGTCAAGGAGTGAAAGAAGATCACTATTCTATATTTGTCTGCTTAGCCTGTAAGGTCAGGAGGAGGGATTATGATTTGGTATGGATCTCCAGCAGGGATATGCAGCCCATGTGAAGGCGAGGATGGAGAAAGAGGGGGATAAGGAAGTTGGTGTGTTGTTAGTCAGAGTTCGATTCCAGTGTGAGGACCACTTGTGTTCAAGGTTGTAGGTGAGATGAACTAGTTTGAGAATGTCTGCCCTAATCAATTGCAATTCAGATTTTATGTGGTCAAGTGTTGAGTCATAGGAGGGACACCTAGGAGGAACCAGGTTGGGGAGAAGACTGCAGTAAGGGGAACTGATCAAAAAAGGGCATATGAGAGAGCCAGTGTCAATAAGGTTCTTAATTAGAGTCCTTGTAGTGATTGAATGAGGGGAGGCAATGGATGGAATGATCCTGTAGATGGGAGAATGGGTGTAGTGGGCTCTGGAGGAGAGGGAAGGCGCAATGTCGTAATGGTGTTGAAGTGAGGGGGTGCAAATGTTGTGACCGAGGTGGAGAGTGATGGACCACAGTCGTGCCCATGGATGGACGTGTGACCGCACAGGTAGAGAGGAAGGGAGGGGGCTGCTACTTTTGTGACTGGGGGAGTGAAGGCCTCAGTCATGCCCGTGGATGGACAGGTGCCTGCCCAGGTAGAGAGGAGGGGAGAGGGATGTGGGAGAGGTGTGTGAGTCAAAAGGAGAGGAGGAACTGGGGATTTGTAAGGGGGCCAGTGGGGGAGTGCAGAGTGAAGTTTGTTCTTGAAGTGCGTGAATAGACCGATGAAGAGTTCTAGATTGCAGTCTGGAGATGGTGGTGTTAAGAGAGGATGATAGAATCAGGGACTAGGAGTGAAATTAGAGGTCGACAGAGGCAAGCATGATGTGTAAAACAGGGGGAAAATATAGCAATATTTGGCAATGGCAGACTGTGAAAATGGCAGGTAATAATTTACTGACTAACCTTACTATACAAGGGTTTTCTTGACTGGGAGCAATACAAACTGAGCAAATTAAAAAGAAAAAAAACAGTATAACTCGTGACATGAAGACCAATTAAAAATAATAGCACAACCAGTAATCTGGTAGTAAATTACCCTAGAAAAACAAAAATTGCAAAACACATATAGACACCGGCCACAGGGATAAACAGGTGAGAACCTTCAGCTAAAGGTTAAAAATAAACTGAACCCAAGCAGTGCGATAATTAAGAGATAAATGGCTATTACGTTGAACATCTTAATGATTCCTATTGCCAACATCTGTTAGAACGACCAGGGTGCAAAATTACATTAAATAAAAAATTTACATGGTAGAAATGGTGTCTGTTTAAAAAATAAGTCACTTCACCATTTTTTGGGGAGAGAGGTAATTAGCGTACATGATCCAGAGCATCTTTGCTAGACATTTTTGCCTCAACCTGGACCATGTTACCAGAACCCATTGGAAACCTTTGAGATTGTTTACATTTCTGGAAATGACTGAAGTCTAAAGTGAATAGAATTCCTAGGAATCCAATTGTACTGTGGAAATTAACTCTATTGTTAAAGTATTATTTCAGAGAGATCCTTAAAAGAGCATACACTCATTTTCTATTGCATATCTTTTGCTTATCTACTTGAGGAATGGAAAGGATCCTCATGTCTTTGAAAAGACATTTGATACTTTTGCTATGGTGCAATTGTATTAAAGCAGTGATATGAGATTAGGAACATGACTATTTTGATTTCATTATGAACTTTATAAATCTGCTGAATAGGTGATGTATTACAGTTTGAAAAAACAACGCATAATATGAATTAGAACCAGAAAGTGAGTTATTATGAAACACAAATTAGTTACCTTACTAGAGAAAGTAGTAAGATAATTTTTAAACCATTGTGACCTGGCTTTGTGGATTTTATTTATGTTTACTGTTTAGAAATTTCAGAGTTCATAAGACTATAGAGAGTCTGAAACATTTTGAATGTATATCATTTTAATAGCAAGTGTTAGATGTGGCAATACATTTATAATATACTAAAGATCTTGGGGCCTGATTTAGAGTTTGGCAGACAGGGTACTCTGCCGCAAACACAACAGAGTGCCCTCCCTCCTAGCCTTCAGACCGCTCGAGATAGGTGGATCTTATATATTCCTTCGACAGAGTTTGTTTGCCTCATTGACTGAATACCTCCTCCTAACGCCCAATGAGCAGGGGTCATCATAGGAAAGACACGATGCCATCTGCCCTATTTAGGATTTCCTATCCATCACCTCCAGGAAAAACCCAGAAGTGAGGAACAGGAAATAACAATAATGACCACCACATCCCAGAGTGTGAAGTTTTTTTGTTTTCCAGAAATAAACTTACACTGTGGGAGCTTGTTTATGAAAACAAAAACGTCAAAAAATTGGTCAATACTTTCAAAACCGATGGCGCCCATCCACCAAACATTTAGTGCATAGAAAGAACCACTATGATAGTAATTCCCTTCAAAGTACAGAAATGACTGCTGGGCTGGTGGTCCTCTCTAAATTTGGTGGGCGGAGTACTGTCAGGATGGCGGAGGAAATGTCCTTCACCACTCCAATGGACACTTTTCCATCTGCCAACCTCTAAATCAGGCCCTAATCTTCAGATGTCCACTATGACCCAGTAGAAGTTATTTTCCAATAGAATGAGAAGCCAGAGTGATGATGTCTACTGTCATGTTTTCTGTCAAAATTCCATTCACTTTTCCCCAGGTTTACTGCTAACAAACATATTTCTCTCAATATGGCTGGCTGTGGATTTAGACTCAGAGAGGTGTGGAAACATTCCTTGCTCTCATTAAATATGGACTGCAAAGTTAGTGCTTTCTGACAGATTGCCTAGCACACATTACTATCCAGCCTGATTATTGGATTCCGATACTACCTTGTCTCAAATTTTAGATATAGCAATAAAGGTACAACAGGAGGTCAGTTCTGTAAGGTCTAAGGATAAGTCAGAATTCAGTTACAATGTTACAATCACAAAAGCTAGGGGAAGCTATGGGCCATGAAAAAACAGAAAAAAATGATATGTTGAACCTTGCATTCTCTGCTATAAGAATCTAAGTTCTATTCACTTATCCACTGGTAAAGCTCATTATGCCTTTAGTGCCTCCACAGAGATTTACTTTGAATCTGAAAAAAGTTAGCATTATTTCATTATTCAATGTGAATAGCATTTCTTCTACAAACCTATAACATTTGCAGATGACTAAGCTTGCCTTAGTTTTGTCCAACTTAACACAAATGTTGCTAATTGGAGTATTATTTTAGTAGAGAGAAATGATCAGTGCTTAATTTGCAAAATAATAATTGCCAGGGCCATGACCAGGAGGCCACTGCAGCTTGCCCCAACCATTGCCCCTGACATCGCTGCCAATGGCAGTACCAAAACAGCTACTAACCATCTCTCCCAACTGCAAGTGTGACAGTTAAGATCATTCCATGTCCCCAAACCTAAAGTAATGACTGGGGAGGCATGTATTGGTAATTTTTTATGTATATTGTATTCATTAACAACCGTTGTTCTGCTCCCCTCTAAATTAGATGAGCAGCGCCACCATGTGACAGGCTGTCATAAGTGTGGTGTTGACAATTAAGTGCTGGTGCCGAGTACCGGAAACCAATTAAGTGCCGGTGCTGAGCACCGGAAACCACTGGCTCAAATTAAGCACTGGAAATGGTGTATTGTGATAAAAAATGTTCTTCCTTCTGCACACAACGTGGAAGTTGATCCATAGAAAGTCACATACTGTTTCTCTGGATAATGAGTTATTAAATTAGAAACAGAAGAAATGGAAAGACGTCTGACACAGAATATACACATGTACTGTGGAAGGTCAGGTTATTTTGCTAAGGACTGTTGAAGTAAACCTAGAATATCTAAAAATCTAGCATCAGTAACATCACGCACAGAAACACAACAGTCTTCAGAAACCTAGATTCCTCAATAATGAAAGGAACTGCCATGGCAAGTGAAGACTATAAGTCAGTTCCCAAATGGTTAGTGAATACCATGCAGTCATCTGTGGCCCAGATGACTGTACCAAAGAGAATGGCTGTTGGTCTGGCAAGAAAAATTGATTCAGGAGTTTCCAATTTAAGAGCCTTAAGGAATTATTTTAGGTATGCTGTGGTTGACACTTTATAGCCTCATCATGGAATGTGCAGCTAGAAATCTACAAATGAATTCCAATTATTGTCAGAATTTTTTTGGGAAATCCTATGATTTATGTTAGTGACGACCTTCTAAGGCCTTAGCAAAAATTGAAGTTACTCATGCTAGTAGTTGTTTGACTATGCTACCAACTTGCTATGAAAGTTTCAGTTATGTGTTTAACAAGAAAAAAACAAGTACATTTCCTGCATATAGGAGCTCTGATTGTAGGATTGTTTTAGAACCCGGTGCCGCAAACCCTGTAGTCAAGTACATGCACTCACCGAGTCGGAAACTGAACATCTTAGATAGTAATTAGATTAAAATTTGACCACTGTGTTTAGTAGACCACCACAGTCACCTGCCTCCACTATATTATTTTTTGCTCAAAAGAAAAAGGAGGGAAATAACATTCTTAGACTATAGAGCAACCAATAGAAATATAGTCAAGAAATGATACCTTTGATATCTGCAGATCTTTAGATTAGACCGCAAACATTTTCACTAAATGAGACCTCAGAGAAACTAACCATCCTAATCAGAGTGCGATAGGGCGATGAGTGGAAAACTGTGCTTTCCACAAAGTTTGGTTTGTTTGGATATCAGGTCATGTCTTTTCTTTTGGATCCTATAATGCACATCTAACCATTCAGTCCTTGATAGATGAAGCATTTAGAGGATACTAGGATGCAGTCTATATAGTTTATTTCGATGATATTCTAATTTATTCAGGGGCTTTAGAGACGACATATGTACAACACAGCTAATGGGGTGCACAAACTGCTGGCAGCACATGGAAAGAGCCTTCACACCTTTAAAGGATAAGCTTCGTGATGTGCCTGAGTATTATCTAGAAAACTAGATTTCCAATTAAGCCACAGAACTCTCATGGTGTTTGCAGATGGGGTGGTTATTTTGAAATTATCAAGCAGAAGTTCCTAGTGGTCCAGAAGGTCTTTGCTAGGCAACCAGATACATTGTAGTTGCTGCCAGAACCTTTTTACCAGAAAACCCTGGCAACTGATTATTATCACATTTGGAAGTGACTGAATTCTTAGGAATCCAGTCATAATGTGGAAATAAACTCGATTGTTTAACTACTATTTCAGATACATCCTTAAAGGAGTATAAATGTATATTTTATTTTGCTTATGTATGTGAGGAACGGGAAAGATCTTCATCACTTTTGACACTTTTCTCATTATGTGTATATTCTATGAAGGTGTTGATATGAGGTTAAGGTAGTGAATATTTTGGACTTAATGTGACAAATGTTTATTAGGTTACAGTTTACGAAAACAACGTCAAATATATATTCAAACCAAAAAGTGTGTTCTTATGAAAAAGAAGGTAGTTACCTTATCAGTGAAAGGAGTGAGACGATTCTAACCCTTTACAAACTCCGGACCTAGATTTATCATTATTTGACGCAGCGCAATGCAGCGAGACAACTTGCTCCGATGTGCTGCGTCAAATTGAAAGGGCAAGAATGCACCATATCTATCAAGATGTGGCGCATTACTGCTCTCTCCTTGCACTGGCGCACTGTCTGCTCCTAGCACCAACGCAGTCACCTTTGCACAATAGTGTAAGGGTGCCTGCGTTGCAGGTAGGATTGTTCTTGTGCAGTAAGGACACCTTCCTGCAAAAAAACAATCCTTAGCAGCATTTTCCTCTTTCTAAGTGTGCTTCAGAATACAACACTTAGAAAGATGGAACAAGGAGGAGAAATAAAGATATTTCTTCTTGTTGCGCCTCAATCGGAAAGGCTTACAATTGTGATGCATTCCCAAGTTTACCAGTCTTGGTAAATACGGGAATGCACTAAAAAGCAAGGGTGGATGCATGGGAACACCCACGCTCCACCCATGTAACGCCTTCCTGGAGCAGAGTAATGCAAGGCAGTGACATGTGCAGCCTTGCCTTACTCAAGATTTACCAAGCAACGCAGGGCCACACAAGGTGGCCTTGCGCGACTTAGTAAATCTAACTTTAGGATTGTGACGCAAGGGCAACACAATTCTTTGATAAATCTGGCCCTAAGTGTCATAGATATGATTTATGTTTCAATTGGTTGAATTTCCAAGAATAAAAACTGTCTGAGACAGAGATATTCTGAAGGTATATTATTTGTAATAGCAAATGTTAGATGCTGCAGCAAATTGATATCTCAATCTTTAGATATCAGCTATGACCCATTAGAACTCAGTGCCCAGAAGAGTGATTAGTCACAGGGAAGATACCAGATGCCCCTTTCTCCAGATCTGCTGCTAACCAATATATTCATTTTGTGTATAGTGGTGTGGCAACATTCATAACTCCAGTTGGATCCAGACTGCAAGGTTAGTGCTCTCTGTCAGACAAATATGGAAATAGTAATTCAGTAAAACTGTTTGTAGCCTTGTTTCTCATTGTGATGCCCAATGTAACATGTTTTCAGGTTGTTAAAATTTGAAAAGGCTGCAGATCAATGCTGGCTCTTGTTTATGAAGGACCGAATGACATATGTGTAAGCATTTGAATAAAGATAACTTGGCTATGGCAAGCCAGTGACCTTTCCTAGACTTATCGGAAAATAGGAGTGTTTTTAGGGAGTTGTTGAGGACTGGATGCTGTGAAGGTCTATCAATTTCTTTTTTTTGCCTAAGGAAAGGGGGACTCCTCCTAGTAACATGGTGCTACCCTGGACTTAACAGTGACATGAAAGTTGTCATGTGTCTCATTGAGAGGGCCCCAGGTAGGAGGAAAAAGTCACAAAAACCCCAAAAAACTCATTGGCAATCTTGTAGCTCTTGTTTGAAGATGAAGACTATACAGAATAATCATCTGCTTCAGTAACCACCAGCTCCTCAAAACCATGCATTCTGGAGTCAGACCCAACCACAGTGCAGAAACAGCACTCATTGCCGCCACAGACAACATCTGCATGATCCTTGACAGAGGAGACTCCGCAGCACTCATTCTCCTGGACCTCTCTGTAGCATTTGACATGGTCTCACACCCCATCCTCATCAGGCAGCTGCAGGAGACTGCCATCCAAGGACCCACTCTCTGCTGCATCTGCTCGATCTTAACAAGTAAAACACAAGCTGTCAGTCTGACACCTTACTCCTCAGAAGCCTGCAAACACATTTGCAGAGTGCCTCAAGGCTCATCGATCTGCCCCACCCTCTTCAACCCATATATGATCCCTCTGGCCAACTTAATTTGTTTATACAACCTCAACATTCTCTCCTATGCAAATGACATGCAACTTATACTATGAACCGCAACAAGACCCCAACACAAGAAGCAAATTAACCACCAGCTTGACCAAAGTTGCTAATTGGATGAAAGCCAGCTGTCTTAAGCTCAACACTAACAAGACAAATGTAGTGATTTTCATCAAGAATGCCTCACCATGGGACTCCAACTGGTGGCAGGCTGAACTTAGACCCACACCCAGAATCCATGCCAGGAACCTTGGAATAATCATCAACATCAAACTGGACATAACTGCACAAGTCAACACTCTCACTGCATCCTGCTCCTACAAACTGAAGATGCTGAGGAAGATCTTCAAATGTCTCCCAAGCAACACTAAAAACCTGTCACTTATGCCCTAGTCACCAGCAAGTTAAATTATGGGAACACCCTCTATACCAGGATAAGCAAGCAACTCACTAGAAGACCACAAGCAATCCAGAACTCTGCAGCCCGATTTATCCTTAACCTCCTACACAGAACTCACATCACACCACATGTCAGGGAACTACACTGGCTCCCAACACACAAACAAGCTCAATTCAAACTCATCAGACACAAATTTAAGGTACTACACAACTCAGGCCCCACCTACCTGATCAGTCACATCTCCTTTCACCAACCACCCAGACACCTCCACTCTGCAGGACTCCTTCTCGCACACATCCCATGCCTACACAGAACCAGATCAGGAGGACGAGTGTTCTCTTACATCGCTCTTACATCACTCATAAAGCATGGAATGATCTCTCACTTCACATAAGAGTCTCCTCCTCTCTTCTTGAATTCTGCAAGAAACTGAAGACCTGCTTTTCAGTTATCCAACCTACCACTGGCAGGGCTAAGCACACACACCTACTCAGTGCCAGAAAACCCTTGCGGGTGATAGTGTGCCTTACAAATTCACATTACAAGCAATACATCAAACTCTCCCTGACATCAGTGAAGAGTAACCAGCCAAGTAAAGATATCTGGAAGAATGTCCAAAGGGGATTCAGTCTGCGAGGAGCAAAAACCAGGACCTAAAACAGTAGCAAGTGGGCAACGCATGCAATGAAAAAGGGAACAAATGCTTTGCGACACACCCTTCACTGGTAACTGCCTTTTTATATGATTCAAACAGGAACTGATAGCACAAGAAACAGTTCAACTTAATTTTGGATTAAGAACCTTAGGTGGGCACATCTGCACCAGCCACGAATTTGGTTAATGCAATTCATAAGGCTTATACACACATACATATCTCTTCTAGTTCATGGCGTCCACTAATGTGCAAGGTAGAAGCCCATGTTTGACATCTTTCATCTGGTGCAGAACTCTCCAGTCACACCACCACCCTTCCCACAAAATGCCTATGACAGATTGTAGAACCCATCCCCCAGCCCCTCCTCCAGATCACTGTGACTAACATCTGAGTGGTGTAGGCTGCAAGGCCATTCTGCCACAAATCCTGCAACATGCTTATGTGTTGAGTGCACCGTCTACCTCTGAAGTCTCACCACATTTGTAAGCTGTTGGCATGGATGTTATAGGAGACCAAGATAAAGGCAAGCAGCTGTGTTCTGCACCAGATGAAGCCTGTGGGTCAAGTCTTGAGGATGGTCAAGGCAGAGAAAATTCAGTAATCCAACTGGGTGTCCATCTGGGAACATACTACAGATTAGATAACCATACAATCTGTATTATAAGGGATAAAAGGATAATCTTCTTCAGGATGCTTAAGAAATGGAAGCAACTGGCTTACTCTTTAGAGACATATGTGCTGGGAGGTAAAATGAGAAAAACTTGCTAATGAATGATATCCAGTGCATACTGCATTCCTGTTTTCTTCTCCTGCTAGATCCTTCAGTAGCTTCCAACACTACTGCCCACTAGAAAACACTGTGGATCTTAGAGACATACATGGGCTTCAGTGAGAAGGCCTGACCATGTTTCGTGTCTTATATAATCAATCAAAAGAAGGTGGCCACTATAGGAAGACATCTCCTAAGGCGGCTTTGCCTTGTGGTGTTCACAGGGTTTGATTCTAGCTCTGTATTATTCAGCCTTTACATGGTGCCTATAAGAAATGGGAATTCTGGGTGTAGCCATGAGCGGGTGACACCCAGATTTACCTGAAGATCCCCCCCAAATGAAGACATTCAAACGTTAGAACCCTGCCTTAGGGGAATCCATTGAGGGATCTCTACCAACCTCCCTCTTCTGAGCTCTGAAACCAGAACACATTGCTTAAAAATACTAAAATTGTTAGGTAATTGTTGGATGCATGCACGTAGTTTTAATAGACTCTCTCCCACACTATGGAGACAAATTTGCTAAGTATTTGGTTAGATCTTCATTAAACTATGTTTGCCTTGTCAAGAAAGTAACCTTCAAAGTTAGGGGTCCAATCAAAACAAAACAAGCTATTCCTTCAATCCAATGACTTCAGAATAGTTATACCACCAATACCACTTTTCAAAATACACTCTGAAACTAAGCCCTAGTAGGGGTTCCTGTATCCATCATAGCTCCAATCAAAGCAGTGACTCCACAGAATCATCTCTAAAAATGAGACATTCGCTAGAAGGCAGAATTAAAATAAAAATGGCATTCATCATAAAGAAAAGTCTTCATCTAAAAAAACAAAAAACAATTATCTACTCTTGTCCGTCAAAAGATCCAGCAGCCATAAAATCTTGAATAGCTCCCAGAACCTCAGGCTAGTTGAGAAATACTTCTTTAACACCAGAGCGACCCCTTTGTTGTGGAGTTCCTTGCCAATAAACATCACTTTCCGAATCTCTACTAATAATCAGAGGAAAATATAAAAAGTTCCAATTTCATCTTTACCTGAACTAAAAACTGTTCAGTACCTACCTGAGAACTGCGCAACCCCCCTTATAGCTTCCCCTCCAATGTACAATGATTGTCACCTTGTTCTTCATGTCTTTACATTCTTTTTTTTCTACCATTACCCGACATTCCCGACTTTCGAGATGTCCCACTTTACTTACCATTTCTTTCTCTCTCTTGCTTGACTACATTGTTTGTTCTTCTCCCTATCTTGTATTGTCCCCTCTTCTCATTACCTTTGTATATTACAATACGCCCCTCACCCAGAAGCAACTGCCCAGTCCTTTCCCTCAATACCACTCGCCACTTTTTTGACTCGTATCGTGATGTTAATCTGCTCGCTGATATATATGAGCTCAGGCTTCTATTTAACGGGAAGTCTACCATCATTCAGTTTTCTATACAGAGCAGGGGCATCCTTAGGTTGTGAGTGCTATATAATAATTAGGGCTCCCGGTTTTATGGTATTTATTTTTTTGCCATTTCCGTCTGTATTTATCCATATTTATTTTTTGGGCATTTTATCTGTATTTATCCACATTTATTTTTGCCACAAGCAGAAGGCAACGCTGCAGCTAGTATTTTTCCACATTTATTTAAATTGACAATGCACACATGCATTCGGTTGTTATTGGTCAACACAATACATTCATGGGAAAACTTTGCCATTCGCAGAATGTCCCCAATACGCTTAAAAGTGCTATCACAAGCCATTTGTCTCAGAGCCTTGCAGTTTCTGTCCTCGGCACAGAGTGCTACATCCTCTCCCCCACTGACGACCATACTGCCCCACTGAGAGAAACTCACTCTCCCTTCAGCTACAACCCAATTGTGCCCCGCTATAAACACCTAGAAGCAACTCAATTCAAACTATGCACTAGACAAGAGTAATTTGCTGCCTGAAAAAAGTAACAACATTCTCGAAAAATCAAACACTCATAGGGAATACAACTTAAAGCTTTTACACTCATTATTCAGAAAGCTAAGGACATGAAAAGAAAAGTAGCGCTTCACTGGCAAACTCTGTAAGGTGGCGCTAATGTGTTTGGGTGTGAATAAAACCAATCAGGCCACTTTGTGACTACTCTGTCTTGTTTTATTTAGTTATGTATTTATTGTTCGTATTTGAAACCTTTTTCTCTCCTCCTGAGGCCGCGTTTTGGAATAGAAAAATGTCAGAAAAAGACTTTTGTAAGACAAGTGTCCTCTTTTTTGGATCCATTTCACTGGGGAGCGAATGGCAGAAAGGAGAGGAAAGAACAGTCACGGTTTTCTGCAAGTGAGGAGGAGCGCGACAAGAGAGGGAGTAAGAGGAAGAAAGAGGGGGCAGCAGAATTGGACACTGTCCTTGTCTTGTCCGGGCAAGAAGGAAGAGACAGCAATGGTTGTGGGCTATTCAGTCCGGTCACAAACTCTGCGAATACTCTGTTTCTGAGTCTCACTTACACCCTCTTCCCTGTGTGTGTCTGACTGAGCCCTGCCTTCCAGCGGAGCCCGGGCTGAAAATACAAGGATTGGGTTTCTTCTCTCCGCTGCCCACTCCCCCCTGTCCACCCCAGGTGTGTCTGCGAGCGAGTGAGAGCGCAGCCCGAGCCAAGGGAAGGGAGGGGGGCTGAATGCGCTGTGTGTGAGAGTGATTCACCTCGCGGAGGTGGGGCACTGAGAACAATGCAGGCCTCCTGGCACTGGCAGCCTTGGATCATCCGGGAGCTCAGGGCACCGCGCCTCCTGCCACGACCCCCCCATTGTGCAGGCACTTACTGAGCGCGAAAACAATTAACAGGAGTAGCAGGCATTATGAGGGTGAGACAGAGGGAGGGGGGCTGCACACAACACAACGAGCTGAACGGGACAAACAACAGCAGCGCCAGAGTGAATTATTTTGAAGTGGCCCATGTGATTACACTCGAATCTATGTGCCTCGGACTCAGCTCTATGCGCTACCTATTGCTACATAGAGAAGGGGTGGTGCTGCATAGATTACTGGGCTTGTGTTGTTTCAGCTGGCCGATCAGTGTTGGGTCTGTAGGCTCTCAAGCCCTCTGTGTTCTGGGGCCCAGAAGTGAACCGGAATATAGGGGAACGCCTGGGTAGTCTAAGACAGGCAGCTGTAGCTGGGGCAGTGTCAGTCACCTGGGGTGCATGTTGCAGGAACCAGCAGACCTCTCTGTCGTGGCCAGTGGTGTAGCAAGGCTTTGCCGAGTTTGTGGTCGGACTGTTCTTGCAGCACACGTACCCAGTGTAGTGCTCTGCAGTCCGGCCACAAACTCAACAATCACTACACTGACGTAGCTAGGCTGTGCAGTCCCACGGCGGGGGGAGGGGAGGGAGCTGGCATCCGATTCCTGCTTTTGCCGCCACCAAAACTGCATAAGCCACTGGCTCCAGCCTCCCCCATACTTACGTATCTTTTGAAATGGCTGGCCAGGCTCACTTGAGGGGGGCGGAGCGGAGCCCCGGACATGGCTGGGACAGCTAACAAAGGCCGACAGGAGCGCAAAAGACCCCTCATTGAAGGAAATTTCCAGCAAAACTGAAGGCAGCCACAGCCCTAGAATCAGCAAGAGGGCGTGGCGAGGCAACTCTGCTGGAGCACAGCAGCGTGGCGAAATGTGGTAGTATTTTCCCGTTTTTACATATAAATACAGACAAAGGAAAACTTGTTTTCCGTCTGTATTTATATGTAAAAATCCGTTTAAACGGAAAATTATTAATAATGCATAAAAAAGTAAACAAATAAATGCTTGCCCTTGTTTATATAAGTTGCGTTCACGTATGGATGCCTTGCCAAATCAATTACTTCAGCTATAATCCTTTATATAGAATCTCTCATAACCTATACCTTCCTTCTCAATTAATGCAAGGTCTAGTTTTTATTTCCAATAAGCACAGCTAGGGCTCACCTGGGACTGTAAGGCAGATAATACGTTTTTTACACATTCAGATACACAGTAGAGAAGCAAAAGCTTCACTAGTTCTTATTATGAACTATCTGTGGAAAACAATATGATTTCTTCAAGGCCCTTAATTAAAGCAGTTTAGTTGCACGCCAATGAACTATCAATTCCTTAAATAACTTGATGCCAGTGGTTATTTATGCAATGAAAATCAACTGTTCCTTTCCTTGCCGAAAGGCAACAGACAGTTGGTATTATCTTGGCTGCATGTTGCAAGTGGCATGTCATTTTTGCTAAAGAGAGGCTTCTACGAAGCGCTCCCTCTGTTATATAATATTTCTATATATCCGAAGGGTTGCATACTAATCAATATTGCGCTCAGCTGTATTTCTCTTGGGACTTTTGTGCATTACTTCGTTCGCCTTTAGGGAAATTGTTTACTTTGCATTTTAAATCCAAGGAAGCAAAGTCTGAGGAATATTTAGTTAAAAGTTAATGATTTTAGACTCATATTGAAATCTCTGAAAATAATACACTTTCTCAGATGCATAAATAACAATGAATACACTAGCTGACTGCTTTCTTTTCTTTTATTAGTTTATGTTCGAAGGAAGTTATTAAGCCGTATACACAGGCTAAAAGACTAATAAATGCACTTTGCACAATATAAATATTTATACCGTGAAGTAGAACTGCATAATTTATAGTAAAATATTATAATGGCAATTATTTAAGTCCTTAGCTGCTGACGCTTAATCCATCTCCGACCCCTCTCACGTGCTAACACTTTTTTTTGATGTTTGGGGCAGTTTGTGCTGTCAGAACTATTTCCACGAAAGTATCCAGGACACACTTGCGTCCTTTTCACACATGATGGATATTCTACAGAAATGTGAGGAAAATTCATGATTGTAGCCAGTGTGTGAGGTTTGCAGGCCATTCTGGGTAAGAAACCTTTGTGGTATCGATGCTAGTCGCATCACCCTGGATTTTTCCTGGTATCTTGGTTTCAGAAATGCCCATGGTTCATAGTGCTCCCAGGAAGCTGGCTGATAGAGAGCCCAAATAGTACAGCTATTCACCATAGAAAGTGAGAAGAATTTGGAATTTACCCCCTCTGTGCCGGACCGTCTTTCGAAACTACACCCAAAGAATCTAAGGGGGATATTCTCAAGAACGTGCGATAATCATCGCCAAAAAAGGCTAACGCACGTTTTCATATCGCCGTCTATCGCGGGAAAATAACTCTGTGTTAACATCGTATTCTCAACACGGCGGTAACATGCGATAGTCTCCCAAGAACGCGTCAAATGTCCGCGATAACAATACCAGGACGGCGATAAAAATCCAAACCCGAACGCGAAAAAAGTCGCGATTGGCCCAACCGCGATACAAAAATCAGCGTTAAGCAGCGCCAGGCCAGCAATTCACACAAGTCAGGCGGGAAAAATCACTACAAAAGCAGAAAAAAAAAACACAAACAAAAACAAAACAACTGCGAAGCACAATGGAGGTAGCCGGAGCAGGAACAGAGGACGAGCAGAACCCCACAAGCCCCCCGGAGGACCAGGCCGGGACCTCGGGGTAAGGGAAGCGCAAGGACAGGAAGAAGAGGAAGACGTGGTTCAGTGCGCAGGAAAACAGGATCCTGATAACGGAGGTGATGAAATACCATCAACAACTGTTTGTCACCTCCAATGTGTCATTGGCGTCAAAAAATTGAATATGGCAGTCCATCGTGGCCAATGTGAATGCAATCGGAGTGCTGAGGAGGACAATGGAAGAGGTCAAGAGGCGCTGAAATGATGTGAAGCGCAAAACCAAGCAGAAACTCGGCAACAACCAGAAGGCAGCAATGCAGACTGGAGGTGGGAGTCCAGCGCCACAGGAGGAGCTGGACGAGATGGAGGAAATGGTGTCCACAGTCATCAGTGTGGAGACAGTGGCAGGAGTTGGGGGACCGGACACTGCTCAACATGACCTGACACAACAGCAACAGGGTGAGTAACGACCAGGGAGTGTGGGGACGGGGGGAGATGGGCACAATGGCACACATGCACAATTAAGTATAGCACAGTGCACACCCACTATGACTCTGGATCATGTCCCTGGTCCCCTTGGCACACTGCAGCACACCTAGAAACAGCAGGTAGGCCCCCGTCGACTATGTGCCCAGAGGGGGCCCTCCCCACACATCACTAATCTCACAACAAGCCCATGCACAAGTACAAACACACATCCGAGATGTTGTCGAAATGTCCACTGTCCCGCATCAAATAGGCAGCTCCTCCCAAACAGTCACAATGTACATTGTCATGCAGTTTGAATGTAAACCTGTACAATGCATCAACATACATGTGAAAACAATGTTAAACTGCATCTCCCCTTTACATTGCAGAGGGTGAATCAACACCTCCTGCCGAGCAGATGGTACACCTCTTCACTGATGATGAAGAGGACCTCCCCTCCATCGACACCGACGCCCTCCAACGGCTCATGGACAGCTTCGGCACCCCCACCTCCAGGAGCAGGGCAGCCCAGCTGCATCGAGGAAACCCCACCCCCTGCACAGACCACACAGCAGGAAGCACCCACCACCACAGCTGTCTCCCAGGACCCCCACGAACAACACATGGGCTTCCAACACCGTGTGTTAGGGTGCCAGGAGAAGATGGCTGATCAGGTGCGGGTGGGGTTCGACCTCATGGCAGCCAAACTCGATGCCATACATGGGTGTCTAAGTCACATCAGGGACCACTTACAGTCCTTAATGGACACCCACAGTCTGCTCCATGCTCTCCAATGAACCATGGATGACATCGCTGGAGTCCTGACTCAGAGACAAGGACAACTGTCTAGTCAGAGTGGCTCCAGCGGTGTCATCCGGGAGTTGGTACACATTCGGAGGACCATGGAGAACATGGAGCGGGTGCAGGCGGAAAGAATAGCTGCCACGGCTGCACACCAGTGTGATGTAGCTGGGATCTACCATGCCCTGCAGATCCTCATCATGGCATTGCTGCCACAAGGCCTGGCACAGATGAATGCTGCTGCTGCTTCGACATCCACATCTCCGCCCCCTGATGTGTCAGTGCCACACAGTGCGGCAGCCAATCCACCTCCGGCCCGGATGTGTCAGTGCCACACAGTGCGGCAGCCAATCCACCTCTGGCCCCTGATGTGTAAGTGCCACACAGTGCTGCAGAGAAAACACCACCACCCACATGTGAGGCACATGAGACATCAGAGGACGAAGATGCGGATGAATCTGCCTTACTGGTAGTAAGGAAGCGGTAGCATTCTTCTCTGCCACATGGCCTGTTTCTGCTTGGTTCTGCCCTCTGCATCATCACCTTCCACTGTCCCCCGATGCACTCTGCGACACTCACCTGGGACCTCGACATGGACTGCCATATTCTGTTTCGTCACCAATGACACAGCTATCAGACTGCGGACTGAACTCTTCCTCTTCCGATGTACTTGTCATTCCCTGAAGGACTCTGGCTGGCCCTCCATGGGCCAACAATGTAAAGTGGGTTTTGCATGGCCCTGTACTGCTCCAGCTACAACACTCCACTGAATGTGCATTAAACAATCAAATTCACACAGATGTGTCATGTCTATGATCATTCAAGTATGGAAGTATGGATGAATGTAGGGTCAGTGATTCCCCCTTACGTCCATGTTGCACATGTTGTGGGACTTGAGTCACAGGGTGCAACATTACCGATTGCGGACCGGGTGGCGCCGACACCACATCAGAGGCACACGCATTAGTTACCTTCTTGTCCAGCCCAGAACGGAACCACGCCCAGAGCGCCAGGGTCATCGTTCATACCCCTACGCTGGACTGGCATACGCCAGGCCAGCCCACTCCGCTTACGCTTACAGGGGGGGACGACAACGGTACATGTCCCAGGTCTTCCCTGTAGGGATCTGCTGATCACAGGTCTAGTTGTCAGCATGCCACAGCCACTCCCTGAGGGCTGGTTCACACCCACACCACACCCATCCAGCACAGGCGTCACAGGACATGTGACCCTGCCAATAAAAGGGGCCGGGCGCATGTGCCCGAGGCCATTTCCACTATCTAGCTGAGTGTGTCTGTGTGGTCATTATTTATGCATGAGGGCCTAGGGCCCTACCACATCACATTCCCCACTGCCGGAGGTGACATGATAGCGTCCGCACCATGAGACTCAATCATAAAGGGCCCATGACTTGAGGTGCACAGAGGTGGTGGCATCCGAGGCACTTTGGCCGGCACGGGCCTACCGCCACGGGACGGTGACTTGAGGTGCACAGAGTTGGTGGCATCCGAGGCACTTTGGCCGGCACGGGCCTACCGCCAAGGGACGGTGACTTGAGGTGCACAGAGTTGGTGGCATCCGAGGCACTTTGGCCGGCACGGGCCTACCTCCACGTGGCGATGACTTGCGGTGCACTGAGTTAGTGGCACCAGAGCTGAGTGGGTCTTTAGCCTGCGATGATGCGTAGGCCTCGATACACCGTCCTGCCAATCAAGATTCGATTTGAATTGTGATCCCAGCTGGACCGCAGCGTACGCCGAGGGCAGCAGGCTGCACAGACATGACTCCGCGGCGCGGTGCTGCAGGGCACGCTGGGGGCCTGTGGCGCGGAATCCAGCGATTAGCAGTGGAAGTTGCACCGGCACGTGGTGGGCCCTCTTGGAGACTCGCCGGTGGTGGCAGGTGAGCATTGAGGCCTGGGTGCGCAGGGGCGGGCACTCATCGCTGGTTGGCGGACTGGTTTGGGGACCAGGGCTGGGGTGCAGCAGGCGCACAGGATCGCATAGACACCACCAGTCACGGCGGCGCCCTCGTGGCTGGGTGGGGAGAGTGAAGGTGCAGGGGTATCAAGCTGATACAAACCGAGATGCTTACAGGTATGAGTAATCCTGCATCATGAGACCGTAACAGAAGTTAGTGTGACCGTAACCTTCCTTTTCTTTCCTACGAAGGTTATGACCACACGTACTTCTGTTACGGTCTTTATGTGCAGGATTTGTCTTTCCTGTGAGCATTCCGGTTTGTCCAAGTGCTATACACTGTGCCAGATTAGGTTTGTGACTATACGGACGCTTGACCATTGTCACCATTTGTCCAACAGGTTTCTGGATACTGACTTCCGGAGTATGGAATGGTATTGGGGAGTTCCCGCAGCATATGCAGTTACATGAATCCACACGTTGCCCTGATGAAGTTCCCCGTTGGGCTTTGGCTGTGCTTTTCGTATTGTTTATTGGTGTATCTGTAATAAAGGACTGTTTTTACACTACTGTTGACTACTGGACTTCATGACCTTGCGCACCCCCATTTCAGTTACTACAGTATTGGATCTGGGGCACAGTGGCGTCTGGCAACGGCTGGCGTTGGGGTTGGTTGCGCAGGAACACTACAAATTGGAACTGTCGTGTGGTGCGGATACAGGGGCCCGCCATTGCTATTGTGGACATGCAACCATGACATGGGTGAGGAAGTTTGATAGGGCTGGCTGTGAGACTCCTCCGACTCTGGCAGTTGTTGTTTGGGAGGTACCAGGGGCCAACAGGTGCAGCACAGCCAGCAGCTTTATCTGCGGAGGGATGTTGGTTGTCCGCTGTGTTGGTACAGTCAGCCTGTGAGCAATGTGGGTCAGGATGCGGAGGATGGTTGTCCTTTTGTGCCTGTAGTGGGCAATGACTTCCTCTGGCGTTGAGTCTCTGAGGCTGGTGCATTTTGGGAACATCCGCTGTCCTGTTCTGCGCTGCCTCGGTGGTAGTGGGGGGGGCTGAGGGTGGTGGCGGTGGGTGTTGTGGCCCTCTCGGGTCTCCGAGCTGCACGATCAGTGTCTCCATGACATGTGTTGGTCTTCAGGTGTGGCTCTGGGCTGGGCTCCCTTTCATACTGCAGGTAGTCGTCCTGCTTAACACCAGTAAAAGGCAGGTGTTAAATCCCTGCTGCTAACGCGCCTTATCGCCTGTTTTTGGGTCGCATCGCAGATCTGGCTGGTCGTTGAGAATATCGAGAAGTGGTGTTTTCGTGTGTTTTTGCATGGGAACGCCTACTCTGCATATCATTAGCATTAGTTGTCTCTCATCCGTGGTGATGTTATTTGCGGCAGCTATCGCTGGAAAACTGGCGATATGGGCAGTTTGCACCAGCTTGAGAATGGGGCGATAATTCTTTTGCCACTTTTGCTGCGCTAAAGTGCCGATAACTCGGTGATAAGTCCTTGAGAATATGCCCCCAAATTTCCTCTTGCTGGCATAGGGGATCGGGATGCTTCGGGCCCCAGTGGGTCACAGAGACTGTGGTGCTGTGTTAGTGAGGGTCAGGCCTGCTGTCTGGGCAGGCTGCCCTACCCCAATAATTTTTTCTGAAAACAAACCCCTTGTGTCTTTTGGGGTTTCTGCCCCAGAGGGCAGTTAGGGATAAGACCTCCAGTTTGGCCCTCAGAAGGGCAGAAATACTGTGTTGTTCAAGGGTTCAGGGCATTGACAGATGTTTGGCTGGCCATCCCTATCCCATCTTTTGTCCATTCTACCCTGCTGTCTAATGGACTTTCTGACCCCCAGGGGGCCGATGGGGCAGGGGGTGTAGGGGGGGGGCAAAATGACTACAGGGCCTGTTCTGCAGTGGAAGTACGACTGAATACATTGGTGGAGATTTAGTCTGATGCCTGTTCGGGTCCCACTCATGCCTACGTTTTCTTTTACCAATTTTCCCTGGTGTATAGTAGGTTTTTTTCCTCCTCATGGGGGCAGAGAGACCAGTGGGGCTGTTCTGGGTTGAGAGCATATCCCAATGCCTGAGCTGGCCATCTCCACCCCTTATTTTTTTACCAATGTTCCTTGGTATCTAATGGGCTTTCTGCCCCCGGTGTAACAGGTTGAGGGTAAACCTAACCCAATCTTTCCCCAGGGGAGGTAGAAAGAATACTATTACCATTCTGGGGCATAGGCATGTTCATCCCACCATTTCTTATTTTGGACCAATTTTTTGACCATTTTCCCTGGTATCTAATGATCTGTCTGCCCCCGCACGGTGGATAAGATAAGATAATTGTCTTATTTCTAATTGCCATTTACCTTGCTATAAATCCTTAGTATATGAGGTAAAAAATAAATCCAATTGAATGGTGTAATCAGATTTTTAATAAGTACCTTTTAGAAAGTTACCTTTACCCTGTCTGGAGCTGCTGGAGCTAATTTGCATTAGCTGTCCAGCAGGTGCACAGCCTATAGTTAGCCTTTCATGAGGTGGGAAATTCCTTCCACGAGATACACAATAACCCCTTTGACTGACAGGTTGACCTTAATGGGCAGAGATGAGTTCTTTGAGCTCACTTGGGCACTCAGAGTGGGAGTTGTTGCCCCCCTCTGTTGACACAACAGTGTCAAATACTACCTGAGATACCTGTTTGAGGCACATGTAAAACACCTGCGCCTTTGAAATGGACCAGAACACAGTTCTTGTGCATCCCCTGTCTGGTTGCTGAAGGATCCTCTTTGACTTGCCAGCCGTCTATGTCATATTTTTGTACTGGGTTCAGAGCCTGCTTTAAACTGGACTTTAGTGTTACATGTGGGAAGACAGTAGTAATTTCCATAGTATACTCTCCTATACACACCCAGCTCCCAGAGCCCAGGTTTAGTGTCGCTGAAGTATTTTGATATCTTGGAATTGCCCTGGCATACTGCATTTTGGGGGCCTGTGTGCAGCAAGGCAAACAGGACCTACTGAAAAAGTAGGTAGTCCAAGGACTGGGAACTGTTACTCAATTGGTTAGGGAGTGACCAGGAGTCGCTCCAGTCTCTTACAAACGCCAACCATAAATATGGCACTCGAAGGACACATTCTGGACCTGCTGTCTGCAACCTAAGAGGAGCCCTGAAGGATTGGATCTGCATTCTCTTGTACACAGGACAAAGAAGTGGACTCCAAGGGTCCATTATCTGAACGCCTGTGTGAAATAACAAGCTGCATGAGGTCTTCACCTTGAAGTGCCCAGCTGGCCAGGGGCAGCTGAACTGGACTTTGCTGTTGGCCTCTGCCTGACACCCTGAGGGTTTCTAAATGCCTCCCCTTGATGCCTAGTTCTGAACATTTTCCAAGAAGCTGAAAATTAGTGTTGGGTTATGCCTCAAAGTAAAGTTTTCTGGGAAAGGTAGTAGTGGGAAGGAACAGCTTATGGCAGTCACAAAGCCCAAAATGGATCTGAAAAGAAAGGCAAGTTCTGAAAATTGTCCAACAGATTGGAAGTCATTACATGGGTAATGTACAAAGTCACAGAGCTTAGTCTAAGGCTGAAAAGTTCACTAGGCGCGAGGCACAGTGGTGGGCATGGTGGGCTACTCAATCACCCAAAATCAATATACCTAGTTCATCCAAGGCTTATGTCATTTTTGGAATTTAATGCACTGAAGTATAGAGAAGGATCTTGCGGAGTAAGACAGGCACAAGACAGTGTGTTAGTGTTTTTTTAAGTCTCCTACAGGGTAGGACCCTACAGGGCAGTTCATTGTTACTTCTCCCATAGTCATAAAAGTTTATATTTTATGTGTATGATGTAGGTGGCATTTGTCCCAGGCCTTATTCTTCATTAGCATAATAGAGAGATTGTTAAAAATATGAAGAGTAGAAAGAAAACACCCTATTCCCCACCATTCATTAAAAGGAAGTTTATACTGCACTGCGCGGTTCTGCCTTCCCCAGAAGGGCAGTGAAACAAAGCTAAAGTGTGCACTGGCGTCCATCACAGGGATCTGAAAATAAAAAAGATGAATCTAAATTTCTGAAGATGCTACCATGTCACGACATATCCCGGGGGTATATGTCGGAATATTATAGCACATATGGGAGCATATCACAGACATCTCCAAATCTGCCCCAGCCAACCACAAAGTACTTATTTCATACCTAAACAGACATTGTTTTATTAATGTCTCTAATGTGGCGATATAATTTTTATGTATCCCATATTACCTCTGGAATGTGAAAGACGTGAATATCTCGTCATCTGCATTCCACAAGCAAATCGTTTTGGTGTTAGCACAAGAAAGAATTTCTCAGTAAAAATTATTTCAGAACTTGAGGGAAGAGTTTTCCTCCTGTCCCAAAATCTTTCTTTTGTCCCTGTGACTACCTCCTATTAGGCAGTTGCTTTCACTGGCATAACTCTGCCCCCAAGCACCAATCAGCATGGGAGAGGTACTAATGGTAAGGGGAACAAGTCCACTTTCCATTGGTCCAGCAATGAGGTGGCACTGCCCTAGGACTGCCCTAGGACTGAAGCAGACCACAAGGAACAAGAGGATAGTAAAAGTGTCTGAAATGGCCACTGGGGGCCAAGAAAATGCAGAATGAAGCTCCGTCCCCTTGGAGGACCAGCTGGCACCAGGTATTTATGGTGTTCTGTTGCCTATGCCCAGGAAATGTCTCATGGGGTCCCCTTCTCCCTGGAGATGAAGCACAGAGAAATGTCTTAAGGGGCTTGCATGCACCTCTTTTCATGATTAAAATGGGCCCCATGGGACCCCATCCCCCCTGGGACTCAATGATGCCTCTGGGAGGGAATGCACATGAACCCCTTCCCCTATTGTATTGGCCCCTGGGGTACCCTGTCTCCCCTGGGGCAAGGTTTCCTCTACTCTGTACCTCTGTTTGGTGGGGACAGGTAGCGCACTGCAGCTATCACCATGCCCATACTAAAGATAATGGGAAAATTTGGCTCCCGGCCAGCACAGAGCAGTTGTGCCCAGAACAGACAGGGACCTGGAACCTCAAGGGATTAGCAGAGACACCCAAACCCATATGAAAATTTGAAGTGCGAAGGCTGCTTTATTTTTTTAAAAAGACAAGCGAAAGGATAGGCACATGGCTTGGAGGAATGCCTCTTAAGCCCTCACGCCTTAGTATCAACCTCAGGGACATCATAAAAATGTACATATTTTTGCTAGAGGTGTCCCAGAGAGGGTAGGAACACAACTATTATGGGGAGAATCATTTTGGGGGCTATTAGCAGAATGGCAACCTTCACTGGAGCCAGAAATTGAAATTCTTAATGGTCGCTCCAGGTCTCTCAGGCAGACAAATTGATGGCCCGGGGAGACTTTATTCCGGTTTTCAACACTCTAGAAGCTGGTGAATTTGTATGGAGGGCTTGGAATGCAGAGACTCCCATAGGTGGGTCCTAAGGCTTTTTTTGTAGCATGACAAATATAGAAAAAAGTCTCATGGACATGTTTTATTGGAATTAAAAAAGCTTTAATGACAATTACAATTTTATAATGAAGAACTGCATGGTTTAATGAAGGTCACTGAAGTGCTTTATTATCCAGTCACAAGGTTAACAGTGATTCATTGCATGCCCTAATGAATGTCATTAGAAGGTGGTATGATCCACAACAGTTTTAACAGTGTTTCATTGGCTAATTATGTCATATTTCTGCTTTTATTAATGTGATAACACACTGGTAAACCCAGTAGGCCTGCCGTTTGATAACAACACCTCATTGTATTGTTTATAGTATATGTGAGAGGGTATTGTAGTGATAGGTTTAAGGGCCCGCTAAGAGTGTGGACTGTTAGAAGGGTATCACCATCAATATTTCAGCCTGCCTACTTATACATATTTGTAAATTAATGCGTAGTATTGAGCAGTGTTTGCAGTACTTTTTATATAAGTAAAGGCACTGGGTGGTAAATGATATATTGGATGTTGTTCATTGGGGTGCAGAAGTGCTTCATGTTAAACAAGGTAAAGACTGAGCACACCTGATATAGATTGCAGAGGTATGTTTCAAAGTAGGTTGTGGCTTAAAGCCAAAGTCTGTGAAAAACTCTGTGAGAAAAGCCAAAGCATTTGTTGACAATAGATTATCCACCAGTGGATGTCTGGGCATTTGCCTATATTAAATTGTTTTGATACAGTGTTATAGATAAAGCCTACATTTGAAGGACATTTATAAGGTGAGGATGATTATTTCCAGAACTTCGCAGAAGATTTTGAAGCATTGTAGATTGTTGAATAATGTAGAATGTAGGGGTAACCCATTTAGAGGTGGTTTAACTCCAACTGGTGTTGTAAGCATGTCTCTAAGGTTGTTTGCCATTGTACTTATCTCAGGAATGTTTGTAGTGTATTTTACCAAACTACAGAGGGTTGTCCCTAGTGCCTGGCAGAAAGTGTCTTATCAGTGGCAAATGCATACCTGTCAATTCTTGACTTAAAATTGCAAGTCATGTGAAGTTTTTGGAGGCATATTGTTTGTTAGGTGAGTGAATACCAGTAAAAATATTGTAACATCCACCAAGTGTTGACGATTTAACAGATATGCTATGTGTCAGGTTTGTGGTCAATGGTTATGTCCATTATAACTTGATTGGTAATACAAAAAATTGGGCACAGGCTTAGCTTGTAGAATTACTTCAGTTCACAAACCTCATGGAACATTATCACAAGCATCAAATATGTCATGTGAGATGTCATCAGTAATGCCATAAAGAATGTCTTTCCATGTGTCATATATGTGGGGTCATAAGCAGCGCATGACGTGAGCCAGGTTCACTAAACTATAACTGGTGAATTTCAGTGACTTTTCAGTTTATATTATTAGAAAAAACAAAGATTGAATATGAGTTATATTTAGGAAACCGTTATTAATAATTTGTATACTAAACCAACTTAAACTACACAAGTATTAGAAATTCTAAAGTTACAGTTATAACTTTAAGTCATAATTTTCTCCCCACCCAAAACTTACTATAACTTGCGCACCTTCATAACCGGTGTTGTGTACTTGCTAGCCAGACCACATGAACTATTCCTTACACCTTCTCCATGCACAGCTTATATGTTTCCATATAACATCACTTATACTACGTTAAATCATAGCATAGCAACTCTCTTATAACATCTGAAATTCCATAATTTATGAGAACATTGTGCATGGTAGCAGGGTGAGTTATACTCTCTATAGAGTAGAGTGTCCTGCCTTAGAGTGTTGTGATGTAGAGTGTTGTGGCATAGAGTGTTGTGGCATAGAGTGTTGTGACATAGAGTGTTGTAGCATGGAGTATCATGGTGTAGAGGCGTAGAGCAGATTGGCATAGAGTGTAGTGGCATGGAGTGCAGTGGCATGTCATAGTGTAGAGTGGAGCAGCGTAGAGTTGAGCCGCTTGTCATTGCGTAGAGTAGAGTGGCATGTTATAGAGTGGCATGTCATAGAGTACCTCAGAATGGAGGTGCGTCTAGTGGAGTGCCGTAGAGTGGTGTGTCATGTCATAGAGTGGAGTAGCGTGTCATAGAGTGGAGTGGAGTGTCGTAGAGTGGAGTGAAGTGTTGTACAGTAGATTGGCGTGTCGTAGAGTAGAGTTGCGTTTCATAGAGTGGAGGGCCAAAGAGTGGAGTAGCGTAGAGTGGAGTGTCATACAGTATCAAGTCATAGAGGGTTGTGGCATAGAGTGCTGTAGTATAGAGTGTTGTGGCGAAGTGCGGAGAGGTATAGAGTGGAGTGGCATACAGTGAAGTGGCATAGAGTGGAGTGGTGTAGAGTGGAGGGGCATAAAGTGAAGTGCTGTAGACTGGAGTGGCATGTCATAGAGTGCAGTTGCGTTTTGCAGAGTGGAGTGGCGTGTCGGACAGTGGCGTGGCGTGGCATATCGCAGAGTGGAGTGGCATGGAGTATCGTAGAGTGGAGTGTCGTACAGTGCAGTGACATGTCGTAGAGTGCAGTGGCGTATCATAGAGCGGAGTGGCATATCGTACAATGAAGTACACTGAAGTGGCATGGACTGGAGTGTTGAACAGTGTCATGCCGTAGAGTGTTGCGACATAGAGTGTTGTGGCGTAGAGTGTGGTGGCATAGAGTGTTGTGGCATTGAGTGTTGTGGCATAGGGTGTTGTGGCGTAGACTGGAGTGGTGAGGTGTCGAGTGGTGTAGATTGGAGTGGAGCAGACTGGAGTGGCATAGAGTGGAATGTCGTAGAGTGGAGTGGCATGAAGTGTAGTAGAGTGGAGTAGAGTTGCATAGAGTGGGATGAATAGAATGGAGTACAGTGTTGCAGAGTGTCATATTGTAGAGTGGAGTAGGGTGGCATGTCGTAGAGTGGCAAGTCGTAGAGTGGAGTAGAGTGGCGTAGAGTGGAGGGGCATAGAGTGGAGCAGAGTGCTGTAGAATGGAGTGGCATAGAGTGGAGTGGCATCTCACAGAGTACAGTATGTTCAGTGTCAGAGTAGCATTTCATAGTGTTTTAGAGACGATTAGCGTTTCATAGTGGGGAGTGTCGTGTTGTGTCATAGAGTAGAGTGGAGTGGCGGGTTGTTCAGTGTCTTTTGCTATCCATAATTTTTTTAAATTTCAATAGGTTCCGTCGAATGTTTGAATGTCATAGAGTAGAGTTTTTTAAAACTATACAAAACAATAACAATAATTTTCCCTACCTATACAGACTTTACTAAAGCGCCTATGTATCTCAAAATCAGTAATTAGCTATATTTCACGTTCAAGCCCAGAACACTGACAAAGTGTGACCTAAACAATATAGCTGCCTTTTTATTTTGTATGGGCTTTCATTAACTAGTAATACTGGGTTTTGTCATCACTGTTTTGTCAGTGATATATCGCAACATTACATTGGTATACTGCAGCCCAATAAATCATTAAGATGTTGTATTATTACTTAAAAACTACTGAAACAATTTACATCAAAGAACAAAAAGAACCCTTTTCACATCATAATCTATATTTCTGGCAAATTTTATGAAAATCTATTCAGCCATTTTTATGGCTGTCTAAAAAGTCTATGAAAAATGCACTGGTGAAAAAAATCATGTTTGTGACCTTCCCTTTTTTCTTTGCACCCCTTTAACTTATCACCACAAAAGCTTGCATCATCCATCAATGTAGAAAAAGGAATAGGTCTTCAAAGTTTCAAGGAGATTTGTCAAACGGTGTTAAAGTTATTATCAATCAAAAATGTAAGGAGTCCTTATCTCTCGCAGTCCTAACAATAACTGCTGAGTGGCTACTGTCACTCTGTTTCTCATATATATATATATATATATGCGCCAATCTCCTCCACTCCTCACTGGCTTGTTTTCCTCGCCTAGATAGAAGCACGGACACCGATTTAAATGCAAAATAGTGCTTTATTGTTTCCCTTCAGCAGTTGCCGGCCACAACGCGTTTCAGCCCCGGAGGGCCTTGATCACATGACGCGCCCACAGTAATGCTACCATCTTTTTATGTCTTTTTTCCATTGCTTTGTTAAAGTGACAAGTGCATATATTACTATCAGTCATAGATAACGAGAACAGACTCATTTACACACATGGGAATCATTAGTTAGTTTTTACTATTAGATATCTTCATATTGCGTTGTTGTTCACGGCAAATGGAATCACTTAATTTGTTTTCCACATTGCACTCTATAATGATTGAGTCATAATTAAAATCAAAGTATAAATACTTTTACTAAAATTTAAATAACACAATATAACATTATAAAAGCCCTAAAATATCTAAAACAACAATATGGTTGGGATTCATAGAATATTTGTTTCTCCTTTTAATCCTCCCTTTTCCCTGAATCTAATTGTGTTCATACCATATGTAATGTGCAAATACGCTATTCTGTTCTGTAAACATTTACTATGTAAACCTATTAACTGATCAAAAGTGCAAAGTGCTTAAATATTAAAATTGTATATCCCTTTACCTAAAATTGTGAAATGAAAATTATTATGTTAAAAATTAGTGACTAATGATACCTTAAAACTATGCTAAAAAAAAAATTTATTTCGAAAGGGGTTCACGGCATAATTTCTGTCTGATGAAAGTTTACCCTTGTTAGTCCCGGTTTTAATACCTACTGGCAACTAATAGTTCACTTCTCAATTTAAAGTGCTTATAGACAGGTGTATAAATCCTCCGTTGCGTTTAGACCCCCCGGCTGCTTGGAATCGAGGTCTAAGATATATCTTGTTTCAAGCTTGCGCAACTGTTTTTCTTCACCCCTGTTGCCACTTTATGAAGAAACCTCGCTCTTCAACACGATCCCATCCGCAGGAGACAAACGAGAGTGGACCCAAAGTAAGTGCTATTTTGTTTTTATTGCTTAGAAAATAGCTCCGCCATGACGCGTTTCGGCAGTTCGCCTGCCTTGATCACATGACTATATATAGTCATATATATATATGAATATATATATATATATATATATATTTTTTTTTCACAAAAAGGTTGCCCCACTGAAGACACCACACACGAGGAATAAAACACAGATTGGTTACCGGCAGCAGCAGTATCCGCATCTCACACCGGTTCCCATTAAAATGCCAAACGCGTTTTGGACAATCTTATGTCTTTGATCACTGGCTATCAAAAACAGAAGCAACGGATTTCCTGGAACATTTTATTTAAAAAGTCCAAGTTACGCCCTGATGGGCGTGGCACAATAGCCTGCTGGTTCTCGTAGTTCCAATTATCCTACCCAAGTGGGTGCCGTTGCTTCCATAATTCAAATATAATTTGCCCATGAGGGTTCACAATGATAATGTTGCCCAAGGTGGTTGAAGCGATGTACAGAAAACCAGGACTGCTGCCCATATGTACCGGCAACACCGGTCTCCTCGTTTCTCACAGCGCTCATGATTCACGCGCTGCAGAAGCCGCTTACCCAGCAGCGGGGCGTCTTCGCGGCTGTAGTGGCCGCTAAATATTTTTCACGAAAAGGTTGCCCCACTGAAGATGCCACACACGAGGAATAAAACACACATTGGTTACCGGCAGCAGCAGTATCCGTATCTCACACCGGTTCCCATTAAAATGCCAAACGCGTTTCGGACAATCTTATGTCCTTGATCACTGGCTATCAAAAACAGAAGCAATGGATTTTCTGGAACATTTTATTTAAATAGTCCAAGTTACGCCCTGCTGGGCGTGGCACAATAGCCTGCTGGTTCTCGTAGTTCCAATTATCCTACCCAAGTGGGTGCCGTTGCTTCCATAATTCAAATATAATTTGCACATGAGGGTTCACAATGATAATGTTGCCCAAGTGGGTTGTAGCGATGTACAAAAAACCAGGACTGCAGCCCATATGTACCGGCAACACCGGTCTCCTCGTTTCTCACAGCGTTCATGATTCACGTGCTGCAGAAGCACCTTACCCAGCAGCGGGGTGTCTTCCCGGCTGGACTGGCCGCTAAATCTTTTTCACAAAAA
Source organism: Calotriton arnoldi (assembly GCA_963921515.1). Lineage (NCBI taxonomy): Eukaryota > Metazoa > Chordata > Amphibia > Caudata > Salamandridae > Calotriton > Calotriton arnoldi. The sequence goes on along the minus strand of CAWUFW010004411.1, from coordinate 1,371,815 downwards.
GGTTGCCCCACTGAAGACGCCACACACGAGGAATAAAACACACATTGGTTACCAGCAGCAGCAGTATCCGTATCTCACACCGGTTCCCATTAAAATGCCAAACACGTTTCGGACAATCTTATGTCCTTGATCACTGGCTATCAAAAACAGAAGCAATGGATTTTCTGGAACATTTTATTTGAATAGTCCAAGTTACGCCCTGATGGGCGTGGCACAATAGCCTGCTGGTTCTCGTAGTTCCAATTATCCTACCCAAGTGGGTGCCGTTGCTTCCATAATTCAAATATAATTTGCACATGAGGGTTCACAATAATAATGCTGCCCAAGTGGGTTGAAGCAATGTACCAAAAACCAGGACTGCTGCCCATATGTACCAGCAACACCGGTCTCATCGTTTCTCACAGCGCTCATGATTCACGCGCTGCAGAAGCTGCTTACCAAGCAGCGGGGCGTCTTCGCGGCTGGAATGGCCGCTAAATCTTTTTCACAAAAAGGTTGCCCCTCTGAAGACGCCACACACAAGGAATAAAACACACATTGGTTACCGGCAGCAGCAGTATCCGTATCTCACACCGGTTCCCATTAAAATGCCAAACACGTTTCGGACAATCTTATGTCCTTGATCACTGGCTATCAAAAACAGAAGCAATGGATTTTCTGCAACATTTTATTTAAATAGTCCAAGTTACACGATGATGGGCGTGGCACAATAGCCTGCTGGTTCTCGTAGTTCCAATTATCCTACCCAAGTGGGTGCCGTTGCTTCCATAATTCAAATATAATTTGCACATGAGGGTTCACAATGATAATGTTGCCGAAGTGTGTTGAAGCGATGTACAGAAATCCAGGACTGCTGCCCATATGTACCGGCAACACCGGTCTCCTCGTTTCTCACAGCGCTCATGATGCACGCGCTGCAGAAGCCGCTTACCCAGCAGCGGGGCGTCTTCGCGGCTGGACTGGCCGCTAAATCTTTTTCACAAAAAGGTTGCCCCACTGAAGACGCCACACACGAGGAATAAAACACACATTGGTTACCGGCAGCAGCAGAATCCGTATCTCACACCTGTTCCCATTAAAATGCCAAACGTGTTTCGGACAATCTTATGTCCTCGATCACTGTTTAACTGTTTAAGTGAGTGAATAAACGTGTCTTAGTGAATCCATGCGTGAATAACTAATCTGTGTGAATGTCTGTATCAGTCTGTCAGTTGGTGTGTAAGTGGCTGCATGGGTTGGTGAGCAGATACATGAGTGTCAATATGGGTTAATGATTGGTTGTCTGAGTACCTGTATGGCTGCCTGAGTGTCTGTGTGTTGTGTGACTCCCTGCACGGATGTGTGAATGGGTTATTCACTGAGGGTATGGGTTCATGAGTGCATCTGCGAGGGGCTGTATGGGTGAGTGAGTGTGCGTATGGCTGTGTTGGTGAGTGAATGGATGTCTCACTGGTATATGTGTGAGTAACTACACATGTGAAAGGCAGTATGTGTGAGTGATGGAGTATATAAGTGACTATATGTGAGAGTGAGTGATTGTGAGAGTGGCTGTATGGATGAGTGTGTGCTTGTGTCAGTGATTGTATAAGAGAGTAAGTATGTGTTAGTATCTGTTTGAATAAGTGAGGTGGTGTGTGTATAACTGTATAGGTGAATAAATGGCAGTGTGATTGATTCTTTGGGTGACTGACTAGGTGTGTGAGTAACTCTATGGGTGAGTGGCGGTATGTGAGTGTCTGTATGGGTATTTGAGTGCATATATCAGTGGCTGTATTGATGAGTGACTGCGTGAATGAGTGACTGTATGGATGAATGAGTGGATGTGTATGTAGACCTATGAATCAGTGAGTGGGTATGTACTAACTGGTATTGGCGTGTCCATGGTTTCGAGGATGATAGTCTGTATTTTAGAGTTGGTATAGGAAAGGTTATATTAGGGTGTGAGGAGGTACATTAGATATTAAGTGGATGATGTAATCAGTGATGTCATTTGAGATGTCATCAGTGAAGTCATCAGTGATGTCACTGACCATGTCATGAGTGGTGTAATATGTGACGTCATCAGAAGTGCATTGCGGGGACGCGAGTTATAGTTAGCGCTGAATTTCTCTGGTTTTATACGAGTGAAATGTCACCCTAACTATAACGTCCCTGAAACCTGTGGTTTTTTCACTGAATTTCTAAGGTTTTTTAAATGCTAATTCCTAACTATAACGTTCCTGAAACCTGTGTTTTTTTTCAGTGAATTTCTAAGGTTATTTAAATGCTAATTTCGAACTATGCCTACACAGGTAGAACATGTACAGAAAGAGGAAGAAAGGCACAGAAAGAAGCAAGAGAAATGCAGAAAGAGGGTAGAGAGGTGCAGAAAGAGGAAGAAAGGTGCAGAAAGAAGCAAGAATAATGCATAAAGAGGCAACAGAAGTCCTGAAAAAGGAAGAAAGGTGGAGAAAAAAGCAAGAGAAGTGCATAAAGAAGCAATAGAGGTGCAGAAAGAGGCCTACTTTGACTGTACCTTACCACAGACTCATACAAAGTAGCCTAATCACTAATCCTTTTCCCAAGATTTATTAAGCCTCACTTTTCTCTTGAAGGTTCACTATTCATCGACTGTTCAGAATGTTAGGCCTACCAAATGTAAAACAGCAATCCTAACCATATCACTGTTGTAAGTCTGACCAAGTTTGTCAAGGTATGCATGAGTGTGTCTGTGCTTTTACCTACTGACATGTTACATAAAAATAAATATAGAAATTCTTGAATACCTGTGTTTCAAACAGCATACTCTGTAAATTTGTGTACAAAAAGGTGTATGTATTTCTTTCTGCTCATAATACAGGGCACATGGGTATTCAATAGTACATTTGAGGGGCTCTATAATGCCTATATACATAAGACATGTCTGCCTGTGCAACCGAATGACAGAGCAGAACTAAGAAGCTTTGACCATCTACAAGAGAAACTACCCGCTTTTTAAGCTAACATCTTCAGATGCACAACACATGTGAAAATACATGTACAAGTAGACATACACCTCAGTCACGATAGCACGCAGACCTTTAAACTTGACAGCTTGCACTTCCCATTTGAATTGAGAAACAGGCGAGAGAAGTACAGAAAGAAGCAAGAGAATTGCAGAAAAAAAGAGAGGTGCAGAAAGAGTAAGAAATGTGCAGAAAGAGGCAGGAGAAGTGCAGAAAGAGGCAAGAGAACTGCAGAAAGAGGCAAAGGAGGTGCAGAAAGAGGGAGCAGGGGTGCAGACAGAGGCAAGAGAGGTACAGAAAGAGGCACGAGGGGTACAGAAATTTGCAAGAGATGTGCAGAAAGAAGCAAGAGAAGTGCAGAAAGAAGCAAAAGAGGTGCAGAAAGAGGCAAGAGAACTGCAGAAAGAGGCAAGAGAGGTGCAGAAAGAGGCAAGAGAGGTGCAGAAAGAGGCAAGATAGGTGCAGCAACAGGCATGAGGGGTGCTGAAAAAAGCAACAGAGGCATAGAAAGAAGAAAGAGAAGTGATGAAAGAGACAAGAGAGTTGCAGAAAGAAACAAGAGATGTGCAGAAAAAAGCAAAAGTGGTGCAGAAACAGGCACGTGAGGTGCAGAAAGAGGCAAGAGGGGTGCAGAAAGAGGCAAGAGAGGTGCAGCAACAGGCAAGAGGGGTGCTGAAAAAAGCAACAGAACTGCAGAGAGAGGCAAGAGAAGTACAGAAACAGGCAACAGAGGTGCAGAAAGACGGAAGAGGGGTACAGAAAGAGGGAAGAGGGGTACAGAAAGAAGCAAGAGAGATGCAGAAAGAAGCAAGAGAAGTGCAGAAAGAGGCAAGAGAGATGCAGAAAGAGGCAAGAGAGGTGCAGAAAGAGGGAGCAGTGGTGCAGACAGAGGCAAAAGAGGTACAGAAAGAGGCAACAGGGGTATAGAAATTTGCAAGAGATGTGCAGAAAGAAGCAAGAGAGGTGCAGAAAGAAGCAAGAGAAGTGCAGAAAGAAGCAAAAGAGGTGCAGAAAGAGGCAAGAGAGCTACAGAAAGAGGCAATAGAGGTACAGAAAGAGGCAAGAGAGGTGCAGAAAGACGCAAGAGGGGTGCAGAAAGAGGTAAGAGGGATGCAGAAAGAGGCAAGAGAAGTGCAGAAAAAAGCAACAGATGTGCAGAAAGAGGCGAGAGAAGTGCAGAAAGAGGCAAGAGAGATGCAGAAAGAGGCAAGAGAGGTGCAGAAAGAGGGAGCAGGGGTGCAGACAGAGGCAAGAGAGGTACAGAAAGAGGCAAGAGAGGTGTAGAAATGTACAAGAGATGTGCAGAAAGAAGCAAGAGAGGTGCAGAAAGAAGCAAGAGAAGAACAGAAAGAAGCAAAAGAGGTATAGAAAGAGGCAAGAGAACTGCAGAAAGAGGCAAGAGAGGTGTAGAAATAGGCAAGAGAGGTGCAGGAAAAGGGAAGAAGGGTGCAGAAAGAGGCAAGAGGGGTGTAGAAAGAAGCAAGAGAGGTACAGAAAGAAACAAGAGAAGTGCAGAAAGAAGTAACAGAGGTGCAGAAAGACGCAAGAGGGGTGCAGAAAGAGGTAAGAGGGATGCAGAAAGAGGCAAGAGAAGTGCAGAAAAAAGCAACAGATGTGCAGAAAGAGGCGAGAGAAGTGCAGAAAGAGGCAAGAGAGATGCAGAAAGAGGCAAGAGAGGTGCAGAAAGAGGGAGCAGGGGTGCAGACAGAGGCAAGAGAGGTACAGAAAGAGGCAAGAGGGGTGTAGAAATGTACAAGAGATGTGCAGAAAGAAGCAAGAGAGGTGCAGAAAGAAGCAAGAGAAGAACAGAAAGAAGCAAAAGAGGTATAGAAAGAGGCAAGAGAACTGCAGAAAGAGGCAAGAGAGGTGTAGAAATAGGCAAGAGAGGTGCAGGAAAAGGGAAGAAGGGTGCAGAAAGAGGCAAGAGGGGTGTAGAAAGAAGCAAGAGAGGTACAGAAAGAAACAAGAGAAGTGCAGAAAGAAGCAACAGAGGTCTAGAAAGAGGCAAGAGGGGTGCAGAAAGAGGGAAGACGAGTGCAGAAAGAGAGAAGAGGGGTGCAGAAAGAGGCAAGAGGGGTGCATAAGGAGGCAAGAGAGGTACAGAAACAGGCAGGTGAGGTGCAGAAAGAGGCAACAGAGGTGCAGAAACAGGCAAGAGAGGTGCAGAAACAGGCAAGAGAAGTGCAGAAAGAGGCAAGAGAAGTGCTGAAAGATGCAACAGAGGCATAGAAAGAAGAAAGAAGTGATGAAAGAGACAAGAGAGTTGCAGAAAGAAACAAGAGACGTGCAGAAAAAAGCAAAAGTGGTGCAGAAAGAGGCAAGAGAGGTGCAGAAAGAGGCAAGAGAGGTGCAGAAAGAGGCAAGAGAGGTGCAGCAACAGGCAAAAGGGGTGCTGAAAAAAGAAACAAAAATGCAGAGAGAGGCAAGAGAAGTACAGAAACAGGCAACAGAGATGCAGAAAGAGGGAAGGGGGTACAGAAAGAGGGAAGAGGGGTACAGAAAGAAGCAAGAGAGATGCAGAAAGAAGCAAGAGAAGTGCAGAAAGAGGCATGAGGGGTGTAGAAAGAAGCAAGAGAGGTATAGAAAGAGGGAAGACTAGTGCAGAAAGTGGCAACAGGGGTGAAGAAAGAAGCAAGAGAGGTGCAGAAAGAAGCAAGAGGGATGCATGAAGAAGCAAGAGAGGTACAGAAAGAAGCACGGGAAGTGCAGAAAGACGCAATAGGGGTGCAGAAAGAGACTAGAGGGGTGCAGAAAGAGGCGAGAGAAGTGCAGAAAAAAGCAAAAGTGGTGCAGAAAGAGGCACTTGAGGTGCAGAAAGAGGCAAGAGAGGTACAGAAACAGGCAACAGAGGTGCAGAAAGAGGGAAGAGGGGTACAGAAAGAAGCAAGAGAGATGCAGAAAGAAGCAATAGGGGTGCAGAAAGAGACCAGGGGGGTGCAGAAAGAGGTATGAGAAGTGCAGAAAGAAGCAACAGAGGTACAGAAGGAGGCAAAAGAACTGCAAAAAAGAGCATCTGAGTTGCAGACAAGATCAAAAGAGGTGCAAAAAGAGGGCACAGGGGTGCAGACAGAGGCAAGAGAGGTGCAGAAAGAGGGAAGACGGGTGCAGAAAGAGGCAATAGGGGTGCAGAGATATGCAAGAGAGGTACACAAAGAAACAAGAGCAGTGCAGAAAGAACCAGCAGAGGTGCAGAAAGAGGCAAGATGGGTGCAGAAAGAGACAAGAGAAGTGCATAAAGAAGCAAAATAAATATAGAAAGAGGCAGGAGGGGTGCAGAACGAGGCAAGAGAGGTGCACAAAGAGGCAAGAGAGGTGCAACAACATGCAAGAGGGGTGCTGAAAAAAGCAACAGAAATACAGAGAGGGGCAAGAGAAGTACAGAAACAGGCAACAGAGGTGCAGAAAGAGGTAAGAGGGGTACAGAAAGAGTGAAGAGGGGTACAGAAAGAAGCAAGAGATATGCAGAAAGAAGCAAGAGAAGTACAGAAAGAGGCATGAGGGGTATAGAAAGAAGCAAGAGAGGTGTAGAAAGAGGGAAGACTAGTGCAGAAAGTGGCAACAGGGGTGCAGAAAGAAGCAAGAGAGGTACAGAAAGAAGAGAAGTGCAGAAAGAAGCAACAGAGGTGCAGAAAGAGGCGAGAGAAGTTCAGAAAGAGGCAAGAGAGATGCAGAAAGAGGCAAGAGAGGTGCAGAAAGAGGCAAGAGGGGTGCAGAAAGAGGCAAGAGGGGTGCAGAAAGAAGCAAGAGAGGTACAGAAAGAAGCAAGGGAAGTACAGAAAGATGCAATAGGGGTGCAGAAAGAGACTAGAGGGGTGCAGAAAGAGGCAAGAGAAGTGCAGAAAGAAGCAACAGAGGTGCAGAAGGAGGCAAGAGAACTGCAGAAAAAGGCATCTGAGTTGTAGACAAAATCAAAAAAGGTGCAGAAAGAGGGAACGGGGTGCAGACAGAGGCAAGAGAGGTGCAGAAAGAGGCAAGAGAAGTGCTGAAAGAAGCAACAGAGGCATAGAAACAGGCAGGTGAGGTGCAGAAAGAGGCAACAGAGGTGCAGAAACAGGCAAGAGAGGTGCAGAAACAGGCAAGAGAAGTTCAGAAAGAGGCAAGAGAAGTGCTGAAAGAAGCAACAGAGGCATAGAAAGAAGAAATAGAACTGATGAAAGAGACGAGAGTTGCAGAAAGAAACAAGAGCAGTGCAGAAAGAATCAGCAGAGGTGCAGAAAGAAGCAAGAGAAGTGCATAAAGAAGCAAAAGAAATGTAGAAAGAGGCAGGAGGGGTGCAGAAAGAGGCAAGAGAGGTGCAGAAAGAGGCAAGAGAGGTGCACAAAGAGGGAAAAAGGGTACAGAAAGAGGCAAGAGGGGTGTAGAAAGAAGCAAGAGAGGTACAGAAAGAAACAAGAGAAGTGCAGAAAGAAGCAACAGAGGTGTAGAAACAGGCAAGAGAGGTGCAGACACAGGCAAGAGAAGTGCAGATAGAGGCAAGAGGGGTACAGAAAGAGGCAAGAGAGTACAGAAACAGGCAGGTGAGGTGCAGAAAGAGGCAACAGAGGTGCAGAAACAGGCAAGAGAGGTGCAGAAACAGGCAAGAGAAATGCTGAAAGAAGCAACAGAGGCATAGAAAGAACAAAGAGAAGTGATGAAAGAGACAAGAGAGTTGCAGAAAGAAACAAGAGACGTGCAGAAAAAAGCAAAAGTGGTGCAGAAAGAGGCACATGAGGTGCAGAAAGAGGCAAGAGAGGTGCAGTAAGAGGCAAGAGAGGTGCAGAAAGAGGCAAGAGAGGTGCAGCAACAGGCAAGAGGGGTGCTGAAAAAAGCAACAGAAATGCAGAGAGAGGCAAGAGAAGTACAGAAACAGGCAACAGAGGTGCAGAAAGAAGGAAGAGGGGTACAGAAAGAGGGAAGAGGGGTACAGAAAGAAGCAAGAGAGATGCAGAAAGAAGCAAGAGAAGTGCAGAAAGAGGCATGAGGGTTGTAGAAAGAAGCAGGAGAGGTGTAGAAAGAGGGAAGACTAGTGCAGAAAGTGGCAACAGGGGTGCAGAAAGAAGCAAGAGAGGTGCAGAAAGAAGCAAGAGAAGTGCAGAAAGAAGCAACAGAGGTGCAGAAAGAGGCAAGAGAAGTGCAGAAAGAGGCAATAGAGATGCAGAAAGAGGCAAGAGAGGTGCAGAAAGAGGCAAGAGGGGTGCAGAAAGAGGCAAGAGGTGTGCAGAAAGAAGCAAGAGAGGTACAGAAAGAAGCAAGGGGAGTGCAGAAAGAAGCAATAGGGGTGCGGAAAGAGACTAGAGGGGTGCAGAAAGAGGCAAGAGAAGTGCAGAAAGAAGCAACAGAGGTGCAGAAGGAGGCAAGAGAACTGCAGAAAAAGGCATCTGAGTTGCAGACAAAATCAAAAGAGGTGCAGAAAGAGGGAACGGGGTGCAGACAGAGGCAAGAGAGGTGCAGAAAGAAGCAAGAGGGGTGCAGAAATTTGCAAGAGATGTGCAGAAAGAAGCAAGAGAGGTGCAGGAAAAGGTAAGAAGGGTGCAGAAAGAGGCAAGAGGGGTGTAGAAAGAAGCAAGAGAGGTACAGAAAGAAACAAGAGAAGTACAGAAAGAAGCAGCAAAGGTGTAGAAAGAGGCAAGGGGGTGCAGAAAGAGGCAAGAGGGGTGCAGAAAGAGGGAAGACGAGTGCAGAAAGAGGGAAGAGGGGTGCAGAAAGAGGCAAGAGGGGTGCAGAAAGAGGCAAGAGAGGTACAGACACAGGCAGGAGAGGTGCAGAAAGAGGGAGCAGGGGTGCAGAAAGAGGTAAGAGAGGTGCAGAACGAGGGAAGAAGGATGTAAAAAGAGGCAAGAGGTGTGCAGAAAGAAGCAAGTGAGGAGCAGAAAGAGGCAACAGAGGTACAGAAACAGGCAAGAGAGGTGCAGAAACAGGCAAGAGAAGTGCAGAAAGAGGCAAGAGAAGTGCAGAAAGAGGCAAGAGAAGTGCTGAAAGAAGCAACAGAGGTGTAGAAAGAAGAAAGAGAAGTGATGAAAGAGACAAGAGAGTTGCAGAAAGAAACAAGAGATGTGCAGAAAAAAGCAAAAGAGGTGCAGAAAGAGGCACGTGAGGTGCAGAAAGAGGCAAGAGAGGTGCAGAAAGAGGCAAGAGAGGTGCAGAAAGAGGCAAGAGGGGTGCAGAAAGAGGCAAGAGGGGTGCTGAAAAAAGCAACAGAAATGCAGAGAGAGGCAAGAGAAGTACAGAAACAGGCAACAGAGGTGCAGAAAGAGGGAAGAGGGGTACAGAAAGTGGGAAGAGGGGTACAGAAAGAAGCAAGAGAGATGCAGAAAGAAGCAAGAGAGGTACAGAAAGAGGCAAGAGGGGTGCAGAAAGAGGCAAGAGGGGTGTAGAAAGAAGCAAGAGAGGTACAGAAAGAAGCAAGGGAAGTGCAGAAAGAAGCAATAGGGGTGCAGAAAGAGCTAGAGGGGTGCAGAAAGAGGCAAGAGAAGTGCAGAAAGAAGCAACAGAGGTGCAGAAGGAGGCAAGAGAACTGCAGAAAAAGGCATCTGAGTTGCAGACAATATCAAAAGAGGTGCAAAAAGAGGGAACAGGGGTGCAGACAGAGTCAAGAGAGGTGCAGAAAGAGGCAATAGGGGTGCAGAAATATGCAAGAGAGGTACACAAAGAAACAAGAGCAGTGCAGAAAGAACCAGCAGGGGTGCAAAAAGAGGCAAGAGGGGTGCAGAAAGAGGCAAGAGAGGTGCAGAAAGAGGCAAGAGAGGTGCACAAAGAGGGAAGAAGGGTACAGAAAGAGGCAAGAGGGATGCAAAAAGAAGTAAGAGAGGTGCAGAAAGAAGCAACAGAAGTGCAGAAAGAAGCAACAGAGGTGCTGAAAGAGACAAGAGGGGTGCAGAAAGAGGCAAGAGAAGTTTTTGTTTTTTTTGTTTTTTTTATGGAGTTTTTTATAGCGCGAACTTGACCCCCGTATCGGGTATCAGAGCGCTTTACATAGCACCAGTTGCGTTACATGAGGACACATTCATTTTTTGTTAGGCACGGGGAGATTAAGTGATTTGCCCAGAGTCACAGGATGTTCAGCCTCATTGCTGAGACTCGAACCCGGTTTCCCAGATTGGAGGTCGACCTCCCTAGCCGAAGCAATAGAGGTGCAGAAAGAGGCAAGAGAAGAGCAGAAAGAGGCAAGAGGGTGCAGAAACAGGCAGGAGAGGTGCAGAAAGAGGCAACAGGAGTTCAGAAAGAGGCAAGAGAGGTGCAGAAAGAGGGAAGAAGGGTGCAGAAAGAGGCAAGAGGGGTGCAGAAAAAAGCAAGTGAGGTGCTGAAAGAGGCAACAGAGGTGCATAAACAGGCAAGAGGGATGCAGAAAGAAGCAACAGAAATCCAGAAAGAGGCAAGAGAAGTGCAGAAAGAGACAAGAGAAGTGCAGAAAGTGTCAAGAGAGGTGCAGAAACAGGCAACAGAGGTGCAGAAAGAGGGAAGAGGGGTACAGAAAGACAGAAGAAGGGTGCAGAAAGAAGTAAAATAGGTGCATAAATAAGCAAGAGAAGTGCAGAAAGAAGCAAGCGAGGTGCAGAAAGAGGCAAGAGAGGTACAGAAAGAGGCAAGAGGTGCAGAAAGAGGGAAGAGGGTACAGAAATTCGCAAGAGATGTACAGAAAGAAGCAGGAGAGGTGCAGAAAGAAGCAAGAGAAGTGCAGAAAGAAGCAAAAGAGGTGCAGAAAGAGGCAAGAGGGGTGCAGAAGGAGGCAAGAGAGGTGCATAAACAGGCAAGAGGGATGCAGAAAGAAGCAACAGAAATCCAGAAAGAGGCAAAAGAAGTGCAGAAAGAGACAAGAGAAGTGCATAAAGAGTCAAGAGAGGTGCAGAAACATGCAACAGAGGTGCAGAAAGAAGGAAGAGGGGTGCAGAAAGACAGAAGCGGGGTGCAGAAAGAAGTAAAATAGGTGCAGAAAGAGGCAAGAGGTGCAGAAAGAGGCAAGAGGGTACAGAAATTTGCAAGAGATATGCAGAAAGAAGCAAGAGAGGTGCAGAAAGAAGCAAGAAAAGTGCAGAAAGAAGCAAAAGAGGTGCAGAAAGAGGCAAGAGGGGTGTAGAAGGAGGCAAGAGAGGTGCAGAAAGAAGGAAGACAAGTGCAGAAAGAGGGAAGAGGGGTGCAGAAAGAGGCAAGAGGGGTGCAGAAAGAGGCAAGAGAGGTACAGAAACAGGCAGGAGAGGTGCAGAAAAAGGGAACAGGGGTGCAGAAAGAGGTAAGAGAGGTGCAGAAAGAGGGAAGAAGGATGCAGAAAGAGGCAAGAGGGGTGCAGAAAGAAGCAAGTGAGGTGCAGAAAGAGGCAACAGAGGTGCAGAAACAGGCAAGAGAGCTGCAGAAACAGGCAAGAGAAGTGCAGAAAGAGGCAAGAGAAGTGCTGAAAGAAGCAACAGAGGTATAGAAAGAAGAAAGAGAAGTGATGAAAGAGACAAGAGAGTGGCAGAAAGAAACAAGAGACGTGCAGAAAAAAGCAAAAGAGGTGCAGAAAGAGGCACATGAGGTGTAGAAAGAGGCAAGAGAGGTGCAGAAAGAGGCAAGAGAAGTGCAGAAAGAGGCAAGAGAGGTACAGCAACAGGCAAGAGGGGTGCTGAAAAAAGCAACAGAAATGCAGAGAGAGGCAAGAGAAGTACAGAAACAGGCAACAGAGGAGCAGAAAGAGGGAAGAGGGGTACAGCCCTCCCTCCCGCCTTCCATAGCAAACTGCAATGTCCCAGGGGTGGCACCCCGGTACATTGCTGGAGCCGTCCCTGGAGGGTGGCAGTCCCCAGGGCCAAGGAGGCCTCCTGGAGGGGGGCCACGTGGCCCCCCTCCCAACACCTTTAAAGCCCCAGGGAGGTGGTGGTCCCTGGGGCAGTGTGGGGGAGGCAGGAGCCCCCCCACACTTAAGTTTATAAATTGAAAACCCGGGGAAATGGCTGTCCCTGGGGCTGCGGGGAGGGCTCGAGCCCCCCGCATTTCAACATTAAAGCCCCAGGGAGGTGGTGGTCCCCGGGGCTTGGGGGGGACCGCAAGGCCACCAACCCTAATTAAGGAAGGCCCTGGGGAGGTGGTGGTCCCCGGGGCAGCGTGGGGGGGCAGGGGCCCCCATGTGTTTTTATTATTAAAAAGCCCCAGGGAGGTGGCGGTCCCCGGGCCCACGAGTCCCCTGCATGTATTTTAAACATTGCCTCCGGGACCCGGGGGCTAAATTAAACGAAGCGCGGGAGACCACGCTTCATATATTTATTTATTTTCAGCGGGATTTACGCAACCTTCACAAATCCCACTGAAAATTTAAAAAACAAAATGCTGTGGGACCCCCTGAGCAGGCCTAGGGGGTCAGGGTGTTTCTACCCTGCCCCCTTTTCTTGTTTTTTAATGTTTTTTTTTACCTTTTTGCTTGTGACTCGGTTCAACCGAGTCACAAGATCGCTGCCAACACTTCCTGGTTTGAAGTGTTGGCAGCCAATCAGAGTCAAGCTCGTGCTCGTGAGGGTTCGCGGATCCACCGCGGTCACCAGATATCCATATTTTTTTATATATAAATTTCTATGGAACTACTGAACAGATTTACACCATTCAAAGCAAATAGTGCACTCTGGACCAAGAGATACCTTTCTGCCAAATTTGGTGTAATTCGGGCTATAGCTGCGACAAAAGTTTCCTGTAGAAATATACATGGAGAAAACACGTTTTGGGACCCCTCTTTTATCTCGGCCCCCGCTTGATGAATCACCCCGAAACTTTCAAGACCAGTGCTGACTGGAGCGCCCCATTAGTTTTGAAAATTTTGTGAAGATTCATCAAACAGTGCCACAGATATTGGCAAAAGAAGAAACGCTTTTTGAATAGAAACAGGGTCCTAACTATAACTACCTACTGGTGAGCGTGAATCCATGCTCTATTTTATCTATTTTATCTTTTACCTTCATATAAATTTCTTTCTGCTCGTCATTCAATTGTCCAACTAACTGTTCAAAATCAACACTTTCCTATCTTCCTCGTTGCATTACAGTTTCAACCTCATTCATGGCTATTGCAGCTTTGTTTTCAATAATGGATTGTCCTAGAGGATCTTGACTCAGTGATCCATAACTTTGGCTGCTTTGTGAGCTCTCCTTAGCTATCTCAGCTATCTCAGCTGCAAGCATTTCCTGCTGTTGAATCTTACCATTTAACATTTGCAAATAGTTTGCGAAGACTGAACACTGAATGCTGTCTTTCACAGCATTGAAAGAGTCTTTGTAGCAAACATAGTCTCCAAGTTATTCTGATTCAGCACACCAAGGCTAGAAGAGCTGTAGAAGAGTCAAATAGAAAAACTCTCTTTTTTCTGCAGTTTGGCAACTAAGTTTTCTGTGGTTAATTAGATTTCCTTTTGCATTTTTCACCAAACAACCATCACATTCAACTACAGCATATTTCCCTTCTTCTATGTTTTCTATTACATTCCTTTTGTATCTTTAGTGTTGAAGTACTTCATAAAGGCACATGTCTTCTAGATATGGACTCCTTCTTGGATAGTATGTGTCTAACGTATTTGATTTCACAATCTCTCTACTTTCCGGGTCAAACTCTGCTAGGTACTGGATTTCTGAGACAGACTTTAACACTCTATTTTGTGTACTTGCTTCCCCTTGACTTTGAGAACAAACTGGCCAAGTTTAACTGTCCACAGCACTCATAGGATCCCATCTCTCTATGGGGAAGCATTTTTAAGCTGAAGCTGTACAATTTTTTAGATAGAGTCTTTTCTGCAGAAATCTCCTCCCACATCTCCTTCATCTCTGTCTTCTCTGATTTTGTAGTGTATGAAGTAACGTACCAAGCAACAACGATGGAGTTGTCTGCAACAAATTGTAGATCGATATTTTCATTCCACATCTTGAGAATTACAGGGTTGTAGTCATTAATATACTTGGAAGACTCTGTTCTTCGCAGGTTGTATTTGTTCTTCGGTGATTTCCGCTGTTCACTTTTCCTTGAGAAATCACAAGTCATGGAAATCCAAAGCGAAATATTGTGTTAAAGTTTCTTTTGCATCTATAGTTTCGACAACAGTACCTCCCACTTCTATGAGTTTGAAAGCGTAGAACTTGTTGTCTCAGGCCCTTTTCACCACCGTCTTTTGGGATGGTGCATGTCACATACTGTTCTATGAAAGACAAGACAGACTCATCCCAGTCTGTTGCAAATATCGGTGCATTTTTATCCATAACAGCATGTGAATATGAGGAGCACCTCTTGCTTGTACTCTTTTTGCCAAAAGAAGTCAGTTACTTCGCCAAGAGGAGGATTTCTTTTGTTGCAGATAAAAGAAATCATAGCTTGAAACATGTGTTTAAAATATCTGCAAACATTAGTGTGAGCCAAAGAGCAAAGTTCTCCAGCTTTCTTCTCTTTGATGTCTTTAATGTTAGAGTTCACCTCTCTAAAAAATTCAAGCAGGTCATCACAGGCGTACTCAGCACAACTGAGTGTCAGAAACCAAGTAGGTGTACTTAGATTTCTCAACATACATTTCAGTTCTCCATGACGGCGATACCAATACTCGTTGGTGCCACGTTGGCACGCCATCAAATTAATCAAGTTGTACTCCAGGTTTTTGTCCTTGCCCTGAATTTTGTCAATGAATTCCTTTGCAGAGAAATGTTGAAGTCACTCTCAAACAGAAGATGGAATATGTAGGGAATACACTGCCGAAATCTTGGATCCTCTGAGTATAATCTGGTTGACCGGTATGCAGCTGCTAGTATCTGTACAGGGTGGTCATTGAAACGGCAGGAGCTCCATTTGCTTGCTTCATTTGAAAGAGATCAGTAGCATCACCGATTACTTCTTTAGAATGCAGAGGATGGATGCTGTAGTGTTCGTAAATCTCTTCTGATCTTTTTACTTTTTTACTTAACTAACATCCACTCACTCTTGCTAGATTTTTTTATTCTTCGTAGACACACCATTTACTAGAATGATAAGTGGCTCATGATCATCTCTGTGTACACCAACAGTTTTAATATTGTTTTTAAATCTAAAGGTAAGTGGACAACTCGTCCTTTAAGGCCTTTCTGAATGTCAGTTGGTGGCAGCTTCCCTGTCTTTGGCTCCCTATGAACTATAGCCTGAAATGAGTGTACACATAGTATGAGAATTGTTTCGTAAAAATTTAAATCTTGCAGTTCTTGTGGATAGATACTAATTCTAACTTGTTATGTACTGCTCTAGCTGGCATTTTGTTTTCCTCTCATTTATTATAGCAGTACTTACATATAATCTGTTGTGTAGACAGCTGAAACAGTTCCTCTACAAATAGATAAACAGCAAATTCTTGGCACTTATCTCTGTTCTCCTGTTCAGTTTTTGAGAATATAATGACATTGCGAATTTGGCTTTTGTAATGAGTGTGTCGATAATAAATACAAGCACAATTTGGTTTCTCAGATGAAACTGTGTTAAACTTCCTAATATCTTCTGTAAAGTTATCAACACTAATACCTGTGTCTTATTCCTCTACACCTTCACATACCAACCCCTCATTTTCCCTACACTCCTGTTGAGGACCAAAGAACCAAAACTGAACATCTTCAAAAACTTCCTCTGCTACTGTACCATGCAAAAGAGCTCTATTCATTCTCCTACACTTAAGGCAGGAGTTTTCACATAGTAAAGTCTCCCAACAAAATTTTGCATTTTAGAATGATGAACAGCCAACATTCTAAAGTGATGAAAGGTGCTTGTACACACTTTATTTGAAAGACATGCTAGAGAATGTCCTTGTAAATTACTATACTTCCTTACTTTGCATGGATCTAATCCTGGCAAGCCACAATTTTCAGTTTCAGACTTCTGCTTTGAAACCTGCCTAGGACAGTTCTCAAAATATCATTTGATTCCTGCTGAACACTGCAAATGCTACTACAGTCCCATTTGTACTCAGGAGCCTGTCTACGCCTTCCCTGTACCTCTTCTGCTACCACTTCCTCAACATTCCTAGGAACCATCTCCTCTTTTGGAATGGAAGTACCATCTTTCACCTCATAACAACGCCCAGTTTTTTCAACTGCATGCACTAATGTGCTCTCTTGGGAGTAGGTTTCTTCATTAAAGAAAGGCTCAGTACTGGAACTATGCTTCCATTCGCCACTGAAAATTTTGCAAAAGTTACTTCTATTTACTAGTCTTTTTTTTTTGCTTCTTTTCATCATAGACAACACTATCTTATCCAGTGTTCTCATTCTGCTCAATATCAAAATAAATAGCTTCCTCTTCAGGGCAAAGGTCTCATCAACTACAGACTCAAGACGTTCCTTTTGCTTGACTGCTTCTCATCTTTTATACTGCTTCATAGTTTTATGAGATTCTGAATTACTCTTATACGAAACATTATGACTTTAATTTCTTTAAACTGCCTTTATCTCCTTGTCAAACTACCTGCTTTCTTATATGATTTTTTGCTCTTAATGTCATGCACTTTTTGTCCTTTCTTAGTTGATTTCAAAGTTTGCTTTTATTTACTTGCTATTGCTCCCTTTGCTGTTTTCCACATACTATTTTAAGAAACGTTTTTGTTTTCTTACCAGCAACCAACAGCTCTTTTCTCTTTCACTGCATTCTGTCTGTTTTGCCCCTTTTGTTTCTCAGTTCTGAGGAGATGGTATCCTTTCCTCTGTTTCTTTCGTCTTTCAGTTTTTGTTGGCGCTGTAATTATGTTATTGTCAGTGGAACTAAATGTCTGCAAAGAGAAAAAACGAAGGAGCACATTTATGTTTTCTTTACATACTATTTAATCACATTTTTAAAGCATTTAATAGACAATGTAAACAGTTATATTACAATAGTATAGCCACTCTACCTCTATTATTTTTTATGTTTACATCTGTGTGTCTCTTCCTGAGTCAGCATATCCATTAGTGAGGTTCAACTACCGTATGTATCACTGTGATCCTGCTTGTCTAGCCATATGTATCCATGTAACTATGTATGTATTAGTTACACTGTATGCAAACATGATTGTTTGTGATAGAGTGTGGAGAAGTGTGTGACTGAGTCTCAGTGTATGCATAAGGGTGGTTTTTGGTGTGTTCGTGTATGCATGATAATGTACCTGCATATGTTAGTGTCTTCTTCCCTGTCTCACACACAGACTCTAAAGTAACAGGCCCGAGACATGTTTAAAGATCTCTGGATTGACTGTGTCAGTACTTGAATACATATGTGAGTGAGTGTATCAGTCTCTCTGCAGGTGTGTGGCTGGATGTCTAACTAACTATATCGGTATGCGAGTAGCTTTCTTAGTAATTCTATGCACTTGTATAACTATATAGAAGTGGCTGTATGGATAGCTTACTGGCTGATGTTAGTGAGTATTGGGGTATGTGAGTATGTGTGCACCTGTCTCTGTTACTGCTGGATACATAAGTGGTATGACAGTGTGTGAGTGAATGTCTAAGTTTGTCTCTCCCTATCTGACTGGGTTCTGAGTGCCTCTATGCTTCTGTAATAGGTCTATGAGTTGCAGCATTGGGTGGGAGTTTAGATGTATAACTGGTCATATGGGTCTGTAAGTGTGCATGTAACTCACTAAGACTTCAAACTGCATGTCTTACCTCTTACGCACATACCACCCTCCCTATCTCCTACCTACCTCCTACTTTAAAGGTGACATATATGTAGTAGAATGGGAGTTAAAGGCTCGCAAAAGGTTTTTACATGCCAAATCGACTTCAGTACATATATGAGTTAGTGTATCAGTCTCTCTGTGGGTGCATGACTGGATGTCCAACTATATTAGTATTTTACTGCCTCTCTTAGTAACTCAATAGGTCTCTAAAACTGTATTCAAGTGACTGTATGCATAGCTTAATGGCTGTGTTAGTGACTGTTCAGGTATGTAACTGTCTGTACAACTGACTCTGTTAATGATGGATACGTACGTGGTACTTTAGTGTGTGACTGAATGTCTAAGTGCCTCTGTTGCTATCTAACTAGCTGTGTGAGTGCCTGTATGATTATGTAAATATGTTTATGAGTTGCAGTATGGGTGGGAGTGTGCATGCATAATGGAGCATATGTGTATGTAAGTGTGCATCAAACTCACTAAAACTTCAAAGTGCATTTCTTAACTTTAAGCAGATACAACCCACCCTATGGCCTACTCTACAGGTGACTTATATATAGTAGGAGGGGAATTTAAGGTTTGGCAAAAATGGCAACTCGACTTAGCAGTAAAACTTCACACACAGCCTCTATATTACCAGCTCAATCCTGTTCAAAGGGCTACCTCTCTGGATGGGTAACTTCATTATATGAGTATTTGAGTACATATGTGAGTGAGTGCCTCAGTCTGTTTGTGGGTGTGTGACTGGATGTCTAAGTAAGTATATCGCTATTTCACTGGCTTTCTTATTAATTCTATCGGTTAGCAAAACTGTAGGCAAGTCACTGTATGGATAGCTTACTGGCTGAGTTAGTAAGTATTAGGATATATAAGTTTATGGAACTTGCTTTGTTACTGCTTGATACATAAGGTGTATCAGTATGTGAGTTAATATCTAAGTGCCTCTCTCTCTGTCTCACTGGGTGTGTGAGTGCCTCTATGCTTTTGTAAATAGGTTTATGAGTTCCAGTATTGGGTGGAAGACTCAGCATATCAGTCTGTAAGTGCATAGCCCACTCAATAAAAGTTCAATGTGCATGCCTTATGTTTTCAGCACATACCACCCTCCCTATTACCTAACTATGGCCTACTTTACAGGTGACTGTTGGACTTGGCCCTTTTTGGCTAAAGTTCCTTAAACTTTTTATCTTCCTCCTAGACCTTTTTCTGACATGGTGTTGCCGACTTAGATGCTTTGGGCACTTTACCACTGCTGACCAGTGTCAAAGTGCAAGTGCTGCCTGTATAAAGTGTTATGGTAATTGGTTGCCCCTAATTGGTATGTTTGTCTTACCAGTAAAGACCCTAGTAAAGTGCACTATGTGTGCCAGGGCTGGTAATGCAAATGCTACTAGTGGGCCTGCAGCACTATTGTGCCACCCACATAAGTAGCCCTAAAGAGAGATCTCAGGCCTGCCACTGCAGTGCCTGCGCGCAGTTTGTTAACTGCCTTGTTGTCCCGACAAGTGCACTCACTTGCCAGGTCTTACCCTTCCCTTTTTTATGCTCATCAGACACCCCTATAGTAGGCCCAAGGTACCCCCCTGGGCAGGGTGCAGTGTATGTGAAAGGTAGGACATGTACTGGGGTGTGTACCATGTCCTGACAGTGAAATACTGCCAATTTCGTTTTTCACTGTTGCAAGGCCACCTTGCCCATAGGACAACATGGGGAATGCTGTGTCACATGTTTCCAGCATATCTTCCCATCGACATAAGATGGAGAGATGGAGTTTAGTGTGCCTGAACTCAGGATTTAATAACAAACCTTTTTATGAAGATGGTTTTTAAATTGTGTGTTTAGAAACCACGCTTTTAGAAGTGGCTGGTTTCTTGTCCTAACCATCCTGCGTGCCTCTGCCTGGTTGTGTATTGACTGTCTGGGTTTGGATGTGACAGGATCTGGGGAGGTGTCCTGACACCAGAGAGGAGTAGGTGGGACAGCAACAGGCTGGCCTGAATTTGGTGTGATGGGAGGAGTAGCCCCCTGGATGTGAGGAGGGCTGTGCTGCTGCCACAAAGGGATGGCTCCACCTCCTGCGGTGCGTCTGAGGCCCAGACCCTCACTGTCAAAGGAAGAGGGTGTGCACTGGCAGGAAGACACCCAGAACTGGTTTGGACCGGGCTCAGAGCCCCCTGAACAAAAAACTTCAAAGGCATTTAGGGGTATAAATGTGAGAGCTGAAACCCCTGAACTCAAGACTGAACTCAAGACTGAAAAAGGATTGAAACTACTTCGTGATCAAGAGGAACCTCTGCCAAGGAAGAACAGCTGAAGAGACTGAAGAGAAGGACTGCCCTTGCTGTGTGTTCTGGGGCTGGCCTGCAATTTTCTGATTTGACTAAGGAGAGGACAAGGGACTTTGATGTGTGCTGTGTCCCCCTGCTTGAAAGGACTTTGCTGTGTGCTGTGTCCTGAAGTAACTTGTCTCCAAGGGCCCGAGGAGAGCTGGTCCCCTGTTGTGGAATCTCAGGAACATTAAAGTTTCCAACCGTGTCTCAGCAACGCTTGGTGCGTGTGCTTTTGCATGCCTGAGACTGCCGTGTGGTCTGTGGTGCCGTTTACGAGGTGCCCCGTGACCGCATTGCCCCCGCAGCGTGAAACATCGTCCACGCTGCTGCATTGCCGTTTGTGGCCCGAGCCATCATCTTAACTGAGGCTGTGAGTAAGGATCGCCGCCGCCGGCCCGAGCCGCAACGTGCTAAAGGATTTCCTGAAGCTAAGGAAGCTGCAAGGTGAAAGGGATCGTGATCGTTGTTCGCCAAGAGGAATCTGCCCAAGATCGTCAACGAAGGAGAAGGCAGCGCCGTAACCCGTCCGGCTACAGCGTCGCCTAGCCACGGAGCTGCAACGTCATCGGGGCCGCCCAGCAGGACGTCCGACGAGCGGGGAGAGAGAGAGAGAGAGTGAAGCAGCGCACCCCCCAGGTAAGGCTTGGACTCCGGTTGGGAGCCGCAAGAGTGTGTGGCCTGGGGAGGCGTGCAGGAGGAGTACAGGAGTGCTCCGATCTCTCTCCCGCTGCACCAGTTAGACCCGCTGAGTCCCCGAGCGGCCCGTACCTGCCCAGCAGTACCGGGGCCACCCCTTTAAGCTTACGACCGTTGTCTCGGTTGTTGGGGCCTAGTGGTGCCCGAGCTGATCGCGCAGATTGGCTTATTGCATTATTCTTGCATTACGAACCGCATTATTCCTTGTATTACGAACTGCATTATCCTTGCATTACGAACTGCATTATTCTTGCATTACGAACTGCATTATTCTTGCATTACGAACCGCATTATTCTTGCATTACGAACTGCATTATTCCTGCGTTACGAACTGCATTAGTACTTGCATTAAGGACTGTCTTATTTCTACATTACGAACTGCATTACAAACTGCATAGCATTCCATTAGGACTGCATTAGATCATCGTGAACTGCTCATTAATACCCCAAGAACCTACAAGTGATTGTTGGCCTAATAACCGGCAAAGTGAAATATTACGAATACCCATATGTTGGATTTATAGCGATTGGTCTCATCGTATTTCTCTTGATAAAGAGACCGCTATTTTTATAAAATCAGTGTGGTGTCCATTTGTGGTGTTATCACTGTGTTACTGGGAGTGTGGTTGCAAATACTTTACACATTGCCTTGGAGATAAGCCTGGCTGCTCGTGCCAAGCTACCAGAGGGTGAGCAGGGGTTATCTCTGGGGGTCTCTAGTTGGCTGAGGTAGGTACCTTTGTCCAAATAGGGACCCCCAGTTCTAACAGTGACTTATATGTCCTGAAAGGGGAGTTTAATGCTTGCCAAAGGGGTTTTAAATGCCAGGTGTACTTGGCAGTAAAACTACACACACAGCCTCAGCAGTAGCAGGCCCAAGACATGTTAAAAGGGCTACTTGCCTTGATGGGTGACTATGAGTGTCTGCACTTGAGTACATATGTCAGTGAGTGTATCAGTCCCTCTGTGAGTGTGTCACTGAATGTGTAAGTAACTGTCATTATGTGACTGGCTATCTAAGTAACTCTAAAGTTCTGTAAATGTGCAAGCAAGTAACTGTATGGATTTCTTACTGTGTGTGTTAGTGAGTGTTGGCATATGTAGCTGTGTTTACAATTGGCTCTCTTACTCCTAGATACGTAGCTGCTATGTGGCTGTATCAGTAAATGTGTAGCTACGTCTGTCACTGTCTGACTGAGTGTGAGTGGCTGTATGATTTTCTAAATAGGTATTACAATGAGTGCATTTATAGATGGGTGGATGTTTAACTAGGTATACTGGTCTGTAAGTGTATTCTAAATCACCGAACTTTCAAAGTACATGTTTCACTTTTTAAACACATACCTTCCTTCACGATCGGCTACATAGAGTTTACCTTAGCAATGACTTAAATGGAATAAAAGATAACCTTAACATTTCCCAACACATCATAAATCTCAAATGACCTTGACTGGTAGGTCGCTCCCCCACCACACAGCTCCGTCTGTGTGCCCTGCTGCTGCCCCTGATTGTGCTCGTTTTTCCTTTCTGTGCCCCCTTGCTGCCCCTGATTGTGCTCGTTTTTCCTTTCTGTGCCCCCCTTGCTGCCCCTGATTGTGCTCGTTTTTCCTTTCTGTGCCCCCTTGCTGCCCCTGATTGTGCTCGTTTTTCCTTTCTGTGCCCCCTTGCTGCCCCTGATTGTGCTCGTTTTCCTTTCTGTGCCCCCTTGCTGCCCCTGATTGTGCTCGTTTTTCCTTTCTGTGCCCCCTTGCTGCCCCTGATTGTGCTCGTTTTCCTTTCTGTGCCCCCTTGCTGCCCCTCATTGTGCTAGTTTTTCCTTTCTGTGCCCCCTTGCTGCCCCTGATTGTGCTCGTTTTTTCCCTTTCTGTCCCCCTTGCTGCCCCTGATTGTGCTCGTTTTTCCTTTCTGTGCCCCCTTGCTGCCCCTCATTGTGCTCGTTTTTTCCTTTCTGTGCCCCCTTGATGCCCTGATTGTGCTCGTTTTCCCTTCTGTGCCTGTTTTCCGCCGCTGCGCCTGCGGCCCGCCCCCTCACTGCCCATTCGTTGCCCCATTCCCTGCTCCTCCCTCCCACCTCCCCATTTATGGCGGCCGCTGCGTGGTGAGAGAGCGACCCCTGACCTTGACTGGTAGGTCGCTCCCCACCACACAGCTCCGTCTGTGTGCCCTGCTGCTGCCCCTGATTGTGCTCGTTTTTCCTTTCTGTGCCCCCTTGCTGCCCCTGATTGTGCTCGTTTTTCCTTTCTGTGCCCCCCTTGCTGCCCCTGATTGTGCTAGTTTTTCCTTTCTGTGCCCCCTTGCTGCCCCTGATTGTGCTCGTTTTTTCCCTTTCTGTGCCCCCTTGCTGCCCCTGATTGTGCTCGTTTTTCCTTTCTGTGCCCCCTTGCTGCCCCTCATTGTGCTCGTTTTTTCCTTTCTGTGCCCCCTTGATGCCCTGATTGTGCTCGTTTTCCCTTCTGTGCCTGTTTCCCGCCGCTGCGCCTGCGGCCCCGCCCCCTCACTGCCCATTCGCTGCCCCATTCCCTGCTCCTCCCTCCCACCTCCCCATTTATGGCGGCCGCTGCGTGGTGAAGAGAGCGACCCCTGACCTTGACTGGTAGGTCGCTCCCCACCACACAGCTCCGTCTGTGTGCCCTGATGCTGCCCCTGATTGTGCTCGTTTTCCTTTCTGTGCCCCCTTGCTGCCCCTGATTGTGCTCGTTTTTTCCTTTCTGTGCCCCCTTGCTGCCCCTGATTGTGCTCGTTTTCCTTTCTGTGCCCCCTTGCTGCCCCTGATTGTGCTAGTTTTTCCTTTCTGTGCCCCCTTGCTGCCCCTGATTGTGCTCGTTTTCCTTTCTGTGCCCCCTTGCTGCCCCTGATTGTGCTCGTTTTTCCTTTCTGTGCCCCCTTGCTGCCCCTGATTGTGCTCGTTTTTCCTTTCTGTGCCCCCTTGCTGCCCCTCATTGTGCTAGTTTTTCCTTTCTGTGCCCCCTTGCTGCCCCTGATTGTTCTCGTTTTTCCTTTCTGTGCCCCCTTGCTGCCCCTCATTGTGCTCGTTTTTTTCCTTTCTGTGCCCCCTTGATGCCCTGATTGTGCTCGTTTTCCCTTCTGTGCCTGTTTCCCGCCACTGCGCCCCTGCGGCCCCGCCCCCTCACTGCCCATTCGCTGCCCCATTCCCTGCTCCTCCCTCCCACCTCCCCATTTATGGCGGCCGCTGTGCGTGCCGCGCAGCGACGTGCGCGGCGGGCGCGCCTAAGGCAAGCCCGTCTGCGCCCGTCCGCGCCGTGACCGCGCCCAGCGCCAGACCCCTGGTCCGGGCATCCCCGCGCCCGCCACATCAACAGACGCCGATACGGCGCCAGCACCCTCCACGCACTCAACCCCGGAAAAGATCACGCCTGCTACCAGGCCACCCGAAGCGCACCCAAGGGCCCTTCACCTGCCGGAACTGCAGCTTCGCCAGCACCCGCCCCGCCAAACCACCGCCCAGGAAAGAACCCAACTACCTCAGATGCATCCTCCTCAACACCCGCTCCGCCCGCAAACACGCCATCGAACTCTGGGACCTTCTCGACTCAACCTCCCCAGACGTCGCATTCCTGACGGAGACCTGGCTGAATCCGCTTCAGCCCCCAACATCGCCATTGCCATCCCGGACGGATACAAGATCACCCGCAGGGACCGCACCAACGGAGTCGGAGGAGGCATCGCCATCGTCCACAGGAACACCCTCAGAGTCTCAACCAACACCGACGACACCCTCAGCACCGCCGAACACATGCACTTCCAGATCCACACCGATCCCAACACCACCCTCAGAGGAACCCTCATCTACAGACCCCCGGACCGCGACCACAGTTCAGCGATTCCATCGCTGACTTCGTCAGCACACACGCCATCGCCTCCATGGACTACATCCTCCTCGGGGACCTGAACTTCCACCTCGAGAACAACAAGGACACCAACTCCACCACCCTGATCGACAACCTTGCCACCCTCGGACTCAGACAGCTCGTGACTACACCCACCCACGCCGCCGGCCACACGCTCGACTCCATCTTTTCCGCAAGCCCACATGTCTCCTTCAACCACACCTCCGAACCCCACTGGACTGACCACCACTGCATCCACTTCACCTTCAGGAAGCCCACCACGCACCACCGCAGCGAACAAATGCCTCGCCGCTGCTGGAGCAGAGTCACGGAAGACCAGCTAACCACAACCCTCGCCCTGAGCCCACCCGCCGAACCCTCCGACCCCGACACCGCCGCCCGCAACCTCAGACAGTGGATCGGCGACTGCGCCAACACCCTCGCCCCGCTCAAGAATCCGCCCAACAGCCACACCAGCAAGAAAGCCACCTGGTTCACCGAAGACCTCCAGGCCTCCAAACGAACATGCCGAAAACTGGAGAAGATCTGGCTCCACGAACGGACAGCGGACAGCTACGCCGCCCACAAGAGCGCCACCCGCAGTCACCATCACCTCATCAGATCCGCCAAAGGGCCTCACTCAAAGACCACCTAGACAACAACGCACACAACAGCAAAGAGCTCTTCAACATCGTGAAGGAACTCTCCAACCCCAGCTCCAACACCAACGACATCCAGCCGTCGCGAGACCTGTGCGACTCACTGGCCACCTTCTTCCACTGCAAAATCGCCGACATCCACGACAGCTTCAACACCACGACCGCCCCGGCAACCACCGAGACCACTGCCCCCACAACCACCAACCGCCTGCTCTCCTGGACCAACATCAACGACGAGGACACCAGCGAGATCATGAACACCATCCACTCCGGTTCACCGCTAGACCCGTGCCCTCACCACATCTTCAACAAAGCCAGTACAGCCATCGCGCCCCATCTCCGGAAAATAATCAACATCTCCTTCGAGACAGCAACCTTCCCGGAAATCTGGAAGCACGCCGAGATCACCGCCTTACTCAAAAAACCCAAGGCAGACCCCAAGGACCTCAAGAACTTCCGACCCATCTCTCTGCTCCCGTTCCCCGCGAAGGTCACCGAGAAAATCGTCAACAAACAACTGACCCGCTACCTCGAGGAGAACTACATCCTGGACCCTTCCCAGTCCGGCTTCCGCAGCAACCACAGCACCGAAACCGCCCTCATCGCCGCCACGGATGACATCAGGACCCTCCTAGACAACGGAGAAACAGCAGCCCTCATCCTCCTGGACCTATCAGCCGCCTTCGACACGGTCTGCCACCACACACTACGAACACGCCTTCACGACGCCGGGATCCAAGAGAAGGCCCTGGACTGGACCACATCCTTCCTTTCCGGCAGAACACAAAGCGTCCGCCTCGCCCCCTTCCGATCCAAGGCCACCAAGATCATCTGCGGCGTACCCCAAGGCTCCTCCCTCAGCCCAACGCTGTTCAACATCTACATGGCACCCCTCGCCCACGTCGCCCGACAGCACTAACCTCAACATCATCTCCTACGCCGACGACACCCAGCTAATCCTCTCCCTCACCAAAGACCCTCACACCGCCAAAGCCCACCTCCACGAAGGAATGAAGGCCGTCGCCGAATGGATGAGGACCAGCCGCCTGAAGCTGAACTCGGACAAGACGGAGGTCCTCATCCTTGGTTCCAACCCTTCAGCCTGGGACGACTCCTGGTGGCCAATATCACTGGGAACAGCCCCGCCACCCACCGACCACGTACGCAACCTAGGGGTCATCCTCGACCCCACCCTCTCCATGACTAAGCAGGTCAACGCCGTTTCCTCATCCTGCTTCAACATCCTCCGAATGCTCCACAGGATCTTCAAGTGGATCCCCACCGAAACAAGAAAAACAGTCACCCAGGCCCTCGTCACCAGCAGGCTGGACTACGGAAACACCCTCTACGCAGGAACGACGGCTAAGCTCCTGAGACGGCTGCAACGCATCCAGAACGCCTCTGCACGTCTTATCCTCGACATCCCCCGACGCAGCCACATCACCTCCACCTGAGAGACCTGCACTGGCTCCCTGTCAACAAGAGGATAACCTTCAAGCTCCTCACCCACGCACACAAAGCACTCCACAACTCCGGACCAGCCTACCTCAACAGACGACTCAGCTTCTACACCCCCACCCGCCAGCTCCGCTCGACCAGCCTCGCCCTCGCCACAGTCCCCCGCATCCGGAAAACGACCGCCGGCGGCAGATCCTTCTCCCACCTCGCCGCCAAGACCTGGAACACCCTCCCCACCAACCTCCGACAGACCCAAGACCTACTGGCCTTCAGAAGACTCCTCAAGACCTGGCTCTTCGATCAGTAGCAGCACCACCCCCCTCTTCCCCCAGCGCCTTGAGACCCTCGCGGGTATGTAGTGCGCTTTATAAGTGACATGATTGATTGATTGATTGATTGAATTCAACATAGCAGTCTAAACAAAAAACACAGGTCTGGAGTAGCACGCCTCACACATATTTGAAGGTCTACTTCTCTTGACTGGCCAATTAGACGTAGACTGCATATACTACTATTTAATTACCAGGCTCAGAGCACAGTTACAGAACAGAAGTAGAAGCTTACAAATAAATGTAATAATCCAATTGTAGATAAGCTAATGAACCTATATTTAGGAGGCAAAAACATTTACTTGACCACTATCTACCACTAATAAAGTTTTCAATCACCAAATTCCAATTACATGACTCACCATGTAACTATATTTCTTAGTGTCTGTTTCATCCTCCAGATCCCTATATAATAGACTGTTTAGATGCATTTCTCAATTACAGTTCAAATGGTCGACTATTTCCGTGAGCACTTCACTTGATATATAATCAATTACTTCAGTCCATTTTTAGGTATGTTACAAGATATCTAACTAATATTTAAACATTATTACATTTAACACACTTCCAACTCTCTATATTTAAATAAATATGTATATAAAATATATCTATATATCTATATTTATAGCTATATATATATATATATATATATATATATATATATATATATTCATTATGATTTAAGCCCCATTATTAACATACCTGTGAAATCGCTTTGTTGTTCTCCAAATTTTAATGCAGTTTTACTTCAAATTTCTTATGCGAGAAAACGATTAGTACTACTCTCAATAGAATAGAACCAGTAATGGTAATCTTTCCAACTCTTTTTCCAGTGGTACTCATATAGTTAGCATATCATAACGCACCCTTCATTTTTTTCTTTTGTTATTCCATTTCTGATTGGCCACCTATTTTTAACCCTTTCTTAGTGTCCTCTAAAGGAGCCCAATCTGGTAGTGTCCGTGTGCGGATTTGGGACTTCATCACAACGCTCAGAGTGGTCCCCCGTGTAACCTTGCGACAGAGTCGCCACTCCATATGGGAGTCCGTTAATGCATTTACCATTGTACTACTATCATTTTTATCTATATTTAAATTCTGTGATGCTCCTGATTTTGGAAATTACTATATTAGAATACGTCATATGTATAAATACCTCTCCTTTAAACTTTAAAAGTACAGTTTGCTAAGTACCCTTCTCCTCATACTGTTTTACCTCAGTTGCAATAGCAACCTCCTTTGCAACACTCTGCTGTACCAGTAGGTCATAGGTTCACAGCACTTTCTGACTGCAGCATT
This sequence comes from Calotriton arnoldi, assembly GCA_963921515.1. NCBI lineage: Eukaryota > Metazoa > Chordata > Amphibia > Caudata > Salamandridae > Calotriton > Calotriton arnoldi. Next base: position 1,343,631 of record CAWUFW010004411.1, on the reverse strand, counting down.
CTAGCTTCAAGTTCAACTGTAGCAGGTGCGGTTGACTGCTTGAAAATGTATGCATATCGACAATAGCATAACTTATTTTAAATGTATCCACAGCCAATCACAGATCTAATTACTTTACCTATTTAATCACTACCTATTTGTAGCTACAAAAAAAGTTAAACCATTCAATCAAATATGTATTTTTTTCTAAACCGGATCCTGTCCACCATTTTAACTGCCTTTCATTTTACCAACTGTCTCTTTCAGTTTCAGAGTGTGTATTGTAGGCCACAGCTATGTATTTTGGGCCAGAGAGTGTGCTAGAAAGAGTGGCATTGACGGGGACTTGGGTTTTCTAATATGGACATTAGTTGCATTGGCCAGAGAGGGTTAAAGTGGCAGTAATTGCTTCTTTTGGTTGAAAGCATTATGGATTGCCAAAATTCAGACCTCTTGGGGTCTGGGGTTTATATGGGTAAAGGGTGGGAAGTAATTAATTTTTTATTAATTAGTTGTTAATTGATATTAATTAATTTATAAAAAATTAATTATGGGAATTGTGTAATTAATTTTAGGCACGGGTTGTGGGTTTTATAGGGGTAAAGGGCAGGAAGGAATTTATGTTTAATTAATTAACAATTAGATGTTAATTAATATTAATTAATTAATTGTAAATTAAATATGGAAATTGCATAATTCATTTTAGGTGTTTGTTGTGTGGTTTATATGGGTAAAGGGTGGGAAGTAATTTGTGTTTAATTAATTAATAATTAGTAGTTAATTGATATTAATTAATTAATTGATATGTAATTAGGGTAATTGTTTCTTTTTTTTGTGTGGGGTTTACTTTTATAGGGGTAAAGGTGGGTAGTAAATACATTTTACTTACTTTATAATTAGTTGTTTAATAGTAATAGTTTTTAATTGAAAATAAGTTTTAATTGTGTAATTAATTTTTTTACAGTTTAATTTTAGCTGTGGGTTGTAGGGATTATAGGGGTAAAGTGTGGGTAGGTAATTAATTTTTATTAGTTTTAATTTGTTTTTTAATTAATAATATTTCTTTAATTGGTAATTAATTATGTTAATTATGGAAGTACATTTTGTTTAAATTTAGATGTGGGTTGTGATTTGTGTGGTGTTGTAGGGTAGGAAATAAAAAAACAAAATGTATGTAATAATTAATATTTTTGTTTCTAAATATTTTCTAATTAAAAATATTTATTTGTTTGAAGTTTATTTTTTATTTTATTTAATATAATATTTGTAGGTATTTGTCATATGTAATCAACACTATAATATATGTATATTTTTAATATTAATTATATTTGTATTTTAATTTTTAACATATTTATATATTTATTTTTTATTTTTGCTTTTTGTTAATATTTTGTTTGTTTTTTATTTTGAACTGACTGAAGTGGGAATAGTAAATTTTATCCCTCCGCTAACCAACACTTTCCCTACTGTTGCACTGACTGGAGTGGGAATAGTACCTTTTATCCCCCCGCTATCCAACACTTTCCCTACTGTTACATTCACTGGAGTAGGAATAGTAATTTTTACCCCTCCGCTATCCAACACTTTCCTTACTGTTGCACTCATTGGAGTGCGAATAGTAATTTTTACCCCTCCACGATCCAACAGTTTCACGACTGTTACACTCACTGGAGTTGGAATATTAAATTTTACCCCCCTGCTATCCAACACTTTCCCTACTGTTGCACTGACTGGAGTGGGAATAGTACATTTAGGGCCAGATGTACGACCATTGTAAATTGCAACTCGCAAATTGCCCCAAATTGCGAGTCGCAATTTGCGAGTCACAATTTCCAATGTACAACAGTGTCTGAGACACTGTTTGCGACTCCCAATGGGGTCGCAAATTGCATGCCTCATGCATAATAATGAGGCTGTCGCAATTTGCGACCCCATTGGGAATGGCTGGCACTCCCAGGGATGGTAGCCTGCTGGGGTCAGCAGACCTCCATGTCTGGGACTGCTTTTAAATAAAGCATTTTTTTTTTTAATGAAGCCCGTTTTCCTTAAAGGAAAACGGGATGCATTTAAAAATAAAAAAATGAAACGTTTTTGTTTCATTTTTTAAGGGCAGGTAGTGGTCCCTGGGACCACTGCCTGCTCTGAAAAAAATGTTTGCGCACCCATTCACAAAGGGGAGGGGGTCCCCTGGGGACCCCTTCCTCTTTGCGAATGGTTTACCACCCTATTGAAGAGGGCGGTAAACTGCGAGTGTTTTGCAACCGTAATTGTGGATGCAAAACATTCTTACATAGGTGTTGGACTCACTATTAGGAAGGGACACCCTTGGAACCCCCTTCCTAATAGCGAGTCGCTAACCCTATTTTGCGAGTCACCATTTAATTAGCGACTCTCAAAATAGGGTTAATACATGGGCCACAGGTTTTTTGCGTGTGCAAACGGGTCTAAAACCCATTTGCGCACGCAAAAAAACGTCGTACATCTGGCCCGTAATCCCTCCGCTCTCCAACTCTTTTCCTACTGTTGCACTCACTGGAGTTGGAATAGTAAATTTTACCCCTTCGCTATCCAACACTTTCCCTACTATTGCACTCATTGGAGTGGGAATAATAATTTTTACCCCTCCGCTATCCAACATTGTCCCTACTGTTGCACTGACTGTAGTGGGAAATTTAAGTTTAAAATGTTTTAAATAGTTTAATGTTTTAATTTATAATAGAATGTTTTTTAATTAGATTTTATGTTATTGATAAATATATATATATATATATATATATATATATATATATATATATATATATATATATATATATATATATATATTCTGCTCCAAAGGTTGTCCACCAGGTGAGTAGCACTCGATCACCATCTTTGTTTATGAAAGGCAGGGACGAGGATCCGCTTGTAGAAGCTGCTCCGTAATGGAAATGCCTGACGCGTTTCGAAGCTCCATATGCTTCTCTTCAGAGGCTTGAACGGAGACAGTGTGTGCAAACGCTGAACCCACTTCACCATTTTCATATTGCACACCCACCAATGGGAAGCTCGAATGAGACTGTGCATTGTGGGAAATGTGGTCCGGATAGCACACAAATCTTGTCCTGTATGGACCCTGCAAGTGGACTCGTCCTCAATCCTGTTTGCGGCTGCTGACCCAAGTAGCCCCCAAGACATTACGGGGTGGTGCACACTCCGCGGCAGGACGGCCGCGTATTACATTCTGCTCCAAAGGTTGTCCACCAGGTGAGTAGCACTCGATCAGCAGCTTTGTTTATGAAAGGCAGGGACGAGGATCCGCTTGTAGAAGCTGCTCCATAATGGAAATGCCTGACGCGTTTCGAAGCTCCATATGCTTGTCTTCAGAGGCTTGAACGGAAACAGTGTGTGCAAACGCTGAACCCACTTCACCATTTTCATGTTGCACACCCACCAATGGGAAGCTCGAATGAGACTGTGCATTGTGGGAAATGTGGTCTGGATAGCACACAAATCTTGTCCTGTATGGACCCTGCAAGTGGACTCGTCCTCAATCCTGTTTGCGGCTGCTGACCCAAGTAGCCCCCAAGACATTACAGGGTGGTGCAGACTCCGCGGCAGGATGGCCGCGTATTACATTCTGCTCCAAAGGTTGTCCACCAGGTGAGTAGCACTTGATCAGCAGCTTTGTTTATGAAAGGCAGGGACGAGGATCCGCTTGTAGAAGCTGCTCCGTAATGGAAATACCTGATGCATTTCGAAGCTCCATATGCTTCTCTTCAGAGGCTTGAACGGAGACAGTGTGTGCAAACGCTGAACCCACTTCACCATTTTCATATTGCACACCCACCAATGGGAAGCTCGAATGAGACTGTGCATTGTGGGAAATGTGATCCGGATAGCACACAAATCTTGTCCTATATGGACCCTGCAAGTGGACTCGTCCTCAATCCTGTTTGCGGCTGCTGACCCAAGTAGCCCCCAAGACATTACGGGGTGGTGCACACTCCGCGGCAGGATGGCCGCGTATTACATTCTGCTCCAAAGGTTGTCCACCAGGTGAGTAGCACTCGATCAGCAGCTTTGTTTATGAAAGGCAGGGATGAGGATCCGCTTGTAGAAGCTGCTCCGTAATGGAAATGCCTGACGCGTTTCGAAGCTCCATATGCTTCTCTTCAGAGGATTGAACGGAGACAGTGTGTGCAAACGCTGAACCCACTTCACCATTTTCATATTGCACACCCGCTAATGGGAAGCTCGAATGAGACTGTGCATTGTGGGAAATGTGGTCCGGATAGCACACAAATCTTGTCCTGTATGGACCCTGCAAGTGGACTCGTCCTCAATCCTGTTTGCGGCTGTCTGCTATCCGGACCACATTTCCCACAATGCACAGTCTCATTCGAGCTTCCCATTGGTGGGTGTGCAATATGAAAATGGTGAAGTGGGTTCAGCGTTTGCACACACTGTCTCCGTTCAAGCCTCTGAAGAGAAGCATATGGAGCGTCGAAGCGCGTCAGGCATTTCCATTACGGAGCAGCTTCTACAAGCGGATCCTCGTCCCTGCCTTTCATAAACAAAGCTGCTGATCGAGTGCTACTCACCTGGTGGACAAACTTTGGAGCAGAATATATATATATATATATATATATATATATATATATATTCACTGAAAAAAACCATAGGTTTCAGACATGTTATAGTTAGGAATTAGCATTTAAAAAACCTTTGAAATTCACTGAAAAAACCATAGGTTTCAGGCACGTTATAGTTAGAAATTAGCATTTAAAGAACCTTACAAATTCACTGAAAAAACCATAGGTTTTAGGGACAGTTATAGTTAGTTGGACATATCACTCGTACAAAACCCGTGAAATTCCCCCGTTATAGTTAGTTCAGCTAACTATAACTCGGGCCCCCGCAATGCACTGCTGATGACGTCACATATTACATCACTCATGACATGGTCAGTGACATCACTGATGACATCACTGATGACATCTCAAATGACATCACTGATGACATCATTGATGACATCATCCACGTGATAATCTGATGCACCTCCTCACACCCTAATATAACCTTTGATACACCCACTCTAAATTACAGACTGCCATTCGCAAAACCATAGACACTCCAACACCAATAACTACATACCCACTCACTGATTCTTAGGTCTACACACACACATCCACTCACTCACCCGTACAGTCACTCATACTCACGGTCACTCAGTACAGGACTATCATATGCACTCAAACTCCTATATAGACACTCAAACACTGCCACTCATCCATAGAGGTACTCACACACCTAGTCAGTCATGCAAATAATTAAACACACTGCCATTTACTCACCTATACACTTATACACACACCAGCTCACTTACTCATACAAATACTAGCACATTCTTACGCTCTTATACAATCACTGATACAAGCACACACTCATCCATACAGGCACTCTCACAATCACACACTCTCGCTTATAGCTATTTATATACTCCAACACACATATATACTGCCTTTCACATATGTAGTTACTCACACATGTACCACTGGGACATACATTCACTCACTAACACACTCTTACACACACTTACCCACCCATACAGTCTATCACAGATGCACTCTTGAAACCATCCACCCAGTGAATCACCCACTCACACATCTATGCACAGAGTCGCACACACCCCACCCACACAAACACTCAGGCACCCATACAGATACTCAGACAACCAATCAATAACTCATATAGACACTCATGTAGCTATTCACAAACCCATGCAGCCACTTACACAGCAACAGACAGACGGATACAGACATTCACCCAGTTTAGTCACTAACCCATGCATTCAGTAAGATACGTTTAATCACTCACTTATAGAGTTAGTCACGCACCTACTAAATCATCCATACAGACCCTTATACACCCACTCATTCTTCAATACGCCTTTCCCTATATATATTAAAAATATTTAAACTTTACAGAAACACACAGTCACTGGATGATGTCATCAGTGATGTCATTTGAGATGTCATCAGTGATGTCATCAGTGATGTCACTGACCATGTCATGAGTGATGTAATATGTGACGTCATCAGCAGTGCATTGCGGAGCGCGAGTTATAGTTAGCTGAACTAACTATAACGGGGGAATTTCACGGGTTTTGTACGAGTGAAATGTCCAACTAACTATAACTGTCCCTAAAACCTATGGTTTTTCAGTGAATTTGTAAGGTTTTTAAATGCTAATTTCTAACTATAACGTGCCTGAAACCTATGGTTTTTTCAGTGAATTTCAAAGATTTTTTAAATGCTAATTCCTAACTATAACATGTCTAAAACCTATGGTTTTTTTCAGTGAATTTCAAAGGTTTTGTAAATGACAATTTTTAAATGTATTAATTGTTATATTTATTTTTTGATACTGATTTACTACATTTTTTTAAACTATTTATTTTTAGATATTTTATTTTTAAATTACATTGTAATTACATTATACATTACATTACAAAATATACTTTCTCAGAATGATTTACTTTAGTTTAAATACTTTGCAAATAGGCAATAGACTTTTAAGTACAGTAGTTACAGTTGTTGCAATGGGCAACACAATTTCAAACACAGTGCAACATTGAGCTCAATGTGAATTTCTAGTTAAATGCAATTAGTTACTTTATGGATTACTTTTCTAACCACAGGACTGGATCCAGGATTCAGTCCTGGGACATCTCCTGTAAACAGTTGAGTAAAAGCGTTTTGGTTACAGTAGTGATTTTTAAGGAATATTATTTATATTTTAAAAGTTGACACAGAAACTTTTTCACATAGAATCACCAATGTTATCCTATGGGAGGAAATTCACTTAGCAGGTAAGTAGTGTTATCGTTACTTTTTCTTACTCAGTGGTTGATCCTGGATCCAGCACTGGTGCATCTCCTGTAAACAGTTGAAAGATTGCGTTTAGTCATACAGGCGATTTTTAAGGAATATTTGTAGTTTGTGAAAATCGACACTTTGAAACTTTTCTGCTGAAAACCAGACAATGGATTCCTATGGAAGGAAATACAAGTTACTGGTAAGTACGGTTAGAATTACTTTTCAGGGTCAGTGCTGGGCTAAAAGATGCAGCACTGGGTTCTCTCCTGATAACAGGTGAGTAAATCGGAATTCGTAGTTCGGCTGATTTTAGAGGAATATTATAAAGTTCCAAAACTCCACACTTAGAAGAATTTCCAAGTGAAACCAGTCAATGTTAGCCTATGGAAGGAAATTCAAGTTACTGGTAAGTACGGTTAGAATTACTTTTCAGGATCTGTACTGGGCTGAAAGATGCAGCACTGAGGTCTCTCCTGATAACAGGTGAGTAAATTGGAATTCGTAGTTCAGCTGATTTTAGAGGAATATTATAAAGTTCCAAAACTCCACACAGAAGAATTTCCAAGTGAAACCAGTCAATGTTAGCCTATGGAAGGAAATTCAAGTTACTGTTAAGTACGGTTAGAATTACTTTTCAGGATCAGTACTGGGCTCAAAGATGCAGCACTGAGGTCTCTCCTGATAACACGTGAGTAAATCGGAATTCGTAGTTCTGCTGATTTTAGAGGAATATTTGTAAGTTTCAAAAATCGACACTTAGAAACGTTTTCAGCAAAAAGCAGGCAATGATATCCTATGGAAGGAAATTCAAGTTACTGGTAAGTACGGTTAAAATTACTTTTCAGGATTAGTACTGGGCTCAAAGATGCAGCACTGTGGTCTCTCCTGATAACAGGTGAGTAAATCGGAATTCGTAGTTCGGTTGATTTTAGAGGAATATTATAAAGTTCCAAAACTCCACACTTAGAAGAATTTTCAAGTGAAACCAGTCAATGTTAGCCTATGGAAGGAAATTCAAGTTACTGGTAAGTACGGTTAAAATTACTTTTCAGGATCAGTACTGGGCTCAAAGATGCAGCACTAAGGTCTCTCCTGATAACAGGTGAGTAAATTGGAATTCGTAGTTCAGCTGACTTTAGAGGAATATTATAAAGTTCCAAAACTCCACACACAGAAGAATTTCCAAGTGAAACCAGTCAATGTTAGCCTATGGAAGGGAATTCAAGTTACTGTTAAGTACGGTTAGAATTACTTTTCAGGATCAGTACTGAGCTCAAAGATGCAGCACTGAGGTCTCTCCTGATAACAGGTGAGTAAAGCGGAATTCGTAGTTCTGCTGATTTTAGAGGAATATTTGTAAGTTTCAAAAATCGACACTTAGAAACTTTTTCAGCAAAAAGCAGGCAATGATATCCTATGGAAGGAAATTCAAGTTACTGGTAAGTACGGTTAAAATTACTTTTCAGGATCAGTACTGGGCTCAAAGTTGCAGCACTGTGGTCTCTCCTGATAACAGGTGAGTAAATCGGAATTCGTATTTCGGCTGATTTTAGAGGAATATTTGTACAATGGTGAAGGAAGCTGGTGGGGCCTGAGGTGACATGTCTGCAAACACGCCCTGTGGCGCGTTTTAAGTTGGAGAATTAATTCCTCCTCAATCCCGAGGGTCCCTAGGGGCCAACTAGCCCACCAGATACCTCCAGTATGCGCCAGAGAGCTGCGTTGCAGAGAGGTGTTCAGAGGCCACGCCCCTTTTTACAACACTCTGCAACGCAGCTCCGTGGCGCTTACTGGAGGTACCTGGTGGGCTAGTTGGCCCCAGGGACCCTCAGGATTGAAAGGGATTAAATTCCCTATCTTAAAACGCGCCACGGGGCCTGTTTGCACACATGTCACCTCAGGCCCCGCCCCCTCCCTTCACCACTGTGCAAACGCGCCCCGTGGCGCGTTTTAAGTCGGGGGATTAACTACCTTTGAATCCTGAGGGTCCCTGGGGTGCAACTAGCCCACCAGCTAGTTGCAGAGAGGTGTAAAAAGGGTCGTGGCCTCAGAACACCTCTCTGCAATGCAGCCCCCTGGCGCATACTGGAGGTTCCTGATGGGCTAGTTGGCCCCCAGGGACCCCCAGTATTCAAGGGGAATTCGTTCCCCCTCTGCAAACGCGCCAGGGCGCGTTTGCAGAGCGCTGACAAGGAGGGAGCGTGGCCTCCCGGCGCGATGCCGGATTCTTTTTTAAAGGGGGCTGTGTGGCCCCCTTCTTTTAATTATTTTGGGCCCTGGGGACCCCATCCCCCAGGGCCTGACCCCTACTTTTTTTTTTTTAAATGGGAACAGGAAGGGGACCACGTGGGCCCCCCTCCCGTGGCCAATTTCGGCCCAGGGACCCCATCCCCCGGGTCATTGCCACCTTTTTTAAAAATTATTTTTATGGAGGGGGCTGCGTTGCCCCCCTCCTCAGGCCTCCTTAGGCCCCGGGGACCCCATCCCCCATGGCCGGCCTTTTTAAAAACAAATAAAAAATTATTTAATAATTTGGGGGAGGGGGCCGCGTGGCCCCCCTTCCGGGCCACTACTTGCCCTGGGGACCCCATCCCCCGGGGCTGGCCCTATCCTTTGGGGTCCGTGGGGGACCCCAACTCCCCACGGACCATGCCGGCTCCCGCGTCCTGCGGGAGCCGGCATTGCTTTCCACATGGGGAGCTGCTAACATGCAGCTCCCCGTGTGGAAAAGCAATGTGCTTTGGATATTGGAGCGAGAGCAGGTTTCCTGCTCTCGCTTAGTATCCAAAGCAGTTTGCTATGACAGGACGGGAGCCGCGAGGCTCCCGTCCTGTCATAGCAAACTACAGTGTCCCGGGGGTAGACACCCCGGGACACTGCAGGAGCCGGCCCTGGGGGGTGGCGGTCCCCAGGCCCACCACAAGCTCCAGGAGGGGGGCCACGCAGCCCCCTCCCTTCAATTGCACAGCCCGGGGAGGTGGTGGTCCCCGGGGCTTCGGAGGTCCGAAACGGACCCCCACATTTGTTTTCTAAGTGCCCCGGGAGGTGGTGGTCCCCGGGCGTGTGGGGGCTGGAGCCCCCACACAGGTGATTATTTAAAAAAAAGAAGCCCGGGGTGGCGGTCCCCGGGGCTGCGGGAGAGCGGAGAGCCCTCCCGCACCATGTTTTATTTAAAGCCCCGGGGGTGGCGGTCCCCGGGGCTTGGGGGCCTTAGAGGACCCCCACATAAAACATAAACCCACCCCCGCATGCCCCCGGGACTTGGGCCACCCGGGGGCAAAATAGCTATCGAGGCGCGGGAGACCGCGCTCGATACTTTTTTATCGGCGGGATCCGCGCACCATAAGCGCATCCTGCCGATTTAAAAAAAAATAATAATAATGCTTTTTTCTGCCCAGGGGGTCCTTGTGGGACCCCCTGAGCAGACCTAGGGGTCAGGGTTTTCTACCCTGCCCCCTTTTGCGCTTTGCACTCTTGTTTCTGTCCCTCGGTTCTACCGAGGGACAAAATGGCTGCCAACACTTCCTGATTTGGAGTGTTGACAGCCACTTGACAGCCAATTAGCATGCAGCTCATGATCGGGAGGGTACGCGGACCCTACTCGGCCATAGATATATATGTGACTTTACTTTTGATTTTCTCAGGAACTACTGAACGGATTTACACCATTTAAGCAAAAGGCACGACACTGAACCAAGGGCTACCTCATTGCCAAATTTGGTGTAATTCCGTTCAGCAGTTCGGGCTGTAGCTGCGACTAACTGTTCCTATGGAAAAATGAATGGGGAAAACATGTTTTGGGACCCCCTTTTTTCTCGGCCCCCGCTTGACGAATCACCCCGAGACTTTCAGGATAGGAGCGGACCGGAGCGCCCCAACAAGTTGGAAGCTTTCGCGAAGATTCGTCAACCGGCGCCAACGTTATTGCAAATAGAATGTTGCGGATTTCCTATGGAAAATAGGTCCTAACTATAACTATCTACTGGTGACCGCCAGTAGATAATATATATATATATATATATGTATTCACTGAAAAAAATACAGGTTTGAGGGACGTTATAGTTAGAAATTAGCATTTAAAAAACCTTAGAAATTCACTGAAAAAACCACAGGTTTCAGGGACGTTATAGATAGAAATTAGCATTTAAAAACCTTAGAAATTCACTGCAAAAACACAGGTTTCAGGGACGTTGTAGGTAGAAATTAGCATTTAAAAAACCTCAGATAGTCACTGAAAAAAACACAGGTTTCAGGGACATTATAGTTAGTCTGACATTTCACTCGTACAAAACCAGAGAAATTCAGCCGTTATAGTTAGCTGAGCTAACTATAACTCACGCCTCCGCAATGCACTGCTGATGATGTCACATATTACATCACTCATGACATGGTCAGTGACATCACTGATGACATCACTGATGACATCTCAAATGACATCACTGATGACATCACTGATGACATCATCCAGTGACTGTGAGTGTTTCTAAAAAGTTTAAGAATGTGATATATATATATGATGATTCAGTCAGTGTGTGACTGGCTGTATAAGTGAGTGATTATACATGTCTCAGTGAATGTATGGGTGAGTGACTAATCTGTGTGAATGTCTGTATCAGTCTGTCAGTTGGTGTGCAAGTGGCTGCATGGGTTGGTGAATAAGTACATGAGTGTATATATGGGTTATTGATTGGTTGTCTGAGTACTTGTATGGGTGCCTGAGTGTCTGTGTGTTGTGTGACTATCTCCATAGATGTGTGAGTGGGTGATTCACTGGGTGTATGGGTTCATGAGTGCATCTGCGAGGGGCTGTATGGGTGCGTGAGTATGCATATGGCTGTGTTGGTGAGTGAATGGATATCTCAGTGGTATATGTGTGAGTAACTGCATATGTGAATGGCAGTATATGTGAGTGTTGGAGTATATAAGTGACTGTATGTGAGAGTGAGTGATTGTGAGAGTGGATGTATGGATGAGTGTGTGCTTGTGTCAGTGATTGTATAAGAGAGTAAGTATGTGTTAGTATCTGTATGAATAAGTGTCTACAACAATCAATACAATACAACAATCAAGCATTTGTATAGCGCGCTACTCACCCGGAGGGTCTCAAGGCGCTTGGGGGAGGGGGGTCCGCTACTGTTCGAACAGCCAGGTCTTGAGTTGCTTCCTGAAGGAGAGGTGGTCTTGGGTAAGGCGGAGGTGGATGGGTAGGGAGTTCCACGTCTTGGCAGCCAGGTAGGAGAAGGATCTTCCTCCCGTTGTGGCTCTTCGGATGCGGGGGACGGCGGCGAGGGCGTGGTTGGTCGATCGTAGCTGGCGGGTGGGAGTGTCTATAACTATATAGGTGAGTAAATGGCAGTGTGATTGACTTTTTGGGTGACTGACTAGGTGTGTGAGTAACTCTATGGGTGAGTGGCGGTGTGTGAGTGTCTGTATGGGTGTATGAGTGCATATAATAGTGGCTGTATTGATGAGTGACTGCATGTATGAGAGACTGTATGGGTGAGTGAGTGAGAGGATGTGTGTGTAGACCTATGAATCAGTGAGTGGGTATGTACCAACTGGTATTGGTGTGTCCATGGTTTCAAGAATGGTAGTCTGTATTTTAGAGTGGGTGTATGAAAGGTTATATTAAGGTGTGAGTAGGTGCATCAGAGATTAAGTAGATGATGTCATCAGTGATGTCATTTGAGATGTCATCAGTGATGTCATCAGTGATGTCACTGACCATGTCATGAGTGATGTAATATGTGACATCATTAGCAGTGCATTGCGGGGGCTGAATTTCTCTGGTTTTGTACGAGTGAAATGTCAGACTAACTATAACGTCCCTGAAACCTGTGGTTTTTTCAGTGAACATCTGAGGTTTTTAAATGCTAATTTCTAACTATAACGTCCCTGAAACCTGTGTTTTTTTCAGTGAATTTCAAAGGTTTTTTTAAATGCTAATTTCTATCTATAACGTCCCTGAAACCTGTGGTTTTTTCAGTGAATTTCTAAGGTTTTTTAAATGCTAATTTTTAACTATAACGTCCCTGAAACCTGTGGTTTTTTCAGTGAATTTCTAAGGTTTTTTAAATGCTAATTTCTAACTACACCTAGATAGGTAAGACATGTGCAGAAAGAGAAAGAAAGGCGCAGAAAGAAACAAGAGAAGTGCAGAAAGAAGCAAGAGAAGTGCAAAAAGAGGCAAGAAAAGTACAGAAAGAAGCAAGAGATGTGCAAAAAGAGGAAGAAAGGTGCAGAAAGAAGCAGGAGTAGTGATGAAAGAGGCAAGAGAGGTGCAGAAAGAAGCAAGAGAAGTGCATAAAGAGGCAAGAAAGGCGCAGAAAGAAGAAAGAGAGTTGTAAAAAGAAGAGAGTGAGGTGCAGAAAGAGGAAGAAAGGTGCAGAAAGAGGCAAGTGAGGTGCAGAAAGAGGCAAGAGTGGTGCAAAAGAGACGAGAGGTGCAGAAAGAGGCAAGAGAGGGGCAGAAAGAGGCAAAAGAGGTGCAGAAAGAGGCAAGAGAAGCACAGAAAGGTGCAGAAAGAAGCAAGAAAAGCGCAGAAAGAGGCAAGAGAGGTGCAGAAAGAAGCAAGAGAAGTGCAAAAATAAGAGAGTGAGGTACAGAAAGAGGCAAGTGAGGTGCAGAAAGAGGCAAGAGAGGTGCAGAAAGAGGCAATAGTGGAGCAGAAAGGCAAGAGAGGTGCAGATAGAGGCAAGTGAGGTACAGAAAGAGGCAAGAGAGGTGCAGAAAGAGGCAAGAGAAGGGCAGAAAGAAGACAGTGAGGTGCTGAAAGAGGCAAGAGAGGAGCAGAAAGAGGCAAGAGGTGCAGAAAGAGGCAAGAGGTGCAGAAAGAGGCAAGAGAGGTGTAGAAGAGGCAAGAGTGGTGCAGAAAGAGGCAAGAGAGGTGCAGAAAGAGACAAGAGGTGCAGAAAGAGACAAGAGGTGCAGAAAGAGGCAAGAGAGGTGCAGAAAGAAGAGAGTGAGCTGCAGAAGGAGGCAAGAGAGGTGCAGAAAGAGGCAAGAGAGATGCAGAAAGAGATAAGAGAGGTGTAGAAAGAGGCAAAAGATGTGCAGAAAGAGGAAGAAAGGCGCAGAAAACGCAAGTGAGGTACAGAAAGATGCAAGAGAAGTGCAGAAAGAGGCAAGTGAGGTGCAGAAAGAGGCAAGAAAGGTTCAGAAAGAAAAAGAAAGGTGCAGAAAGAGGCAAGCGGGGCCTCGCCTGGCATTGTGCTGCCCCCACCCAAGCTTGCTGCTCCTGCCTCCCCTCTTCCTTGCCATCCATTGTCTAAGTCCATGCCCCTGCTCCCTCATTACTGCCCTGTGTGGCCATTGTTCTGCCACTGGCCTTCCTGTCTTCCCTGAACAGTTAGCTTGCTGCCCCATCCACTTCCTCCCTATCCTCTGTTGTCTGAATCCATGCACCAGCCTCCTCCCTCCTGCAATGCATGGTCTGATGTGCTGCCACTGCCCTCCATTTAGCATGATGTCCCAGTCCACTCCTCCTGCCCTCCATTGCCCAATTCTATGCCCCATCATTGCCCTCCTGCTTAGCCTCTGTGCTTAGCTTGTTGCCCCTACTCTCCTTCCCCCTGCCCTCCGATGTCTGTGTGCAGGTCCCTGATCCATCCTTTTTGCCCACCATGTTCCATGGACCTGCCCCTCCTATCTACTCTGAGTGTTCTGTTGAGCTGCCACTCCCCTGCTACCTGCCTAGCATTGTCAGATGACTTTCCCTGCCACCTCCACCCTGCCTGTGCATGTTCCATGTCCCTATCCCCTTCCTTCTGTCCTCCATGGTCCATTTTACTGCCATAGCCCTTCTGCCCTCCCTGGTCTATTGTGCTGCAACTGCTCCTCCTGCCTGCCCATGTGGTCTGTTGTGAGGCTTTTTTCCCTGAACTCTCTTGTCTGTGCCCAGCTCCTACCCCTCCCTTCCATCCTCCATGGTCCTTTGTGCATGCCCCTGCCCTCTCCTTCTTGCCCATTATGGACATTGTATTGCCACTAACCCTCCTGCTTGCCATGCATGGCCTTCTGTGCTCCCAAGGCCCCTCCCACCTTCCCTGTGTGGTCATCTAGCTGCCCCTAACTCCCTCCCACCTTCTCTCCATGGTATGTGTGTATGCCATTATAGTCTCACTGTTGCCCTCCATGGTGTGCTGTGCTTCTAGTGCCCATCCTGCCTGACCTCCATGGTCAGCTTGCTGCTCCTGCCCTGCCCCCTTGCCCCCTGCCCTCCGTTTCCCATGTGCAGACCCCTATTCCCTCCCTCCTGGCTTGTCTGTTCCATTGTCATGCCCCTGATCCCTCCCTCCTGCCCTTTATGGTCTGTTATGCTGCCGCTTTCTCTCCTGTCTGTCCAGTATGGTCAGCTTGCTGCCATTGCCTCTTTCCCCTCTGTTGTCCATGTGCATGGTCCTGTCCCCTCCCTATTGCTTTCCATGGTTTGTTGTGCTGCACTGCCGTCCCGCATGCCCTGTGTGGTGTATTGTGCTGCTGCACACCCTGATGCCTGCCCTGTAAGGTCAGTTTGGTGCACCTGTCCATGTCCCTCCTGTCCTCTGTTATCCGAGTCCATGTCCCTACCCCCATTCCTCCTGCCTTCCATGATCCAATGTATCATACTTGCTACCATTTTGAACTTGGGAAGAGGGAGATTTTGACAAAAAAACTGGGGAATTGATTTTCCCTATTGACTTACATTGAAAAAGAGGAGATTGTAGACAAGAGACAGATAAAATAAAGCCCTTTTGTGCTTAAAAACATTGGGCGTTTCCTGCCTGAATCGGCTCTGTTGGCATGTATGGTTGTACTACCACTGCCTCTTCCTTCTGCCCTCAATGGTCTATTATATTGCCACAGCCTCTCTTGCCTGTCCTGCATTGTTGGTTTGTTGCCCTTGCTCCCCTTTCCACTGCCCTCCATGTTGTGCTGCCACTGCCCTTCCTGCCTGCCCAGTGTGGGCAATTTGTTGCCTCCGAACCCTCCTACCTGCCTTCAATTTTCCGAGTCCATGCCCCTGACCTCTGCCTCCCAACAGTATTCTAATGAACAACTAGATTGCTAACATTCTATATTTATTACTAAAGTGTGGCACGCCTGATGTTATCTTGATGTAATCCAATCTGTAATATCTAAAGCATTTCCTTTAGAAATTATAGAAATGAGAGGGTCTTATTTGCATAGAAATTATGATTAGTGCTCTAAAAAACTAAAATGAGGACATATTTTCTGAGTTCTCAAATAACTACAAAGCACTTTTAAATTATTTGTTATCTTTATGTTTTTTATCCAGTTGACCACTTGATTAAATGTTACGCTTAGGGGAGAGGATGTGGTGTTACTTCCAGAGCTGCAAGACTTTGCAACTGGGGAACCAGGTTGGAGTTTCTGCTTCAGCTCGACATTCTGTGATTCTGGTCAAATCACTTAATCTCCCCATGCCTACAACCAAAATGAATTTGTCCTTGTATGATGTAACCAATGCTCATGTAAAGCACTCCAATACCTGACCACTATATAAAACTGCAAAAAAACAAAGAATAAAAAGTGTTTTCCACACTTCTGTCATTGGGCTATACTTGGGCCACATCTGGGTGATACTTGTGCTACTTTTGGGGTCCTTTTTCTCTGGTGGCCATCTTGGGAGACTTCAATTCAATTCAATAGACGTTATTTGATTTGATTCAGAAACATAGATCATAAAAGTGTACATAAAAACAGTAACTCCTCTTTCTTAATACTATACAATGAGAATTAATTAAAACTAGTAGGTAAAAACAGGTGTTACAAAGCCCGGCTCAGAGCAACTTCAGGTTAACAGAATAGTAAAGTTCAATGTTTCGCAAGATCAATCTCAAGTACTTCATGCAAAATACACAATAAGGGGTCCAAGCAGTGGTGGCTCCCCCATTGGGGCGTGGGGGCGTTGCCCCACTGCTTTCTCGCAGTGCGAGAAGGCAGAAACATAAATGGTAATAACTACCATTTTATGTTTCTGCTTCTCGCACTGCGAGAAAGCAGAAGTGCCTGGTTGGGGGTGGGCGGTCCTGCTCGAGGGCAGGGGAGTGAGCTTGCCCACTGTTGTGCATACTGACTGTTTGGTCGGCCCTGGGGCCGACCAAACAGTCAGTATGCACAACAGTGGGCAAGCCACTTCCCCTGCCCTCGAGCAGGACCGCCCACTCTCCCGTTTTCTCTATGTAGGCTGCTGCATGCAGCAGCCTACATAGAGAAAATGGCCCGGCTGGGGCGCTCTCCGATGCGCCTCACCAATCACAACGCTGCCATTGCAGCGTTGTGATTGGCGGAGGGGAGAGAGGGAGGCAGCCTTTCCTGATGACGATGCAGGAATTGGAAAAGGCAGGACGGCGGGAGTCGGACCCATCCAGAAGCTGAGGTGGCAGCGGCGCAGGACGGTAAGTTAAGTTTTATTTTATATATTTTTTAATTAAACGAACCCCTCCCGGCTCCCCCCAGCCCCCCCACGACGACCCCATTTCCACCCCCTCCCCCACCCGCCCATCATGCCGGCCACGACTGACAATAATTAAGTAGAAAATTGTCCAAAAACAGTGAGTGCTACCCTTCTCGTGCATAGTGAGTTCCAAAAGAGCACTGTTCCGAGCACAGTGAGTACCAGCAGTACACCGAACACCACGCTGCACACACACAGTCATTACATGCAGAGAACTGTGTCAAAACATGAGTACTGCCCTTCACACCCATTGTGAGTTCCAACACGATACTTCTCCGTACACAGTGAGTACCAGCACAGCAGTACACTGATCCCAGACTCTGACTACCACACAGCACAGTCGTCACTGCCCTTCTCGTGCACAGTGACTTCCAGCGCCATACTGCCCCAGAGTCGACATCTGGCCCAGGGAACCCGTCTGCTTCTAAAGTAACATGGGGCAGCAAGGGCTGGCACCGCTCGTTTGGAGTTCTGCAGAATAAAAACAAAACTGTCTTGAGAGCAGCAGAAACATTCACTCCTAGGCAGAGCTCGTCTTTGTATAGTTGCAGAAATCCCATGGGTTGGTAGAAACCGAGCCTGCTTTGGAATAAAAGGAGCGCGCCTTTAATTTCTGACACATTTACAACTTTTAAATTCTGAGACGAGGTATTCCGCGCCTCCAGGCGGTCTCCTTATCAGTGTTTCAATCAGGTATTTTACTGGACAGGACAGCGCAGAACGGAGGTGCGCAACAGCACAGGGCCCTTTTGTTAAAATCTTCAATAAATCTGTCGGTTTTGAGTCACTCCGTTCTGCATGATTTGAGCCAGGCCAGGAATAATAATGCTCACTGCATTAGCCCCCGAATAGGTGCATTTTTTCCCGGTGCTTAATTTATACAGGAATGTGAACGGTGCCCAAAGTTTTTCACAGAAGTGCAGCAGAGCCGTTGTGGAATGTAACGGTTGCCGTATCTCAAGGGTGTCTAATAAGCCATTGACCCTCCCAACCAAAAAATAAAAGAATGTCCGTCGGCCCCAAATGCAACTACCGGCTCAAATTAAACACTCATCACCCAGCTCATGGTTGGTACGTTTTAGGAGTTTGTTTCTTGTTCTAAACTGCATTTATTATAATTGCATTTATATAGCACATACTATCCCTGATGAGGCTACAAACACTTACATTGTGAGTTAAATCCGGGTAAGGGAAGGTGATTTTCAAAGGTGGTCTCGTTCCGATTTCTAAAACTCTGAATGTGGCATTAATATCAATTTATGAAAAAAAAGGCAGGGCGCAGCACAACTATATTATTGCGGTAATCTTGTCTAGTTGCAGTGTTGATTCATCTACGGTAGTGCAGAGGGTTAATATGCCTGCTGTAAAGAACTTATGCTACTCAGATCACTGAACAGTATTTTATTGGCAATGCTCAGTGGGATACTGCTTTTATCACAGAGATCCTTTTGTTACTGTGCAGTTCATAAGTTACAATCACAATCAAGCACAGTGAGCTATGAACTGTCATCAAAGAGTTGCATGCAAACTGTCTGGCCATACAAATAAACCAGACACTAACTCACTGATCACTTCCTCCACATGTTAATCTTAGAGGATCTACCACTATCATATTCTCAGCTTGAATTTTCTATATCTGTAGTATGTTATGTCGAAGTCAGCTTTCGCTGACCCAAGAACTGCTCGCCATCTTTGTAGCCAAAGTACTTGAAATATGTGGCTTTACAGGAGGAAATTCTGTGGCATGGTTGACTAAATTCTGTGGCATGAAAAGGGCTCATTATGCAGTTTTGTGAGTAAAGGCAGTTTATGCAGCATTTTGAATGTCAATTTTACATGTTTGGGTGTTGATGCAGAACAGTCCAAACACTCTGAACTTTTACGCCTCACCACTTTCAAATGTCACCAGCCGCCACTGGGTGCAAGTAAGATGCAAACCTCCAATACCTGACCAGTCTGCACTATATAAAACTGCAAAAAATAAAAAGTGTTTTGCACACTTCTGGCATTGGGCTATATGTGGGCTACATCTGGGTGATATTTGTGCTACATTTGGGCTCTTTTTCGCTGATGGCCATCTTGGGAGACTTATTTGTTATGAAGTTTCCTAATTTCTTTATTTACTGCAGTCTCCTCAGTAGGATATGCTTTCATTTTTTACTTTGATTCCATCAAGAAGGCATTCAGATGTGTCACAAATTTGCCATAAATTCAGAATGTTAGCACTCTAGTTGCTCATTAGCTCACTGTAGTAAAGCTACTGCTCACCAGGGAGTTAACTGGAAGTCTGCTGCTGGTATTGAATGTGCATGTTTCAGTCTGCATGTCAGAATTTTTTAATGAAATTGAAGAGGATTTGAGAAGTCACTCAAAATGTGCCCTAATTTTTCTTTCTGCAGCATTAATCATAATTTCTGTGGCAAAATAAACCCCCCTCATTTTGTTCCTTTTTAAATTAAATGTTTTAAGTGTTACCAGTTTATTCCAATCAAGATGGCTTCAGGTGTGCCATACTTTTGTCATAAGTAAGACTGTTAGCGCTCTAGTTGTTCTTTAGAACACTCTGGGAAGCTGCAGTAGAACACAAAGGAATCAACTGACAGTGGCTGCCCTTGTTGGATGTACATATTGTACTGAGAATGTCAGACTTCATTCTCAAATGACTGAGAAAGATAATGTGAATTTACAGAAAATATGCTCTCATTTTAGCTTCTGGAGCACCTTCCAAACCTCTATAGAAAAAGCATGAGAAAATAGTTTTCTCTCAAACATGAGTCATGATATCCCAGCAGAAGGCTTTTTCACAGGGTAAAATCACCTTAGAACACACCACAAATCCTAAAATTAGTATGGTACCATCAACAAATGAATTATAATATAACTAAAGTCTGGTATCACCCTTTATACGTTCTCCTTTTGGTGACCCTCAAAACCTTCTATTCACTGCAATGCATATTAATGGGGTACTATCATGTATATTGGTCCCAAGATGGCTGCCAGCACTTCCTGGATGAAGTGCTGACAGCCAATCAGATCTCACGATGAGATGTGTGGTTAGGCTCCGCCCAGATATCGATATTTATTTTTCCTTTAATATTTCAAAAACTACTGAATGGATTTACACCATTTAAAGCAAAGAGTGCACTCTGGACCAAGAGCTACCTTTCTGCCAAATGTGGTGTAATTCCGTTCAGCAGTTCGGGCTGTGGCTGTGACAAAAGTTTCCTATGGAAATTAAACTGGCGAAAACATGTTTTGGGACCCCCCTTTTTTCTCGGCCCCCGCTTGGCAAATCACCCC
This sequence comes from Calotriton arnoldi, assembly GCA_963921515.1. Classification (NCBI taxonomy): domain Eukaryota; kingdom Metazoa; phylum Chordata; class Amphibia; order Caudata; family Salamandridae; genus Calotriton; species Calotriton arnoldi. The sequence goes on along the minus strand of CAWUFW010004411.1, from coordinate 1,323,036 downwards.
GAAACTTTCAAGACAGGAGCTGACCGGAGCGGGCCATTAGTTTTGAAAATTTCGCGAAGATTCATCAAACGGCGCCAAAGATATTAGCAAAAGAAAAAACACTTTTTGAATAGAAACAAGGTCCTAACTATAACTACCGACTGGCGACTGCCAGTAGGTAATATATATATATATATATATATATATCGAACAAAATGCTGGCTCTCCCCACTTCCAGCGGCGAAGAGAGAGTCACGGATTCCGAATTGCGTGGCAAAAACAGGTCTTTATTCAGCAAAGCCGTATGACGCGTTTCGGACAACAAGGTGCCCTTGATCACATGTGGAAACGCAGTCCGCCTGCAGTTTTTGTTCTATGTTGTGTCATTTCCCCGTGTCACGTGAGTAATAAACATAAACAGCATACTATGTTATACACTTTCACATAGTCTGTTCTTTTCGATCCGCTAGTTCTTCTATTTAGACATTTGTGTTTTTCCACGCGCTGTACTATTCATTGTTTTCCCCGCAGGCAAAACGAGTGAGTCTTAGAATTAGATTAGTGTGAACATAATCTGATTGCACATTAGTCAAAGTACGATAAATTAGTAAATGCATATGAATTAAAACAATTTGAAAATATATACACAATTCAAATACAATAAATGTTTTAAATATCTAAAATGCACTGGATGTTAAATAATTCAACATTAAATATTAAATATTAAATGTTAAAACCATGTATTGCTGCATAATGCTGTCTAATATATCTTGCTGATTGTGCTGTGCAAAAAAAAGCCTCACATGGTTATGCCTGAAATAGCCAAGGTTAGACTGGTGGATATATGGTGGGGTACTATAATGTGAGTGAACCTCCTATTACTGCATGAATGCTGTAAACTAACTCAGCTCCCTTATATTATCCTAGTCATCTGTCAGATTAGAAATAGTATAACAGCTAAAAGTGCTGGAAGTGTCTGTTGATAAAATAGACTAAAAACTCGGATCGCAGTGTCTATAAAGTGCAAAATTCAGTGCAAAAAAAGTGCTGTTGCTTATAGGTAGGGCAGCCACCCTGCCAAGCTTGTAAAGTGCTAGTGCTAAAAAAAACTAAATCTAATATCAGGACTGTGGGATTAAAAACAATAGATTAGCAGCTGAGAACAGGTATAGCATCCCATCATAACTGAATTAATTAATTCATATGTGTTGAGATTATCTACCTAATGTTCATGTAATATGTGCATATAACAGATGTGGGATAGCAAGTCACTACTATAAATCATGTGTTATGCATACATATTATAGGAAGTTGTGTAGATCCTCCGTGTTATTGAGCCCATTAGGAAATCTGCTGTCTAGTTTGAGGATCATGCGCGATTCTAATTAGCGCAGAGACCGCTCCCTATTACCTCCTCTGCGCAGATTTGGTACCGCCATGATCACATAGTATTTGAGACACTTAAGATCGTTATTATGTGCTAACTTAAAGTGTCTGGCAGCTGGGTACGCTGTGTCATTGTTAACAATTGCTCGCAGGTGCTGCAATATTCTGACATGCACCTGTAGCTTTGTACTACCAACGTACCTGAAGCCACAGGTGCACGTTAGGACATATACAGCAAATTCTGTTCTGCAATTGTAGCTGCCTTTGATCATTATTGCAGTAGGACTGAAGGGGGTCATATATTTTATAGTGTTTTCTCCGAATTTACATGCTCTACGGGTAGAGCATTTGAAGAACCCTTGTCTTGGCTGGAGCCACATTTTACTAGAATGAACCTCAGGGCTACTTTTGACTAATTGGGACCTCATGGAGACACCCTTCCTAAAAGTAATAGTGGGATTGTCTGTTAGATTGGGTGCCAAAACCGCATCTGTAAGGATAATAGGCCAATTACGTTTGATTATAGACCTGATTTGTCTTTCCTGCTGGTTATAGGTAAGGATGAGTCTAGGTGCGTTAGTGTCCTGTGGTTCAACTGTGGTATTGATCTTTAATTAATTCCAACAGTGAATCTCTGGGTTTCAGAGCCACTTTTGCTAGCGCATCCTTGAGGACTGAGTCACCATATCCTCTGTGTCTGAATCTCATTATTGCTTCCTGTGTGCATCTATCTAGTTCCTGTTCGGTACTGCATATTCTTTTGATTCTCAGGAGTTCCCCATATGGTATACTCCTTACTAGATGCTTTGGATGTTCGCTGTCGGCATGGAGTGTAGAGTTTCCTGCTGTAGCCTTTCTGTGTAGAGTAGTGGCTATGTGTCCATTTTTGATAAAAACTCTAACATCTAAAAACTCAATGCTATCTTTACTGATATGTGAAGTGAACTTTAGATTAGCAGAGTTAACATTGATGCTGTTGACAAATACATTTGCACTTTCTACATTTCCTTGCCACACAATAAAAACATTGTCAATATATCTGAGCCAGTATTTAACAGTATTTAACATATATATATATATATATATATATATATATATATATATATATATATATATATATATATATATATATATATATATATATATATATATATATATATAAATGCAAAAAGAAGTAGAGAACTCTGGGTAGTTCCCAAGTTTAGGTGAAAGGCAACTCCTGTATAGAGCACCCTCAACACCAGTGACACTCTACATTTGCTCACCTCAAATGTCTGCTTTTCTATCAAAGTTTTTAAGCATAGGATTAGCACAGTGCTATCCACGCAGAGATAGAAAGGGACAAAGTCTTTTACCATTTCTACAGCAAAGTCTTTAAGCATAGGATTAGCACAGTGCTATCCACGCCGAGCTGCAAAATGACAAAAGCCATTTACCACTCCAGGCACAGTATTACAGCTTTGGATTGGTAAAATACCATCCAAGCCAACCTAAAACAATTAAAAGCAACCCCTGACACGTGTTTCACTGTCATTACAGCTCTTCAGAGAGGTTTAGCTTTGTCCAGACACGTGTGTCTGGACAAAGCTAAGCCTCTCTGTAGAAATGGTAAAAGACTTTGTCCCTTTCTATCTCGGCGTGGATAGCACTGTGCTTTTTTCTGCTATTTCCCCATTGTTTCCTATTGTCCGTTATTGCACTCAATGGTGATATATTTTCCGAACTTTTGCAACATCGTAACTTTGAAAGTACTTACCTAAAAATCAACAGTATTTTTATAAATTACCCTCTGATAAGCCTAAGTTCTCGCCCACACTACCAAAAAAAGCATTAGAATTATCTGCTTTTACCTCTGTGTACAATTGGGGATTCTCTGAACTCTCTTCACAGCGTACTTCTTTTTAGTACACTATAAACAGAGCCAGCTTCCTACACCACTCTTTACAGCAAATTACTCGATCTGTCATAGTCTACATACACAAAGAACAGCTTCTCTCTCTAGTGCTTGGACAAACAGCTTTTAGACAAAATATAGATCGTCAGCTGAGCTTTTCAGTGCAGTGCTCTAGTATGACTCTCTGATACCAAACAACAGAAGAAAGGTTTCTGAGCCTTAGGCACAGCCTTAAAGCAAGACATAGGTCTCTTTAAGAAGGTAGACCTCTAGAGTCTGTAGAGCTCACCCCAGTGACACAGGTAAAAAATCCTGTTTATGCCTACTAATCGCTACATGTTATGCTGCCATCAATGCACTCCTGCTGCTTAACTCCTAGTTATTACAGCAGCTTTTCACCACTATGATGGTAGCGCTTTGAGCATCCCTCTTGGATTCAAAAAGAACACAATCCATGAGACAGGCTAGGGTCATGAAGCACACACATGATCTGTGTTCGCCCATGACAACAAAAATCAGCACCAGGGATCCAGGCATCATTGCAGATGGAGGCACTCAGGGCAGGGTGCACATCCATCACCATGTGAGGGACTTTCCTGTCTCTACAATTGCCATAATTTAGACGTTAATTTTTTATGTTATTAAGTAATTTGATTAAGGGATAGTAACACAGCATTGCAGCACTATACTTCAACAAATGTAATGCTCATAAAATCCAATGCCAATAATAAACCAGACCCAAGGAAAATTACTAAAGTGAGTGTTAACTATTAATGGAATTAAATGTGTCTGGATACCTACAATATTAAAGTGTGGTATACAAGTATTGCAACCTACTGATTAATTGATATGCAGCAGAGTACCCTGTCCACCAACTCCACTGCGTGCCTCATTTAGAGATGGGAGGACCATACGTTTCCCATTAATGGAGCCCCTGTTGGGTCTGTCGACATGCTGTCGGAGGAAGGACATTTGACTGCCCACCCTATTTAGGTTGAGCAGTGTTATGCCTTCGTTTCCTTTCTGGCCAAGGGACAAAAAAAATATTAATGACCCACACACCCTGGGAGAACTATCTTCTATGTTGTGGGGGCCATGTTTTATTGTTTTTAAGTAAAACCTCTCACTTTAGGAGTTTGCTAAGAAAAGAAAAAAACGGCAAGTGTTTGATAAACTAGTGTCAAAACCGATGGTGGCCATTCACTAAATATTTTACATTGAAATGAACCACCATTTTTGATGTACGAAGACGACCACAGGACTAGCATCTCTAAATTCGATAGACGGTAATGCCTCTGATCCTCCTGATGGAGCACCATCCATCAAGCAGTAAATCAGGCTCTTTATCTTATAACTATAGATTTTGGTGATTGTAGACTTGTACCAACTTTTAGACCTGTAGTGGCACATGATTGTGTTAATCAGGATTTGTAATCATTATGGCTGCCTTCAGTATCATTTTAGCACATGTACTAAGATCCAAGTCTGACATTGGCCCTTAGCTGGTGTGGGAACAGAACCCCAATATTCTGTTCTACCCCAACTGTGAAACATCCGGAATTTATCTTGTAAATTCTGCTCCAGCACTCTAGGAAAACAGGCTTTTTTCCAGGTACCCCCCCACTTTTTGCCCCCATTTCGACTATTAGCTGCTGGTATTTTGACTCTAAGAGTGCACTGAGGCCTGCTAACCAGACCCCAGTGCCACTTTTCTGTCCTATTACCAAAGTTATGTCAAATTGGCTATACCCAATTGGCAATTGCTGACTTACTTATAAGTCTCTATTATATTGTACCCAGGGTGCCCAGGACATGTAAGGCAGAGCATCCACACAGGGCTGCAGCACTGTTTGTGCCTCTCTTAGTGTGACAAATGACAAAATGGCCAGACTGGAAGAGCAGTGTGTTATACTTTGTCATTAAACCCAATAGCAAAGCCACCTTTCCCGTAACAATATATGTAAGTCTGCCCTGAGGAAGGCCTTTAGAGCCCTATGGCAGGGAGTTGTATGTTGTTTAGACAGACAAATAGGGTTTTTATAAGTCTTAGCAGCAAAACTCATAAAAGTTGTATTTTTGCTGAGGAAAGTTAGTAGCCTCACAGGGTTACCAACTGGCATTCCAGCATGGCTAACTTCTGAATGGGACTACCTAACTGGGTACTGTAAGGTATCAAATTAATTGTGGCATTAATCCGACTTGGTGCCCCAGTCGAGATTTATGCCACTTTTAAATGTAAGCAACTTTTTGAAAATTGCCACTCTGTGCCCCAGCTAGCCTCACAAAGACTCTGGCACGCAGACAGCTTTCTGCCCGCCTGGGGAGATGTGTGAATGACTCCCAGGCTCAGGAACAAAGGTGTTGCCACAAAGTGAGGTGTGACCTCCTCTCCCAGGAAAGGTGCAAGGGGTGTTAGCCCAAAAGACAATCTTCAATGGGGATGCAGCCTTTGGAGGGCCGCCTGTGATAACACACCAGAGCAGGCTGCCTTTTGTTCCTGTAAATAAGTTGGAGACAGGGCCAGAGAGGGAAAACCCACCCCCAAACCGGTTTTCCCATGGGCATGTAGGCCGTAGGTAGCCATATCTCTGGGGTGGGCAACCAAGCCCCTCACAGTCAAGGAAGAGTTCAGATATTTTGGGAGTGGCAAGAATATTGCACTCTGGGATTGCCAAAAGCCATACATCACTGGAACCGGAGGTAACCTACTAGCCCATTGTCAAGTAACTACGTTCTCTCCGTTGGGTCACTTCCCCAAGATGTAATGGGCACCCCTGACAACCTGAACTTCAGTACTCTGTGGATTTAGAGAAAGGACCAAGAGAGGCGTGTCCTGCCACCTTTGAAGCTGCACAAAGAGAGGCTACACCATCGGAAGGACCACCTGCTGCACTCTGGGCTAGTGAGATTGGACTGTGTCTGTGGCTCCTTGCTTGGGGAAAACTTGATTCACAGCACCAGAGCGAAGCAGTGACTCCAAGGATCAGTCAGCTGGCTGCCTGGAACAGCACCAGGGACATAATTTCTGTGGAAGCCCAAACCAACAAAGCAGTAGCCACTCCTGAGGGATTACCGCTGGTCACCGCTGGGTATGCCAAGAGACAAATCTCAGATAGCCAAAAGTTGTACCCGAGTCTGCCGGACCCAGGAGTGCTATCAGAGACCGGATTTGTCGCCCAGGATAGACACTAGCACCCACCCAGGATATTCACTGGGACCACTGTGTTGCAAGATCGGAAGCCCTGCTGCAGCTGGGCTTTTACTGTCACAGAGAGGACATCATGGGTCTCCAAGTACCATGGTCAAAGTCGTCTCAACCGACCCATGGACCGAGGGATCAATCGCACTTCACCCTGTCAACCATACTCCACCAGGAGCATCTTTTCTGCCTGCAGCCCCAGAATCAGAACAACTTCATTTCTGTCTATGGCGGTCAGATCCTGAAGGCTGGAAAAGGCTCTGATGGTCAGCTAACTGTCCAAAGTAACCTCACTGGACTCCTGGAACCTCCGCCCTGTCAGATTTGGTCATCAAAGCGGGCCGGAGTTGCTGAACTAAATCTTTCAAACTTTTGAAATGTTTACAAACTTTTTGTTGTCCAATGCTTGTTTGTGGTTGTATTTAAAAGTATCTAAAAGTTTTAAAATTGGTATCTCCGGAATACTTTGGTGGACTTTGATCATCAAGGTCTCTAAAAAGTCATAAAAACACACACTATTGTTATAAACTGTTGTTTTGTCTCTTTCTTGTTGTGTGACTTTCTTATTTTGTTGTTTGATGCTGTCAAATGTTTTACACATTGTTCCTTTGCTAAGCTTACTGCTCGAAGGCAGAGCTACCCAGGGTTGAGCTAAAGGTTTACAAACAAGGCTGATTGGACCCAAGACAGTTTTTGTGAGTGCATTCCTCGATGAGGCCCCCCAGTCATATCATATAATTACCCAAATCCTCACAAGCACACTTAATCTACCCGTAAGGGAAACCACCATTCTTCACCATCAGTCTCAATAAGAGAACATTAGTAAAGTAAATAATAACTAGACTCAATAACTGATTTGCAGATCAGAGGAAAGTTAAAGGATTTTATTACAGAATCTCATTAATCAGGCGATACAGAATAATGAATAAAATGTCATAAAGACATAAATGCATAGTACATAGTCATAAATCAGAAAAATTCTCAGTTCATCAGTACAGCAAATCATTAAAAGAATGGACCATCAGTCAATCAAAGTTTCTATCAGGTTCATATGGAACACTGACAGCATCTCTAGTGGAAAGGGAAAATCTCTCCTAAATCAGACAGAGTCCCTGGTGGAACTTGAAAACTCTTTTAAAAGAATCTGTCAGAATCACAAAGGAAAGTGACAGCATTTCTATTAGAAAAGGAAAGTTCTGTGGCTCAACCCAAAATTGAGGGGTTTTTATGCACATTTTTACATAGCTAATGAGTTAAAACTGCAGAATCAGCATGACAGATTCTCAAATATCGCAACATTAACCAATTACAAATAAACACATCACAGATTTAATAAAATACCTTTCAACCCCTTCATCAGCTCCTATTGCTGTCCAGAGATGCATTATGTTTCATTCACTAAACAATAAGGGCCCTATTTATCAAGGGGATTGTGGCACTGTTTTTTTCACCACGCAACGTGGTGCACACGTGACACAACCCAAAAATGCATGGCCCTTAGTGACATGATAAATCAAGAGTAACACAATGCAGCGCAAAACCGATGTGTTGCGTTACTCTACCCCAGGGAGGAGTTCCATGGGCATGGCATGGGTGTTCCCACACACCTACCATGGATTTTGACGCATACCCAGATTTACCATTACTGGTAGACCTGCAAATGCACCAAAAAACTACGCCTTCCCAGGGGAGGTGTAACATGGAGAAATATCTATATTTCTCCTTGTTAATTCCTCTTTCTATGTGGCAAAGCTAAAACACATTAATAAAGACAAACAAACTTGTACATAATTTAGAAAACTTGTTTTAAGTCCAATTAAATTAATTCATCGTAAAACCCATTAGTGTCCAAAATGATTTGTCACAAAAATTGCCCATTTTTAAAATCTACCACACTGGTCTTGTGATTGTGTAGCTGCACTTATGTGTGGAGGGGATGAGAAAACTGTACCTATGGATCTTCTTTTTAGGCAAGTATTATTCTGGAGTCAATTTTCTGCTTTAAGCTAAATGCACCAGGAGGCAATGACTGAAGGACACATAAGAGCCAGAATTAAAAATATAACAACTATAGATACAACTACATAATGAAAGACAATCTGCTGATAAGCAGAGCACCGAGGACCAGCATTGTGGGATGGCAGCAGAGCCTTTATGTGGGATACTTTTACTTCACATGAAGGTGCTAGGTCAACACATTGGACCTTATGCGCAAACTGCACTTTTTAGTATGTTATGTAATAGTAAAAAATGTACTACAAATTGCAGTTTGCAAATTACATGAAGAGTTTTCCACCTCTGCGGTACCTATACTTATAAAAGGGGCAGACTTAGCAGAAAAGGGGCTGGGATTAGACAGGAGTAAGAGGGGATTAGGGAGAGCCAGCGAGGGGTCACCACCAACACCAGAGTAAGCCACTTGCAATACTCAGGGGGTGGAGATATGTAACTTTCACTTTTGTAGTAAATTTACACTCGAAGTTTGTGGATGCCAAAAAGTAGTAAACTTACTGAAAAGTATAAACGTACTTAACAGTGTAAGTTACCTTTGTGAACTAGGCCCAATATCTCTGAAGACATTTTTCATCCATGGTATTTGTCTCACACCTCGTGACATCCTCAGTGTCTAGAAATACCAGTTCTAATGCTCAGCCATCATTGTGTTCACTGTGAAAGTAACGCAAGATGCAAGTGAAATAACATTTTTGGGAAATGTTTCCCCCCACAATTTTTGCATTCTTCTGAAAAGCTTGCAAAATGCAGCAGGAGATTTGTCGCAATACACTGCAGAGAAGCCATGTTCAATTCTGCTCTCCTTAAAGGAAATGGGCATGTTCAACAACTATTTTTATCTGCCTACCTTTCTGTGAAAAGATTAAATAAAGACACCAGCTGCTATGGTAACAATCTGTACACCTGGTTTGGTTCACATTTCGAAGTTTTGAAATTGTAGATGATATTATTCAAAAGAGGTGCAGTTCATGAACTGCACTTTCTTCAACAGTGACTGTATGTGGCATTATGGAGCTTGTCTGCAAAAACGACGAAGTATATGTTTGGCTGCAGCTCTCCGCTTGCACATGTACAGTCATTTAACTGGAAAACGCAGACTAGTGCATTTGTTTCTTAATCAAACCAAAATGTTTACTATAATTTGGCACAGAGAAGTCCACTCCAGTCTGCCCTGCATTGCTCTTCTCTGCAACAATCACAAAGTCACAAAGAGATGGCTGTGACTTACTCTTCAACTACTCCTAATGTCCTGGCTTACTACCAATGAGCATACAATGAGGGAACCTAGGGGTCTATTAGGATGTCTGGCGGAGGCACGACCGCGGTGGCGGCGGTGCGGAAAAATGCCTTTTTCCTCACGCCAGCAGCGGTCTTTACGGCCGCCATATTAGGATGGGAAAACATAGGCATTTACCGTCCGCCGCGGTGTGACGCCGACTGCCATCGAACAGCGCCCACCACCGCGGCGGAGTGAGCCAATCACCGCACACCGCCGTGCGGAATGACGTCCCGTCCGCCGAGGATATCACGATGCTGGAAACAGGACAGCGTACCGTGACGGAGATACCGCATAGCTAGAGACGGCGGAGACACCACAGCGGAGTCACAGAAGAGACACCCGGAACACACCGCGATGGATCCAGCCCTACACGCCATCCCGGTGCTATATATGATACACCACCTGCAAGCCATCCACCGCCGCGTACGCATCCGCAGGTACGTACACACACAACAGTGCAGGCAACACAACACACAGCCCCAGGATGGCAAACGTCACATGGGAACACCACACACCCCTGTGGGCACAGGCACACAGCAACCACTGAACACACACATGTCCCCCCTGTCACAAACACACCTCGCCACATACTGCCACACATGCTCCGCAATCATGATCAAATGTCCCGGTCACGTCACCGCCGCGGTCACTGTACAGTAAACCTTGCACACAATGCAGACCCCTGGGTACTCGCCAGCCAAGGGCACTGGGCAAATAGCACAGACACACAACTACACCAACAACACCCCAGACACCTCCCTGAAGAGACACAACATGTGCCACCCAAGTACCACTGCTGCACAACAACCACACAACAGAATCACCACCATGACCCACATCACCACAACTGCAGACACAGCCACAGCAGGACTCTTTGCACAACAACACATAGCACAGTTCCCCATTACCCAGCCAACACACACACCACAACATCACACACAAGGCAAGGACACAGAGGACAGGCACAACATGTACACATACACGTAGATGAGGACCAAACATCACACTGCACACACCACCTGACAAGTCACACACACCACACCACCCTGACTCACAGACACATACACACACCACATGACAGCAACAATGGAGGACAACACATAGGAAACCAAAGTCAGGTGCCCACAAATGGAAGGGCAGGGACACAACCAACCAGCATGTGTGATGAAAATGCAAGACAAGAGACATCTGAGAGCACACACAACCCATCACAGCACACATGGCTGACACAGTCACTCAACACAAATCACAGTCACCACAATGCAACAACTCATGGACACTGCATGTCCACCAATGTATAGGCACAGGGAGGAAAGGAAGGCCCTCAATTCAATCACTGACCAGCCACACATAAGAATACAAACACTGTACAGGAGAATATCTGCAGCACAACACACAGGGCCCAGTGACACACTACATGACTGCCATGCACAAGTAGGATATCTCACACATACCACCTCCACAACAGCACCACACAACACTGTCATGTGCACAAAACACAACCACAGGGCACATCAAGTCGACACACAAGCACACCACTCCAGGGTGACACATGGGAGTAGTTGACAATGCAGGTGCACACACATCCACAGTCACCACAGTCACCCCTTTCACACCACACACTTATCCAACACCCAAGTGCACACATTGGAAGCAAGCCATGGTACCTGGATGACTCATAACCAAAAGATGTGCATACAACTACACTGCTTGGCACACAGAAATGAAGCTCACACAGACCCCAGGACCCTGGACTGCCTGCTTGTAAGCCTGTGCCCAAACTCCCACCCTGTGCTGCCATTGCCCACAAACATTACATGTGTCCACCATAGATAACATGAGCAAAGAAGGATGATGACAACAAGATGACCTTGCCAAACACCTGCACTGCACCCATAAGTATCAGAGTCAGGTAGAAATGAAGTCCCTCTCACCCCTGCAACAACATTGAAATGATATACAACCCATTGGCAATGTTGCAGTGGCATACTGAGCATGTGACACAGGAAACTATGGACAAACAGAAACATCTTTATTCAGGAAGGACACGGACACAATTCACAACAGGACCAACTGTGTTTATTATCATTTTGCACTGTGAGACATCAAATGTTGCCAACAGCAAGCCCAGTGGGCATGTAATCTGAACAGTATTCACATGAGAAGCTGCACAGGCAGGGGGCATACAGCAGTAAACAAGGCAAGTGGCCAGTACAATATGCAGATGAAGTCCATGAGAAGCTGCACAGGCAGGGGGCATACAGCAGTAAACAAGGCCAGTCCATTCTGCAAAGTAGTGACATCAGTAGCTGCACAGGTAGGGGGCATACAGCAGTAAACAAGGCAAGTGGCCAGTACAATGTGCAGATGAAGTCCATGAGAAGCTGCACAGGCAGGGAGCAGACAGCAGTGAATCACAAGGCCAGTAGCCAGGACAATGTGCAGAGTAGGGAAATCTGGAGCTGTACAGGCAGGGAGCAGACAGCAGTGGACAGCAAGGCCAGTACAATGTGCAGACTAGGGACATCAGGTGCTGTACAGGCAGGGAGCAGACAGCAGTGGACAGCAAGGCCAGTACAATGTGCAGACTAGGGGCATCAGGTGCTGTACAGGCAGGGAGCAGACAGCAGTGAATCACAAGGCCAGTAGCCAGGACAATATGCAGACTAGGGACATCTGGAGCTGTACAGGCAGGGAGCAGACAGCAGTGAATCACAAGGCCAGAAGCCAAGACAATATGCAGAGTAAGGACATCTGGAGCTGTACAGGCAGGGAGCAGACAGCAGTGAATCACAAGGCCAGTAGCCAGGACAATGTGCAGAGTAGGGACATCTGGAGCTGCACAGGGAATGTGTGCAACTGTACCATGGCATGCCCAGCACCAGAGTCATGGGGCTGACAATCTGCATCACAGGCACCGCTGTGGACAGACAGGTGTGTGAGGGTGACAAACACTCAGATGGGGCTGTCTGTTTGTGTTGGAGCTGACTGTGTGTCCGTGTCAGTTGGAGGGCTGCCCTGGGCAGTGGGAGGAACAACTGTGGTAGAGCCATCTCCGCTCTGGGAAGCTGGGGGGCTGCTTGGTCCAGGTGGGGTGGTGGCACGGGGAGGTGGACTCAAGCTCTGCTGAGACACAGTCTGGGCAGGAGACTGTGGAGGGGTGCCTTTCCACTTTTTGGGGATCCTGAAAGGCTTCCCTGTCTTTGGATCAATGGGAACTGGGGCGGACACCACAGGTGACACTACCACCAAAGCTGATTCAGTTGCAGATGGTGACCCTCCCTCTGGGGACATGCTGGATCCTGCTGTGCGCTTGCCGGGGGATTTTCTAGGCACTGCCTTCACCCGGCTACCATGTTTGGCCCCTACAGTGTCCTCACGTGCTGGCTTCACAGGGCTTGTGATGGGAGTGGAGGTCAAGGGTGGATCATCCATGTGGCCCTCATCCTGTGTGACGTCAACAGGCAACACTTTCTCAGTGGGTGTGGAAACAGGCATTTTGCCTCTGCGAGACATCTGTGGGACAGGGGAGTCTTTGGTGGAGGAGGAAGGTGAGGCCTGTGATGCTGATGCCTGTTTCCTAGCTCTGTGGGCCTTCTTGACGCCTGATGGGCTTTTCTCCTTGTGCTCTGGGCTGGCCTTACGTCTATGTGGTGATGGTGTCTGCGCCCTAGTCCGCTTGGGCTGCTGCTGCTCCTGTGTGCTGCGGGTGGCGTATTGGTGCTTTTTGCGCTGCGGGCAGTGTCACTGTCGTCAGAGGTGCACAGTGACACGGCGATGGACACAGTGATGGTAGCTGCTCCCTGACCATGTGCCTGTTGCAGGGCTGCCGTCACGTTAGATGATAGGGACTGCACAGTGCGGTGTAGCCCACCCACATCCGAATGTATGCCCTCCATGAATGCTATGACCTGCCCCAACTTCTTATCATGGTCTTGGAAGGCATTGAGAAGTGCTGTCTGCCCAACACACAGCTGCCGCAATAGTTCGATTGCCTCAGCACTGAGGGCAGCAGGGCTGACATGGGCTGGGGCAGCAGTGCCTGGGGTGAAGGTGACTCTGGGCTTCCTACCACTACAGACACGGGCAGCACCTGTGGAGGTTGAAGGGAGGCTGGGCACTGGACGCTGTGTTGCGGAAGAGGAGGCAGACTCCCCGTTCCCTGTACCCCCCAACATGGATGTATCACCGCTGTCCTCAGATGACGTGGAGCTTTGGGTCTCCAGTTGTGACTCTTCCAGCATACTCCTGTCCCCCTCCTCTGCGCTGGTTCCATCTGTGTCCGTATGCTCCGGTGCGGCTGTTGCACTTGACGCCTCACCACTGGTGTCCCCACCCTGTTGTTCTGCACATACGGGAGATGCTGCATGGGAGAGAGAAGCACTGTGAGTGGAGTGGCATCAACAGAACTAACACTTACTGCCAGACATCTGAGGTCTGGCATTGCACGCATCCAATGACAAGCACTCACAGTTGGCACACTGGCATGTATGTACAGTTGAGAGAACAACACCACACCGCTTAAGGTACATGAAGGCAACATGTCCAAATGCAACAGAAATCCACAGTGCCTAAAGTGATGTAACAAAGCGCAGGTTGGGCAAATGCATGGCAGATACACACAGCACAGAGCGCAAAGGCAAAAATCACATGCAACTCACTACCAACGTCACATAGCTGTCAATTTACACAGTCACTGTAAAAATGCACCCACTCCCAGCCAAAGTCAGCCTGCAACACATACTCACCCCTAGCTTGCTGCTGATGCTCCTTCAATTGTCTGGCCAGCTCAGGTTGTGTTACAGCCAGGATACGGGCCATTAGTGGAGTCATGTGGCGCCTAGCCAACCTGCCAGTTCGAGGAGCAGCCCCAGCGTCATCACGGCCACGTTCTTGCTCAGCCGGCAGATGTCGTCCCACCTTTTATGACAGTGGGTGCGCCTTCGGTTCGACACCCCCAGATCCCGCACTCTGGAGGCAATGGCCCTCCAAACGGCTTTACGCTGGTGGACCTTCAGCTGCAAGCATGGGAGACAAGAGGGGTGAGACATCAGTGACACAGTGTACAATGCCAACACAAAAGCAATGCAGTAGCACGACCGTGACTCATTCCTAACTCTTGCAACTACTGTAACAGAGGCTAAACTGCTTAGAACATGGTACAATGTAATTGGACACCCAGGCGTACATGCATGCATGTGGGACAGTGGACAGGGTACCCCCACATCTCATTCACATGCAGGATACCAACAGAGCGAGCAACGTGTAATATGCCCACATCTACTGTCTGTAGTGACATACAACAACACATTGATAAGTTAGCAAGACATGGGTAGTGCTGATGGAGTCACTGTGTCCAACACTGTGCAGACCCAAGTGTCCCAGCCCTGTGAAACACAAACTGTGTCTTGGAAGTCACATAGAGTGACAACAACTGTCAGACACACACCCTCCTCAGACAGCTGCTCCTCTGCAATCTACAGGGCAGAGATGGGACTCAGATGAGGAGATGGGAACAAAAGTCACATGGAACACACTGTACCTGCAGTGATGAGTACATGTGGAATTTGGCTGTGACTGCGCAGGCCAGGTGGACTGACACAGAGAGGGACATTTCTGAGCAACCCAGACATATACACAAGCAATCACTGTCCTGACTCCTGCATCACCTGAATGCTGCTGCAATGTATGGCAAACCACACAAAATATGTCCCACTAATCTGGATGAGCATGCAGGGAAACATGTGAATGAGCCCACAAAACCCTTCCTGCCGGAGACAGCATGCAAGGTAGTGCATGTCAGAGCCCAACACCCACTGACACATACAGTATCACCTCCACCCCACGTGTGCCCAGTCTGCACTCTCACTCACAGGCCTGGAGACTTACCACAACATTAGGGGCACCATAAAGCCGTGGGTACTGTGCAAGTACTCCGTCAACCAGGACCTCAAGCTCCTCGCTGGTGAAGGGACTGGCACGGATCTTCTGAGTCCTCGACATCACTATGGACAGGTGGCAGCAGCAGCAGGTGGAGGGTGGCAGTCAGCAGTCCCTGGAGGCAGCAGCAGGTGGAGGGTGGCACTCAGCAGTCCCTGGAGGCAGCAGCAGGTGGAGGGTGGCACTCAGCAGTCCCTGGAGGCAGCAGCAGGTGGAGGGTGGCACTCAGCAGGCACAGGTAGCTGTGGAAATGTGGGACACCCTCCCACACATATATAGCCCTCTGGGGCTGTGTTAGTGGTCCCAGGGTGCTGCAATTGGTGTATCAGGTCTGCCTCATTCAAAATCATCCAATGTCCGCCTCCGCGTTGGCGGTGCACGCCTACCGCGATGTTCAAAATCGCTTCTGGCTACCGCGAGGGTGCTTCCCATTGGCTGCAAGGGCATGGTCCATGGCGGTGACACACCGCAGGGACCAGCCGCGTGCGACCGCGGTGGTGCATCATTCAAATGCCTCCAGTGACCGGCTATGCGCCGGCGGTGCACGCCTACCGCGATGTTCAAAATCGCTTCTGGCTACCGCGAGGGTGCTTCCCATTGGCTGCAAGGGCATGGTCCATGGCGGTGACACACCGCAGGGGCCAGCCGCGCGCTACCGCGGCGGTGCATCATTCAAATGCCTCCAGTGACCGGCTCCGCGCCGGCGGTGCACGCCTACCGCGATGTTCAAAATCGCTTCTGGCTACCGCGAGGGTGCTTCCCATTGGCTGCAAGGGCATGGTCCATGGCGGTGCCTGTCCGCATGGTGCAGGCGGTAGGCACCGCCATATGGGTGCCATACAGTGCCTGGAGTGACCGTGAGGTGTCTTGCGGTGCGTTCAGTCCGCCATCGTCATGACTGGCTGTGCACACCGCGATCATGTCTGGGGGGTTGGCGGTGCCTGTCCGCATGGTGCAGGCGGTAGGCACCGCCATATGGGTGCCATACAGTGCCTGGAGTGACCGTGAGGTGTCTCACGGTGCGTTCAGTTCGCCATCGTCATGGACATGACTGGCTGTGCACACCGCAATCGTGTCTGGGGGGTTGGCGGTGCCTGTGCGCATGGTGCAGGCGGTAGGCATGCCATATGGGTGCCATACAGTGCCTGGAGTGACCGTGAGGTGTCTCGCGGTGCGTTCAGTCCGCCATCGTCATGGACATGACTGGCTGTGCACACCGCGATCGTGTCTGGGGGGTTGGCGGTGCCTGTCCGCATGGTGCAGGCGGTAGGCACCGCCCCTGGCGGAGATCTACATGTACAGTGCCCAGTGTTTTATGGATTGAGGGAACCTCATGAGGGAACATGCAGCACTGGGACCAGGCACTCCATGTCACCAACAAAAACCATACATGTGTTGCACATAGATTGCATGGGTACTGACAGTGGCACATGTCAAAAGTGTTGAACAACCAAATGTCGAATGTCAAGTTTGTTGTCCTGAAACACCACAGTAGCCAATGGTCAATGTCTGTAGGTACAATCTCAAGAGCAATGTGGTCTGACAGGACAATGTGCATCAGCAAATTTCACAATGGGTCTGACAGATGCAGATACGTATCCACCATGTACAGCCGGTGGCTTGTGTGTAGTTGACGTGTGACATGTGCAACCTATTTCTTTTTAGGGGAAACAGCCATTTGATAGCAGGTAGTCCATGGCATGCCATTGCGATGCAGGTATTGCAACACAAGGCATTGAAATGACATGTCACGAGGGACGAGACAGGGCACAGGTCATTCAAATGTGTAATACGACACCTTCCCTAATGTACGTTGCCTGGACTTAGCATGGAGAATTAAACTGATACCAAGTCCACAGCACACCAACCCCAGAGTCGGTACTGACTTTGGTTGTGACACCTGCAGTGTAATGGCATGTGATGGGAAAGCATGCATTACAATGTCAGACATCCATTGTGAATTGTATGAGGGCCCGCCACATGGTGTGTCAGGGATGTATTACGAATATTCTCATGAGCTGGGGGTCATACTCACAGGTGTGTGCACACATCTGTTGGGACATCACACTGTGCATGCCAATGTGCTTGGAGTGGTGCACAGATGATTTCTGTAGATAATGTGGCCAGTGTATGGGTGGTGTGCTCAATGCATTCGAACTTGTGATGTAGTATGTTTCCAAATGGTGAAATGTCTACATATGTGAGATATGTATGTTGCAAAATGATTTCTCAAGCACATTTCATGGTGTGTGTCACTGACATATGTGCACTTTGCTTGGTCCTAGGAGGAGGAGGCCAAATATCCATCGTCCGTTCACCGTGCTTGCGGACATGGAGAATCAGGAGATAATCTGTAAGTTCAGGCTGGACCAACAAACCATTCAGAACCTCTGTGCCATGTTGGAGCCCCACCTGCAGCCACGTCGCACATATCCGACGGCTTTCACCACAACATCGAAGGTGATGGCATGCCTGCATTTCTTTGCAACAGGCTCCTTCCAAAACAGTGTTGCAAGTGGAGCCGGGATGTCACAGCCAATGTTCAGCATGGTGTTGAGGGATGTACTGGCAGCTATGATGCTGTACAAAGATCGGTACATCCATTTCGCCAGGGGGCATGAGTTGGTGCCAGTGAAAGGCGACTTTTATGCCCTTTGTCATATCCCCCATGTCATTGGTGCCATTGATTGCACACATGTTGGACTCGTGCCACCACAGGCACGTGAACATGTTTACAGGAATCGTAAACATTCACACTCAGTGAATGTTCAAGTGGTGTGCCTTGCCAACATGATCATTTCACACGTGTGTGCGAAGTTTCCAGGATCTTCCCATGATGCCCACATCCTGCGCAGCAGCATTGTTCCCCAGGTGATGGCCAATCTACTTCCAGAGCGTGCATGGCTTGTGGGTGAGTATGCATAGTGGATGAGAGTGGTGTGTGTGTGTGACATGCTGTTATATGGCATTGTGGGACAGCAAGGTTGATCTGTGTTTCTCACACCCAGGTGATTTTGCATATCCTAACCGCCCGTGGTTGCTGAGTCCATTGCGGAATCCAGTAACACCAGCTGACGTGAGGTACAATGATGCCCATGGGAGGTCACGACGTGTCATCGAGAGGACATTTGGACTACTCAAGTCAAGATTTCGGTGCCTGGACCGTACTGGAGGTGCACTCATGTACTCACCTGGTAAAGTGTGCCAGATTGTGGTGGCTTGCTGCATGCTCCACAACCTGGCCATTCGCAAGGCGATACCCCTCATCCTGGACGATGAAGATGATCGGCCCGGGCCCCCTGCTGAAAATCAGCCTGGATCCAGTGACGAGGGCAGTGGAGAGGAGGAAGGTGTGGATATGCGGCAACAGCTCATCACCCGCTACTTCACTTGAAGGTGAGTGTCGCAGTGGAAAGGGACGAGATTGTCTGCTGGTGTTGCTCTTGCTGTGTGTGTGTGTGTGAGATTGGTGACTGCAGCCTTTCTTTGAATCATTGTTGCCTGCAAATGTATGTGTGATGAGGTGTAGTGATACAGTATGTCATGATGCTGACTGTCGCTGTGTGTTGATATTGTGTTTTTGAGTAACTTGTTGAGAAGTGTTTTGTGATGTGTGCAATGCTACACCCATGAATGTGACTCTTATTCTGCTGTGTTCCCTAGGTCCCTGTGACATCTCCTTGTCTACCTCCATTCCATCCCCCTGGACCATGTCCAACACGGTGACGGTTTAACATCCTGTAGTAAACACCAAGCAGAGCCAAGGACATGTGTGTAAGGTGTATTTATTTACAATAGTGACATGTGACGGTGATAAAATTTACAGTGCAGGGCATTGGAGGAGTGAGTTGACGGTCATGGTAGATGAGATCTCAGAGTAGTGCCCACATTGCTGAGGTAACCCAGTCCAACAGATAGATGTCAGTCACATGGCAGTGTGACGAAGAAACGTTCAAGAAAGCCAATGCAGTGGAGCAGTGGTCAGGCATCATGGCTGGCTCCGGGACTTGCATTTGGCGGGTGCTTTGGCACACGAGGCCTTCTGGCCTTTCCTTGGACTGCCCCTCTTGCGCTTTTCTGGGGGGGGCCACTGCTGCAGGGGTAGTGGTGTCTGAGGAATCACCCCTCTCTGTGGACGCAGGTGAGGATGATGCTGTGTCACCCTGCTGCCCATCAGGGGGAGGCGGAGGTGTAGGATGTTGTGGTAGCCTCTCCCTCAGAACTGCCACTAGCTGCCCCATGAGGCCCACAATCTGTCCCATGCTGGTGTTGATGGACCTCAACAGCAGGAGTTGCTCCCGTGAATCTTCCTCTTGCCGGCCCATTCATCCCTGGGCGTGTTCGTAGGCCCCAAGGACTCTCTCGATGTGTGCCAGTGCATCGGTCCCAGGATCTGGTCCCCGCTGTATGTCCCTATCCCTCGCACCTGCACTGCTGCCACGGTCCTGTCTGCTGGTCACATTGTGCCGCTGCATCCTCTCCCTGGCCTGACCAGTTGATGTCGTTGGGTGCTCATCCCATGGGTCAGGGAGGGTGTCGCGGGCTGCTGTGGTGGTGGTGGTGGTGGTGGTGGAAACACAGGCCGTGACAGTGGCTGTGTGAGGATGGACAGGGGTTGCAGTGGTGGTGGTAGTGGGGACAATGGGTGCCTGGGACTGGTCGCTGACTGACACACCAGAATGGGCGGCTGGGAGCTCCTCGTCCAAGGAATCCTGGGAGTCTTCCGCGTGTTGTGTCTGTTCCTGGGGGATGGGCTGGCTCTGCAGGTTGGTGTTGTCATCCTCTGCAGTTAATTCTTGGTCACCTGTGGGTCAGATGGGAAATGGTGAATGTGTTGTACACATCAAATTTTGTGTTGGCAGTGTTGCATGAACAGTGACTACATCTAGCAGTTGTACACAATACTAATTTACATTGATTAACATCCATTTGCACATCAACATCCTTTGCAGTACATGCATTACTTTACCTTTTTGGGAGTTGGCACGACATAACCTGTGGATTTTAAATTGGTTCCATTGACAGGTTTATCTTGGCACCCAGTAATTTGTAAATGAGATGTTATCCAGGTTAACGTATATGTCAACAGTTGAGCCCTTGCAACGGTTCACTCTGCACATTGACTCGACATTGTATTTAGATGCATACCTTCACAATGTGTGTGTACATATCCCAATTCACACTTCCAACCATGCTCCAGTTTCCCTCATTTGGCCCTATGTGTCCTGGACCACTGCTAATGACAGTTGGCATGTGGTGTTGTGCATGTTTTTTCACACAGTTCCATCTACATGTGTCACAGAGTTTCACACTTCGGTTGTTGTCACAGTTCCATTTTCTCAGATGTGTGCACACTGTGGTTGCCAATGCTACCTGGGTGTGCAGTTGTGCAATGAGTGGCCAGGTGTCCTCTACCACCATGTTTGTTGTAATGCATATCTGGCTGCCTGTGTTGGTTGGTGATATGTTGTGTTTGTTGTTTTTTGTTTGTATTTGTGTGATCTCTGTGTGTGTGTGATGATGGCTTCCATCTTGGTCCAGTGTGTGAGCAGTCAGCATGATATGTCTAGCTTCCAGTTTTCAGAAGGGGACATTGCAATGACTGACACATGCATCTTATTGTGAGTGAGTAATGTGTTTTGGGTGCTGGAGGTCAGTAGGGGCTGTGTGAGTAGTTGTGCAAGCTTCCCACCCCCACACACCCTGACCTGTGAGTTGCAGGTGCCTACCTGTGAGTTGAGTGGTTAGCATACAATGGATGGCTGGAGATTGTGTTTGTGTGTGTAATTTCACATACTACATTGGGGTGGAACAGCATGCAAGGTGTGTTTGTTTGGTCCACTTGCAAATCACAAGACACCAGCCAAATTGTGAAGAAGGCTACCTACCGTTTGGGGTGCAGGTGAGCAATGACATTGGTCTGTGCCTTAAGGTCAACTTTATGATGTGATGTGCGTGTGGTGACCAGTATGTGTGTGTGTGTTGCTCAGTGCCCATACATGTCAGGTAACATTTTGACATGGTGTATATCCCCCCATCATTGTTGACCCACCTATGTGGTTGTGGGGTTCACACCCCCAACATTAGTAGGCAGAAGAGGGCATGGGGTATGGCCTACTGTCACTATGGTGACATACATCAGGTCTAACATCTCATCCAGCAAACACTTCCACACTATCATGGTTTCCTTGTATTCGTGGAGCAGAAACCATGAGCACAGTACTGGTGGTGCAGTTGTCCCAGGGCATCCATACACTTACATGTCGTGTACAAACATGGTGTATGTGTGAGATGTACTCAGCCATGTTCAGACAATGTGTGCTTTTGGTGCTAGACTATACCAACACTGTCCAGATAGACAGTGTGAGATGTGACCATTGTGGTTGCATACACACATTGGTGGTACCAAGCAGAGAGCCGTTTGAACATTTTAGTCAGACAAAGTGCTGCTGTGCAATGGAGTGCAGCACTGTGTTGGCTGTGTGTGTTGCCGGACCTTTTGGATGTGCATAGTTTGGCATTGTGAGTCCCAGCTGCAGTGTAGTTGTGGGGTAGACACCACCTCCACTGTTTAGATTGCAAAGCTGTGGTATGACATGGTTGATTTGCACATTGCCAACCTGCATGGCATACACTGCTACAGGCCTGCATGATGGTTGTCAGTGTTCAAGTATGTGATGCCTGGCACGGTTGACACAATGTGTGTCATTATTGTACGGTGCCTTGTGCATACTGACTATGGCATACTCTTTGGCATTATTTTGTTTTTGGGGGCTGTGGTGTAGGTGGCATGGTGTCATGTGCAGGTGCACAAACTTCACATGCCTATGAGTGGGACAAGTGCTCCATCATTGTGAGCTGTGTGAGTTGTAGGCCTGTTGTGAGTTGTGCAGCTGTGTCACCACTTGCAAACATCACTCCCCTTTGGAATGGTTACCTACCCATGGGTTGTATGAGTGACAATCCATATCTGCAACATTGTTGTGTGTGGGGTGGTAAATACTGCTGTGGTGTGTGACAAGGGGGCCTGGTGGGAGTTGTAGTGCAGTCTTCCCACCCACCCACCCACACCTCCCTGTTGGAATGGCTACCTACCTGTTAGGTTGATGTGGGCAATGCAATGTCACCCACATGGCTCTGGGTGGGAGGGGTGCTATATCCTGCTGAGGGGTGGGAGTAAGAGGCCTGGTGGGAGTTGTAGTGCAGACTTCCCACCCACCCACACACACCTCCCTGTTGGAATAGCTACCTACCTGTTAGGTTGAGGTGGGCAATGCAAGGGCTGACACATGGGGGTAGTGCTCCATCTTGCACAGCTGTGGGAATAAAAGGCCTGGTGGGACTTGTAGTGCAGTCTTCCCACCCACCCACCCACACCTCCCTGTTGGAATGGCTACCTACCTGTTAGGTTGAGGTGAGCACTGCAAGAGCTGACACATGGGGGGAGTGCTCCATCTTACTGGGCTTTTGGAGTATGGGGCCTGCTGGGAGTTGTAGTGCAGTCTTCAAAACCACCCACCCACCCCTCCCGGTTAGAATGGCTACCTACCTCTTATGTTGAGGTGAGCACTGCAAAGGCTAACACATGGGGGAACTCCATCTTGCCCAGCTGTGGGACAAGGGGCCTGGTGGGAGTTGTAGTGCTGGCTTCACACCAACACCCCTCCCTGTAAGGATGGCTACCTACCTGTTAGGTTGAGGAGAGCACTGCAAGGGCTGACACATGGGGGGAGTGCTCCATCTTGCGCAGCTGTGGGAGTATGGAGCCTGCTGGGAGTTGTATCGCTGGCAGCGTGTAGTCATGTGCCCATGGTGATGTTGCTTGCTACATTTGGGGTGGTTGAGGTGTGGTTACTGTTGTTTGTGTGAGGGATGTTTTGGGAGCATGTTGTGCGCATCATTACATTTGAAGCTAGGAGGTATGATATTTTTAATGGAGCAAGACAGTACATATCAGTGTGATGTTAGGCATTTGTTTGTACTTACCAGCCTGCACTCCCCCGGGTATTCCTGTGAGACTCTCTGGATGCAGTATGCCAAGCACCTTCTCCTCCCATTCGGTGAAAGTTTTCGGTGGAATGGGAGGGCCACCGCCAGTCCTCTGAGCCAGCTCATGGTTCTTGGCTCTCTTCTTCCTGACCACTGCCTTCAGGTCGTGCCAGCGCTTTACTATTTCGTCTCTGTTGCGTGGCACGGACCCTACTGCATTGACTTTCTCCACGATTCTTCGCCACATTGTGGTTCTTGTCGCCAGTGGTGTCTGTTGGACCAGGTTCCCGAACAGTTGGGGTTCTACCCTAATGATCTCATCCACCATGACCCTCAACTCACTTTCTGTGAATTTAGGCATTCTCTGGGGTGCCATGGTGTGTGATGTGCAAGGGTGTTTGAGGTGCAGTTGTAGCGGTGGTGGTGGTGGTGATGTGTATGGTGTGTGCTGTGCAAAAAGGGTTGGAGGTGCAGGTGTGGTAGTTGTGGTAGTGGTGTGTGTTGTGCAGATTTGCCTCTCCTTTCAGCTGTGGTGGATGTCCCTTCAGTTGTGGAGTTTTGCAAAGGATTGTGGTATTGTTGGGGGCTGGATTTATACTGGGCTCTGTGGTTGTGTCAGGATGGAGTATTGGTTGCAGGTGTGTTGTTTGTGGCCCTGGGATTTGTAGTTTTTGGTTTGCCATGGGGGTGTGTCTTTGGGCTGTGTTAGCTTTCTTTGGGTGCATGCATTATTTGTTTTTTTCACTTTGTGGCCATGTTGTGTGTTTTTCTCACGACCGCCATTTTATTCACGGAGCGTACGCGGCGGTGTTTTGGATACGGTGCTTCCGGCGGCTCTCTCATTCATCTCTATTGTCGACCGCGGCGGTCGGAAACTGCGTACCGCACCGCGACGGTGTCGGTATTATCGTAATGTTGCTGGCGGTGCCTCCGCTGCGGATGCAGTCGTTTGGGCTCTTACTGGCGCGGTAACGCCCGCCGCGGACGGGTTTTGCTCTTCTCCGCTGGCGAACGGCGGTTTCTCTTGGATTTTTACCGCGGCGGTACGTATTCTACCGACGTGGATCCTAATCCTTCCGTCGGTTTTTCTGCGGCTGATGCGGGCGGTGATTTCCCGCTTCCATGGCGGTCGGCTTGTTTTCCGACCGCCATCCTAATGACCCCCTTAGTTTTCTCCTGTCTTACTCTTGGAGATCAGTATTGAGCCGCAGGCATTACAGAGTAAGTCACACTTAAAAAAGCCAAATTATTCAGTGCACTAAGCTGCTCCTCCTGAGCTAACTGTGAAATAATACAGATGCATCCCTTGAAGAAAGATACTTTTAGAAGAAATTACTTTATTGCCAGAGTC
This sequence comes from Calotriton arnoldi, assembly GCA_963921515.1. Lineage (NCBI taxonomy): Eukaryota > Metazoa > Chordata > Amphibia > Caudata > Salamandridae > Calotriton > Calotriton arnoldi. The sequence goes on along the minus strand of CAWUFW010004411.1, from coordinate 1,298,006 downwards.
CTTCATCACTACCTAAAAGCAACTGCATGTTGACAGTTGCTGAGTGGATGAAAAATATCTGAGTCAACTAAATTCTGAAAATGGCGGAGATGATTATGCTAGGATGGTAGGAGCTCAATAGTGGTGGCATTCAATTTTGGGCGTAAGGCCCACTCTTGCTGATATTGTGCAGAGTATAAGGGTTTCATTTGATAACAAACTCTTGTTCTCAGTCCCTGGTCTTGAGCATATTATCAAGTTGCTTATATTTCTTAGGGGTATTTATCTGTCTAGTGTAGATTTAGTGGTTATCCAAGGTGTAGCAGGTATTAAGGATGGTGCATGGTGGGTGTAATTGATCAAGCCCCTCGCCAGTAGAGAAAGGGGTGGCATCAGTCGATCCACCGTGCAGGGCAGAGGGCCATCCTTTTGGCATAGACTGCGCTCCTGCCCCCTTCTGTGTGAGGTTTCCCAGCAACCTTTGCCTCCCAGAGGGGCTTGCAGCTGAGGAGTTAAACTGAACGAAGTGGTTATTAGAAGGGGACGGTGGGGGCAGGGAATTGGAAAGGCTGAGCAGCCCCTACGGTACCCTCTTTGCCCGCCGAGGCCCAGCGATGTACTGATCGCTGAAATCCTGCCCACCCACTCCAATGGTTCAAATGATAAATAATAGTACTTAATTGATTGAGTGCCGTTGAGTTTATCATCAAATTCCTCTTGATGAGGGATTCTTTGTGTAGGGGAGAGGTTAGAAGGTTGACTGACTTGCTGTTGGTACACGCCTTTAAGCCTTACCTCCGGTGCTCATGATGTCTCTTGGCTTGTGACTGAATCGTCACTGGGTGCCCAGCAGGGGTGTTTGAGTGCCCATGAGTTTATCATCAAAACGCTCTTGATGAGGGGTTCTTTGGGGAGGGAGCTGGTTAGAGGAGGGCCTAACCTGCTGGTGGTCTAGGCTTCTAGTCCTACCTCCGGTGCCCATAATATTTCTTGGGGTGTGACCAAATTGTCTCAGCAGGGACAATGAACTAAGCGGTTCCCTGGTGTTTGCCTTATTGGACTGAATGTGTCACTCTTGTCAACGTTTTAACAAAAGAGTTATGCTGTTCCTGTAGTTTTGGCCTACATCTTGTAGGAACAGCATAACTCTTTTGTTTAAACCGTGTCTCTGGGCCCTTATGCTGGACCTCCTTAAAAAAAGCCCACTGTCCCTTTCTCTTGATCATCATTATTAGCACGGGCTACCCCCGTGGGACTTTCTCTTGGTGGGTAAAACGATTGTTGTCCCCCAACTATCTTTTGAGGCACTACCGCAATAGGGTGAGTGTCCCTGGAGCATTTTTAGTCACTGACTTTCCACCCACCACCCCATCGCACCTGCTCTCTACGCAATGGAGGGACAAGGTCTGAGTTATGGAGATGACATAGCAGCAGAGATATTGAGGGCACCGCCTCTTCTGGGTACAGAAGGAGGTGTAGCAACAGGGAGCCAATCGGAGGATTGGCAATCCCTCGTATCTATGAGAAGAGAATGGGTTAGGATTACCTTACATGGAGCCCTGATGACAGAATATCTGAGGGCTAATATAGCACCTAACGGACTTCTTATTAAAAATTTCCCTCGGATTTTTCTAGAGGATGGAACATTCAAGATAGAATGGTCCCAAGTCTCATGGAAGTGCACACGAGATCTTCTTATACTAATAATCAATACTGCTAAAAGACTAGCTGATGACTTATTGGCCCGGATCCAATTAGCAGAGAGTACCCTGAAAAGTGCCATGCCATCGGCCAGTTTCAAAACCAAACTAACAGAACTAAATAATGAAATCACAGAACATAGAGAGTACCTCATGAAACAGAAAGTGAATAAACTACAAAAAGATATCCGGAGATTTGATAAGGAGAAAGTGTACCCATACTTGAGACAGGACTTTGTCCCCCCTGAGACCAATAACATCTCAGATACAAGTTCTAACTCCACCAGAAGAGGATCATCCAGTAACAGCGACTCCAGCGCTGAAAACTGGAATAACAACTCTACTAGGATGGGCGGTCGACAAGGCTTTCAAGGATTCCCCATGCCACAGTACCAGGGACCTGCGTATTGGCAATATCCCATGTTTCCTCAAGGCCCGCACCCCTTTTGTCCACCAGGCATGAGCCAACCTTTTTTAGGCAGAGGCTGGGGCAAAGGGCGCGGGCGAAGAAGAGGCAACCCACAAGACAAGAGAGTGCAGTGGGAGGAACCACAACAACGGGTGGTGGAAACCCGGAGCCACACAAAGAAGAGAACCTAGTTGTGAACCTTTCCCCCAGACCTCTCACTGAGACAGAACATAGAGTCCTTCAAAAGGGCTGGGATTCGTTCCCACACCCAGAATAGACCATTTTAAACAACACTGCGAATTACACAAATTCTTTCGCAAGATACGACTGAGAGCCTTCTTCGATGGGACTCCCACCCCAGAAAGGAACGACTCCGGCCTTCATAACCCTTCCACTTTTACTCCCAACACCAGCATGATACCACACGAGGTGGTTACTTTTGAACAGGCCGTTCTAAAAGATTTAGAAAGGGAAACCACATGGAAACATTGGAGCAACATCACCAGGGATGAGCTGACAGCAGCCACATCTCTGGCGAATGACTCCTCTATTACTATCAAACAAGCGGATAAAGGTGGGGCCACAGTGATTATGGCCACCACTGATTATGACAACGAGTGCCTGAGACAACTGAGCGACCGGCGATACTACACGCCCATTGCTATAAATCCTACTACACGCCTCACTACCACAATATCCACACTGGTGTACTCAGCAGAGACTCAATGTTGGATCAGTAAGAAGGAGGCTGCGTTTCTGACCAAAAAAGACCCTAAGATACCGTATTTTTATATACTACCCAAAATACACAAGGGGCTCTCACCAGTGCCTGGCCGCCCCATTGTATCAGGAATAGACTCTGTGCTCGAGCCATTGTCGCAATTTTGCGACTATTTTCTGCAACCACTGGTTAAGCAAATCCCATCGTATATACAGGATACAACTGATGTACTACGCATACTCTCTGATTTCCAATCCACCAATAACATTGACCTCCTCATCACCCTAGATGTTGAAGCACTTTACACTAACATCCCGCAGAGAGCAACACTAGAAGTGGTGGAGGAGGCACTCTGTTTGGCACCTATGGATTCCATGACACCACCCAGTTTTATACTTGAGTGTGCTTCACTGGCCTTGACTGAGAATTTTTTCGAATTCAAAGGACAGCTATACCATCAGACACAAGGTACTTCCATGGGGAGTACCTTCGCCCCGAGTGTGGCATGCCTGTATATGGCGGCCTTTGAGGGAGCACGCATCTTCCATGATTCTAATCCTTTTCGCTCAAACATACGTCTATGGAAGAGATACATAGACGACATCCTTATCTTCTGGTCAGGTAATTCGACATCCTGCGCAGAGTTTTGCAGCTGGATGAATACACTGAATCCATACTTGAGATTCACCAGCACAGTCTCCCAACATGAGATACCCTTTTTAGATCTCATGATTAGACTTGAACAAGGAACTCTAAGAACTACTTTGTACAGGAAAACTACTGATCGCAACAGTCTGCTACTTTTTAGTAGCCACCACCCCGCGCCCTAAAAGAAAACCTTCCTTTCGGGCAATTCCTAAGGGTGAGAAGGAATTGCAGTGAGATTGAAGATTATAAACTGGAGTCAGAAGCTCTGGCAACAAGACTAAAAGCACGACAGTACCCTGCACGAAATGTTGCTCTCAGTAGAAAAAGAGCGAGGAACAACAACCGTGAAGCACTTTTAGAACAAAAAGTGAAAACCTCTGATGATACTCTCACCTGTGTCACTACTTTTACATCTGCGTCCAACACACTCAGCAAGGTAGTGAAGAAACACTGGGCCATGTTAAACACGGGTACCATGAACTTAGCTTTACCACGCTTTGCTTTTAAACGCTCACGCAATTTAAAAGAGATGTTGACACACACTAGACCCAAGACAGTAACACCAGTCTTACAAAGGACCTTATGGGATCTACCACCGGTTAAGGGCCATTACCCCTGTGGGGCATGCACAGTATGCTCCTTCACTTCCGTACACAAGATCATTACTTTTTCTAATGCCTTCACCTGGGAACTGAGGGCTCATACCAACTGTAACACACCAAACTGCATATACATGATCACTTGTCCCTGCGGATTGTATTACATAGGGATGACGACCCGACCGATTAAAATACGCATTACTGAACACCGAAGCAACATTCGTTGTCTAAAGACTAATACTAAAATGTGTTCACACTTCATTGAAAAGAATCACTCGCCAGATACCTTGAAATGGGTGGTACTTGAAACATTCCCCAAGATAACCAAAAACGCACTATTTCAGAAAGAACAAAGATGGGTACATCGATTATCTACAGACACCAGGGGACTTAATGATGAGATACCTTGGAGTGCATTAATGAACTAACTCCAGTCTCCTGCCATTTGTTCAATCATAACTCTTACTGATACATTTACAATTTACACAAGCCTTTTTAGACATCTTTGGAAACATCACTCTAAGATGTCCGCCGTTTCTTATATTTTAAGAGAATTCTCCCCAACATGGCCCCCTAAACAATGCCTGACGTACTAGACATCGTAATTGATAAACTCTCACAGATATATACATGCCTTTTGAGACATCTTTGTAAACATCACTCTAAGATGGCCGCCGTTTCCTTACACTTCAAGATTCTCTTCCCAATATGGCCCCCAAAATAATGCCTGACGCACTAGACGTCGCAATTGATACACATGGCCCCGCCCACCGGATATGGTTTAAATACTCCGTGAACCAACATGGCCTCACCACCCGGTCCCGGTAACAGAGGGTAGGTGTATAGACGACGTGCTACAGGCATACAAGTGAGTAGTTGGGTTTGGGACAATGCATCTCCTGCATGCTAGGCGATCCTTTACTTACAGATTGCGTGATTCCTTCTTGCCAACAACGGAATCGACATCTTTATTGACACGCTAGTGACTCACTTTCTGAGATAAACATTACGCTGCACAGTTTTCAAGCAGTGGATGTCAATACACAGCTCAGTAACCCTCCTGCATGCCAGGCGATCCTTTACTTACTTTGAGCTTGAATGGGTGTGAATGGATGTGCGCGACAGAACACATGGCATAAGAAATATCTCGTGTTAGTGCTGTGTGATTGCAATTTAGAATATGAGAATGACCGCCGCGAATAGCCGGTAATTTCGCATGTACACGCCACTCAGTAACACTTAAGACAGGTATGTTCTATGGACCATTGCCTTGTGATTACCCGTTCATGATGTAAGCAGCATCATACAGATTGCGTGATTCCTTCCTGCCAACAACGGAATCGACATCTTTATTGACACGCTAGTGACTCACTTTCTGAGATAAGCACTACGCTGCACAGTTTTTAAGCAGTGGATGTCAATATACAGCTCAGTAACCCTTAATGAGTACTTACTTACATTGATCGTTATCACTCAGTCAGTTAGACAGAGATGAAGCGCGAGCACGAATATCAGTGGGAGGATGGATGTTTGTCACTGTACTATTAACTCCATGTTCTCTATGTTTTCTCCATGACCACATTAGCACACGAGGAACTCCTTGTGTGTGAACCTACCGGGTACTGTGATACCTGGACATTCCTTGAATTTGGGGTGAGTGTTGTTAGTCTCTCTGCGATGTCACTGTGTGCCACAAGGGGTGAAGTCCACCTTTATTCACCTCGGTTATTCACGATGTGACAATTCAATTTTAACTCACTCTGTTTTTAATAATTTGTGGTTCATGCTCACCACAAGTATTGAGGGCCACTATTCACAAGGAAGATTTGAGATGACAGCTGTTCATTAATGTCAAATTGATGCATTTTGTTCTCTGTCTATGGGTAGTTCCTGTATAACCAGGTATTTGACTATTGAGTCATATGGTGATGTGAGTGTGTAACCACGTCACTTGTTTTAAAGTTGTAGATAGAATTTCACCCCGGTCCTGACGAATCGCCCATAGAATATCCAAGAGGCGTGAAACATGTTGACCTACCATCTATAAGAGCACCATGATCTGAGGCATAATATTCAGCACAGCGCCTTATAGTTTTTTGTTTTTAGTTAGGGTAGGAGACTCCTTGATTAAAATTGTTGTCGGTAGTACTCCCAACCCTATTTTAGATTCACTTACTCACACCCTCATCTACACACATTAGCGCCCTCAATCCCACCTCACCCATCGGCAATTGGAAAAAGATCTCCGAGAAAGTGCCCCTACTATAGGGAGCCTGTCGGGTATTGCACCTGCCGACCCGACGAGGAGCAGCCCGATGATGAAGCATGACACCTGAGAAGGTGTGTGAGGGCAATATAATCCAATCATATGGATTCCCAACTGTGAACCTTTAGGGTCCAGTTACTCTCCTCTTCCTTCGTTTACTGTTTTTTTTGGCCTACATCTTGTAGGAACAGCATAACTCTTTTGTTTAAACCGTGTCTCTGGGCCCTTATGCTGGACCTCCTTAAAAAAGCCCACTGTCCCTTTCTCTTGATCATCATTATTAGCACGGGCTACCCCCGTGGGACTTTCTCTTGGTGGGTAAAACGATTGTTGTCCCCCAACTATCTTTTGAGGCACTACCGCAATAGGGTGAGTGTCCCTGGAGCATTTTTAGTCACTGACTTTCCACCCACCACCCCATCGCACCTGCTCTCTACGCAATGGAGGGACAAGGTCTGAGTTATGGAGATGACATAGCAGCAGAGATATTGAGGGCACCGCCTCTTCTGGGTACAGAAGGAGGTGTAGCAACAGGGAGCCAATCGGAGGATTGGCAATCCCTCGTATCTATGAGAAGAGAATGGGTTAGGATTACCTTACATGGAGCCCTGATGACAGAATATCTGAGGGCTAATATAGCACCTAACGGACTTCTTATTAAAAATTTCCCTCGGATTTTTCTAGAGGATGGAACATTCAAGATAGAATGGTCCCAAGTCTCATGGAAGTGCACACGAGATCTTCTTATACTAATAATCAATACTGCTAAAAGACTAGCTGATGACTTATTGGCCCGGATCCAATTAGCAGAGAGTACCCTGAAAAGTGCCATGCCATCGGCCAGTTTCAAAACCAAACTAACAGAACTAAATAATGAAATCACAGAACATAGAGAGTACCTCATGAAACAGAAAGTGAATAAACTACAAAAAGATATCCGGAGATTTGATAAGGAGAAAGTGTACCCATACTTGAGACAGGACTTTGTCCCCCCTGAGACCAATAACATCTCAGATACAAGTTCTAACTCCACCAGAAGGGGATCATCCAGTAACAGCGACTCCAGCGCTGAAAACTGGAATAACAACTCTACTAGGATGGGCGGTCGACAAGGCTTTCAAGGATTCCCCATGCCACAGTACCAGGGACCTGCGTATTGGCAATATCCCATGTTTCCTCAAGGCCCGCACCCCTTTTGTCCACCAGGCATGAGCCAACCTTTTTTAGGCAGAGGCTGGGGCAAAGGGCGCGGGCGAAGAAGAGGCAACCCACAAGACAAGAGAGTGCAGTGGGAGGAACCACAACAACGGGTGGTGGAAACCCGGAGCCACACAAAGAAGAGAACCTAGTTGTGAACCTTTCCCCCAGACCTCTCACTGAGACAGAACATAGAGTCCTTCAAAAAGGGCTGGGATTCGTTCCCACACCCAGAATAGACCATTTTAAACAACACTGCGAATTACACAAATTCTTTCGCAAGATACGACTGAGAGCCTTCTTCGATGGGACTCCCACCCCAGAAAGGAACGACTCCGGCCTTCATAACCCTTCCACTTTTACTCCCAACACCAGCATGATACCACACGAGGTGGTTACTTTTGAACAGGCCGTTCTAAAAGATTTAGAAAGGGAAACCACATGGAAACATTGGAGCAACATCACCAGGGATGAGCTGACAGCAGCCACATCTCTGGCGAATGACTCCTCTATTACTATCAAACAAGCGGATAAAGGTGGGGCCACAGTGATTATGGCCACCACTGATTATGACAACGAGTGCCTGAGACAACTGAGCGACCGGCGATACTACACGCCCATTGCTATAAATCCTACTACACGCCTCACTACCACAATATCCACACTGGTGTACTCAGCAGAGACTCAATGTTGGATCAGTAAGAAGGAGGCTGCGTTTCTTACCAAAAAAGACCCTAAGATACCGTATTTTTATATACTACCCAAAATACACAAGGGGCTCTCACCAGTGCCTGGCCGCCCCATTGTATCAGGAATAGACTCTGTGCTCGAGCCATTGTCGCAATTTTGCGACTATTTTCTGCAACCACTGGTTAAGCAAATCCCATCGTATATACAGGATACAACTGATGTACTACGCATACTCTCTGATTTCCAATCCACCAATAACATTGACCTCCTCATCACCCTAGATGTTGAAGCACTTTACACTAACATCCCGCAGAGAGCAACACTAGAAGAGGTGGAGGAGGCACTCTGTTTGGCACCTATGGATTCCATGACACCACCCAGTTTTATACTTGAGTGTGCTTCACTGGCCTTGACTGAGAATTTTTCGAATTCAAAGGACAGCTATACCATCAGACACAAGGTACTTCCATGGGGAGTACCTTCGCCCCGAGTGTGGCATGCCTGTATATGGCGGCCTTTGAGGGAGCACGCATCTTCCATGATTCTAATCCTTTTCGCTCAAACATACGTCTATGGAAGAGATACATAGACCACATCCTTATCTTCTGGTCAGGTAATTCGACATCCTGCGCAGAGTTTTGCAGCTGGATGAATACACTGAATCCATACTTGAGATTCACCAGCACAGTCTCCCAACATGAGATACCCTTTTTAGATCTCATGATTAGACTTGAACAAGGAACTCTAAGAACTACTTTGTACAGGAAAACTACTGATCGCAACAGTCTGCTACTTTTTAGTAGCCACCACCCCTGCGCCCTAAAAGAAAACCTTCCTTTCGGGCAATTCCTAAGGGTGAGAAGGAATTGCAGTGAGATTGAAGATTATAAACTGGAGTCAGAAGCTCTGGCAACAAGACTAAAAGCACGACAGTACCCTGCACGAAATGTTGCTCTCAGTAGAAAAAGAGCGAGGAACAACAACCGTGAAGCACTTTTAGACCAAAAAGTGAAAACCTCTGATGATACTCTCACCTATGTCACTACTTTTACATCTGCGTCCAACACACTCAGCAAGGTAGTGAAGAAACACTGGGCCATGTTAAACACGGGTACCATGAACTTAGCTTTACCACGCTTTGCTTTTAAACGCTCACGCAATTTAAAAGAGATGTTGACACACACTAGACCCAAGACAGTAACACCAGTCTTACAAAGGACCTTATGGGATCTACCACCGGTTAAGGGCCATTACCCCTGTGGGGCATGCACAGTATGCTCCTTCACTTCCGTACACAAGATCATTACTTTTTCTAATGCCTTCACCTTGGAACTGAGGGCTCATACCAACTGTAACACACCAAACTGCATATACATGATCACTTGTCCCTGCGGATTGTATTACATAGGGATGACGACCCGACCGATTAAAATACGCATTACTGAACACCGAAGCAACATTCGTTGTCTAAAGACTAATACTAAAATGTGTTCACACTTCATTGAAAAGAATCACTCGCCAGATACCTTGAAATGGGTGGTACTTGAAACATTCCCCAAGATCACCAAAAACGCACTATTTCAGAAAGAACAAAGATGGGTACATCGATTATCTACAGACACCAGGGGACTTAATGATGAGATACCTTGGAGTGCATTAATGAACTAACTCCAGTCTCCTGCCATTTGTTCAATCATAACTCTTACTGATACATTTACAATTTACACAAGCCTTTTTAGACATCTTTGGAAACATCACTCTAAGATGTCCGCCGTTTCTTATATTTTAAGAGAATTCTCCCCAACATGGCCCCCTAAACAATGCCTGACGTACTAGACATCGTAATTGATAAACTCTCACAGATATATACATGCCTTTTGAGACATCTTTGTAAACATCACTCTAAGATGGCCGCCGTTTCCTTACACTTCAAGATTCTCTTCCCAATATGGCCCCCAAAATAATGCCTGACGCACTAGACGTCGCAATTGATACACATGGCCCCGCCCACCGGATATGGTTTAAATACTCCGTGAACCAACATGGCCTCACCACCCGGTCCCGGTAGCAGAGGGTAGGTGTATAGACGACGTGCTACAGGCATACAAGTGAGTAGTTGGGTTTGGGACAATGCATCTCCTGCATGCTAGGCGATCCTTTACTTACAGATTGCGTGATTCCTTCTTGCCAACAACGGAATCGACATCTTTATTGACACGCTAGTGACTCACTTTCTGAGATAAACATTACGCTGCACAGTTTTCAAGCAGTGGATGTCAATACACAGCTCAGTAACCCTCCTGCATCCCAGGCGATCCTTTACTTACTTTGAGCTTGAATGGGTGTGAATGGATGTGCGCGACAGAACACATGGCATAAGAAATATCTCGTGTTAGTGCTGTGTGATTGCAATTTAGAATATGAGAATGACCGCCGCGAATATCCGGTAATTTCGCATGTACACGCCACTCAGTAACGCTTAAGACAGGTATGTTCTATGGACCATTGCCTTGTGATTACCCGTTCATGATGTAAGCAGCATCATACAGATTGCGTGATTCCTTCCTGCCAACAACGGAATCGACATCTTTATTGACACGCTAGTGACTCACTTTCTGAGATAAGCACTACGCTGCACAGTTTTTAAGCAGTGGATGTCAATATACAGCTCAGTAACCCTTAATGAGTACTTACTTACATTGATCGTTATCACTCAGTCAGTTAGACAGAGATGAAGCGCGAGCACGAATATCAGTGGGAGGATGGATGTTTGTCACTGTACTATTAACTCCATGTTCTCTATGTTTTCTCCATGACCACATTAGCACACGAGGAACTCCTTGTGTGTGAACCTACCAGGTACTGTGATACCTGGACATTCCTTGAATTTGGGGTGAGTGTTGTTAGTCTCTCTGCGATGTCACTGTGTGCCACAAGGGGTGAAGTCCACCTTTATTCACCTCGGTTATTCACGATGTGACAATTCAATTTTAACTCACTCTGTTTTTAATAATTTGTGGTTCATGCTCACCACAAGTATTGAGGGCCACTATTCACAAGGAAGATTTGAGATGACAGCTATTCATTAATGTCAAATTGATGCATTTTGTTCTCTGTCTATAGGTAGTTCCTGTATAACCAGGTATTTGACTATTGAGTCATATGGTGATGTGAGTGTGTAACCACGTCACTTGTTTTAAAGTTGTAGATAGAATTTCACCCCGGTCCTGACGAATCGCCCATAGAATATCCAAGAGGCGTGAAACATGTTGACCTACCATCTATAAGAGCACCATGATCTGAGGCATAATATTCAGCACAGCGCCTTATAGTTTTTTGTTTTTAGTTAGGGTAGGAGACTCCTTGATTAAAATTGTTGTCGGTAGTACTCCCAACCCTATTTTAGATTCACTTACTCACACCCTCATCTACACACATTAGCGCCCTCAATCCCACCTCACCCATCGGCAATTGGAAAAAGATCTCCGAGAAAGTGCCCCTACTATAGGGAGCCCGTCGGGTATTGCACCTGCCGACCCGACGAGGAGCAGCCCGATGATGAAGCATGACACCTGAGAAGGTGTGTGAGGGCAATATAATCCAATCATATGGATTCCCAACTGTGAACCTTTAGGGTCCAGTTACTCTCCTCTTCCTTCGTTTACTGTTTTTTTTTGGCCTACATCTTGTAGGAACAGCATAACTCTTTTGTTTAAACCGTGTCTCTGGGCCCTTATGCTGGACCTCCTTAAAAAAGCCCACTGTCCCTTTCTCTTGATCATCACTATTAGCACGGGCTACCCCCGTGGGACTTTCTCTTGGTTGGTAAAACGATTGTTGTCCCCCAACTATCTTTTGAGGCACTACCGCAATAGGGTGAGTGTCCCTGGAGCATTTTTAGTCACTGACTTTCCACCCACCACCCCATCGCACCTGCTCTCTACGCAATGGAGAGACAAGGTCTGAGTTATGGAGATGACATAGCAGCAGAGATATTGAGGGCACCGCCTCTTCTGGGTACAGAAGGAGGTGTAGCAACAGGGAGCCAATCGGAGGATTGGCAATCCCTCGTATCTATGAGAAGAGAATGGGTTAGGATTACCTTACATGGAGCCCTGATGACAGAATATCTGAGGGCTAATATAGCACCTAACGGACTTCTTATTAAAAATTTCCTCGGATTTTTCTAGAGGATGGAACATTCAAGATAGAATGGTCCCAAGTCTCATGGAAGTGCACACGAGATCTTCTTATACTAATTATCAATACTGCTAAAAGACTAGCTGATGACTTATTGGCCCGGATCCAATTAGCAGAGAGTACCCTGAAAAGTGCCATGCCATCGGCCAGTTTCAAAACCAAACTAACAGAACTAAATAATGAAATCACAGAACATAGAGAGTACCTCATGAAACAGAAAGTGAATAAACTACAAAAAGATATCCGGAGATTTGATAAGGAGAAAGTGTACCCATACTTGAGACAGGACTTTGTCCCCCCTGAGACCAATAACATCTCAGATACAAGTTCTAACTCCACCAGAAGGGGATCATCCAGTAACAGCGACTCCAGCGCTGAAAACTGGAATAACAACTCTACTAGGATGGGCGGTCGACAAGGCTTTCAAGGATTCCCCATGCCACAGTACCAGGGACCTGCGTATTGGCAATATCCCATGTTTCCTCAAGGCCCGCACCCCTTTTGTCCACCAGGCATGAGCCAACCTTTTTAGGCAGAGGCTGGGGCAAAGGGCGCGGGCGAAGAAGAGGCAACCCACAAGACAAGAGAGTGCAGTGGGAGGAACCACAACAACGGGTGGTGGAAACCCGGAGCCACACAAAGAAGAGAACCTAGTTGTGAACCTTTCCCCCAGACCTCTCACTGAGACAGAACATAGAGTCCTTCAAAAGGGCTGGGATTCGTTCCCACACCCAGAATAGACCATTTTAAACAACACTGCGAATTACACAAATTCTTTCGCAAGATACGACTGAGAGCCTTCTTCGATGGGACTCCCACCCCAGAAAGGAACGACTCCGGCCTTCATAACCCTTCCACTTTTACTCCCAACACCAGCATGATACCACACGAGGTGGTTACTTTTGAACAGGCCGTTCTAAAAGATTTAGAAAGGGAAACCACATGGAAACATTGGAGCAACATCACCAGGGATGAGCTGACAGCAGTCACATCTCTGGCGAATGACTCCTCTATTACTATCAAACAAGCGGATAAAGGTGGGGCCACAGTGATTATGGCCACCACTGATTATGACAACGAGTGCCTGAGACAACTGAGCGACCGGCGATACTACACGCCCATTGCTATAAATCCTACTACACGCCTCACTACCACAATATCCACACTGGTGTACTCAGCAGAGACTCAATGTTGGATCAGTAAGAAGGAGGCTGCGTTTCTTACCAAAAAAGACCCTAAGATACCGTATTTTTATATACTACCCAAAATACACAAGGGGCTCTCACCAGTGCCTGGCCGCCCCATTGTATCAGGAATAGACTCTGTGCTCGAGCCATTGTCGCAATTTTGCGACTATTTTCTGCAACCACTGGTTAAGCAAATCCCATCGTATATGCAGGATACAACTGATGTACTACGCATACTCTCTGATTTCCAATCCACCAATAACATTGACCTCCTCATCACCCTAGATGTTGAAGCACTTTACACTAACATCCCGCAGAGAGCAACACTAGAAGTGGTGGAGGAGGCACTCTGTTTGGCACCTATGGATTCCATGACACCACCCAGTTTTATACTTGAGTGCGCTTCACTGGCCTTGACTGAGAATTTTTTCGAATTCAAAGGACAGCTATACCATCAGACACAAGGTACTTCCATGGGGAGTACCTTCGCCCCGAGTGTGGCATGCCTGTATATGGCGGCCTTTGAGGGAGCACGCATCTTCCATGATTCTAATCCTTTTCGCTCAAACATACGTCTATGGAAGAGATACATAGACGACATCCTTATCTTCTGGTCAGGTAATTCGACATCCTGCGCAGAGTTTTGCAGCTGGATGAATACACTGAATCCATACTTGAGATTCACCAGCACAGTCTCCCAACATGAGATACCCTTTTTAGATCTCATGATTAGACTTGAACAAGGAACTCTAAGAACTACTTTGTACAGGAAAACTACTGATCGCAACAGTCTGCTACTTTTTAGTAGCCACCACCCCCGCGCCCTAAAAGAAAACCTTCCTTTCGGGCAATTCCTAAGGGTGAGAAGGAATTGCAGTGAGATTGAAGATTATAAACTGGAGTCAGAAGCTCTGGCAACAAGACTAAAAGCACGACAGTACCCTGCACGAAATGTTGCTCTCAGTAGAAAAAGAGCGAGGAACAACAACCGTGAAGCACTTTTAGAACAAAAAGTGAAAACCTCTGATGATACTCTCACCTGTGTCACTACTTTTACATCTGCGTCCAACACACTCAGCAAGGTAGTGAAGAAACACTGGGCCATGTTAAACATGGGTACCATGAACTTAGCTTTACCACGCTTTGCTTTTAAACGCTCACGCAATTTAAAAGAGATGTTGACACACACTAGACCCAAGACAGTAACACCAGTCTTACAAAGGACCTTATGGGATCTACCACCGGTTAAGGGCCATTACCCCTGTGGGGCATGCACAGTATGCTCCTTCACTTCCGTACACAAGATCATTACTTTTTCTAATGCCTTCACCTGGGAACTGAGGGCTCATACCAACTGTAACACACCAAACTGCATATACATGATCACTTGTCCCTGCGGATTGTATTACATAGGGATGACGACCCGACCGATTAAAATACGCATTACTGAACACCGAAGCAACATTCGTTGTCTAAAGACTAATACTAAAATGTGTTCACACTTCATTGAAAAGAATCACTCGCCAGATACCTTGAAATGGGTGGTACTTGAAACATTCCCCAAGATCACCAAAAACGCACTATTTCAGAAAGAACAAAGATGGGTACATCGATTATCTACAGACACCAGGGGACTTAATGATGAGATACCTTGGAGTGCATTAATGAACTAACTCCAGTCTCCTGCCATTTGTTCAATCATAACTCTTACTGATACATTTACAATTTACACAAGCCTTTTTAGACATCTTTGGAAACATCACTCTAAGATGTCCGCCGTTTCTTATATTTTAAGAGAATTCTCCCCAACATGGCCCCCTAAACAATGCCTGACGTACTAGACATCGTAATTGATAAACTCTCACAGATATATACATGCCTTTTGAGACATCTTTGTAAACATCACTCTAAGATGGCCGCCGTTTCCTTACACTTCAAGATTCTCTTCCCAATATGGCCCCCAAAATAATGCCTGACGCACTAGACGTCGCAATTGATACACATGGCCCCGCCCACCGGATATGGTTTAAATACTCCGTGAACCAACATGGCCTCACCACCCGGTCCCGGTAGCAGAGGGTAGGTGTATAGACGACGTGCTACAGGCATACAAGTGAGTAGTTGGGTTTGGGACAATGCATCTCCTGCATGCTAGGCGATCCTTTACTTACAGATTGCGTGATTCCTTCTTGCCAACAACGGAATCGACATCTTTATTGACACGCTAGTGACTCACTTTCTGAGATAAACATTACGCTGCACAGTTTTCAAGCAGTGGATGTCAATACACAGCTCAGTAACCCTCCTGCATGCCAGGCGATCCTTTACTTACTTTGAGCTTGAATGGGTGTGAATGGATGTGCGCGACAGAACACATGGCATAAGAAATATCTCGTGTTAGTGCTGTGTGATTGCAATTTAGAATATGAGAATGACCGCCGCGAATAGCCGGTAATTTCGCATGTACACGCCACTCAGTAACGCTTAAGACAGGTATGTTCTATGGACCATTGCCTTGTGATTACCCGTTCATGATGTAAGCAGCATCATACAGATTGCGTGATTCCTTCCTGCCAACAACGGAATCGACATCTTTATTGACACGCTAGTGACTCACTTTCTGAGATAAGCACTACGCTGCACAGTTTTTAAGCAGTGGATGTCAATATACAGCTCAGTAACCCTTAATGAGTACTTACTTACATTGATCGTTATCACTCAGTCAGTTAGACAGAGATGAAGCGCGAGCACGAATATCAGTGGGAGGATGGATGTTTGTCACTGTACTATTAACTCCATGTTCTCTATGTTTTCTCCATGACCACATTAGCACACGAGGAACTCCTTGTGTGTGAACCTACCGGGTACTGTGATACCTGGACATTCCTTGAATTTGGGGTGAGTGTTGTTAGTCTCTCTGCGATGTCACTGTGTGCCACAAGGGGTGAAGTCCACCTTTATTCACCTCGGTTATTCACGATGTGACAATTCAATTTTAACTCACTCTGTTTTTAATAATTTGTGGTTCATGCTCACCACAAGTATTGAGGGCCACTATTCACAAGGAAGATTTGAGATGACAGCTATTCATTAATGTCAAATTGATGCATTTTGTTCTCTGTCTATAGGTAGTTCCTGTATAACCAGGTATTTGACTATTGAGTCATATGGTGATGTGAGTGTGTAACCACGTCACTTGTTTTAAAGTTGTAGATAGAATTTCACCCCGGTCCTGACGAATCGCCCATAGAATATCCAAGAGGCGTGAAACATGTTGACCTACCATCTATAAGAGCACCATGATCTGAGGCATAATATTCAGCACAGCGCCTTATAGTTTTTTGTTTTTAGTTAGGGTAGGAGACTCCTTGATTAAAATTGTTGTCGGTAGTACTCCCAACCCTATTTTAGATTCACTTACTCACACCCTCATCTACACACATTAGCGCCCTCAATCCCACCTCACCCATCGGCAATTGGAAAAAGATCTCCGAGAAAGTGCCCCTACTATAGGGAGCCCGTCGGGTATTGCACCTGCCGACCCGACGAGGAGCAGCCCGATGATGAAGCATGACACCTGAGAAGGTGTGTGAGGGCAATATAATCCAATCATATGGATTCCCAACTGTGAACCTTTAGGGTCCAGTTACTCTCCTCTTCCTTCGTTTACTGTTTTTTTTGGCCTACATCTTGTAGGAACAGCATAACTCTTTTGTTTAAACCGTGTCTCTGGGCCCTTATGCTGGACCTCCTTAAAAAAGCCCACTGTCCCTTTCTCTTGATCATCATTATTAGCACGGGCTACCCCCGTGGGACTTTCTCTTGGTGGGTAAAACGATTGTTGTCCCCCAACTATCTTTTGAGGCACTACCGCAATAGGGTGAGTGTCCCTGGAGCATTTTTAGTCACTGACTTTCCACCCACCACCCCATCGCACCTGCTCTCTACGCAATGGAGGGACAAGGTCTGAGTTATGGAGATGACATAGCAGCAGAGATATTGAGGGCACCGCCTCTTCTGGGTACAGAAGGAGGTGTAGCAACAGGGAGCCAATCGGAGGATTGGCAATCCCTCGTATCTATGAGAAGAGAATGGGTTAGGATTACCTTACATGGAGCCCTGATGACAGAATATCTGAGGGCTAATATAGCACCTAACGGACTTCTTATTAAAAATTTCCTCGGATTTTTCTAGAGGATGGAACATTCAAGATAGAATGGTCCCAAGTCTCATGGAAGTGCACACGAGATCTTCTTATACTAATAATCAATACTGCTAAAAGACTAGCTGATGACTTATTGGCCCGGATCCAATTAGCAGAGAGTACCCTGAAAAGTGCCATGCCATCGGCCAGTTTCAAAACCAAACTAACAGAACTAAATAATGAAATCACAGAACATAGAGAGTACCTCATGAAACAGAAAGTGAATAAACTACAAAAAGATATCCGGAGATTTGATAAGGAGAAAGTGTACCCATACTTGAGACAGGACTTTGTCCCCCTGAGACCAATAACATCTCAGATACAAGTTCTAACTCCACCAGAAGGGGATCATCCAGTAACAGCGACTCCAGCGCTGAAAACTGGAATAACAACTCTACTAGGATGGGCGGTCGACAAGGCTTTCAAGGATTCCCCATGCCACAGTACCAGGGACCTGCGTATTGGCAATATCCCATGTTTCCTCAAGGCCCGCACCCCTTTTGTCCACCAGGCATGAGCCAACCTTTTTAGGCAGAGGCTGGGGCAAAGGGCGCGGGCGAAGAAGAGGCAACCCACAAGACAAGAGAGTGCAGTGGGAGGAACCACAACAACGGGTGGTGGAAACCCGGAGCCACACAAAGAAGAGAACCTAGTTGTGAACCTTTCCCCCAGACCTCTCACTGAGACAGAACATAGAGTCCTTCAAAAAGGGCTGGGATTCGTTCCCACACCCAGAATAGACCATTTTAAACAACACTGCGAATTACACAAATTCTTTCGCAAGATACGACTGAGAGCCTTCTTCGATGGGACTCCCACCCCAGAAAGGAACGACTCCGGCCTTCATAACCCTTCCACTTTTACTCCCAACACCAGCATGATACCACACGAGGTGGTTACTTTTGAACAGGCCGTTCTAAAAGATTTAGAAAGGGAAACCACATGGAAACATTGGAGCAACATCACCAGGGATGAGCTGACAGCAGCCACATCTCTGGCGAATGACTCCTCTATTACTATCAAACAAGCGGATAAAGGTGGGGCCACAGTGATTATGGCCACCACTGATTATGACAACGAGTGCCTGAGACAACTGAGCGACCGGCGATACTACACGCCCATTGCTATAAATCCTACTACACGCCTCACTACCACAATATCCACACTGGTGTACTCAGCAGAGACTCAATGTTGGATCAGTAAGAAGGAGGCTGCGTTTCTTACCAAAAAAGACCCTAAGATACCGTATTTTTATATACTACCCAAAATACACAAGGGGCTCTCACCAGTGCCTGGCCGCCCCATTGTATCAGGAATAGACTCTGTGCTCGAGCCATTGTCGCAATTTTGCGACTATTTTCTGCAACCACTGGTTAAGCAAATCCCATCGTATATACAGGATACAACTGATGTACTACGCATACTCTCTGATTTCCAATCCACCAATAACATTGACCTCCTCATCACCCTAGATGTTGAAGCACTTTACACTAACATCCCGCAGAGAGCAACACTAGAAGAGGTGGAGGAGGCACTCTGTTTGGCACCTATGGATTCCATGACACCACCCAGTTTTATACTTGAGTGTGCTTCACTGGCCTTGACTGAGAATTTTTTCGAATTCAAAGGACAGCTATACCATCAGACACAAGGTACTTCCATGGGGAGTACCTTCGCCCCGAGTGTGGCATGCCTGTATATGGCGGCCTTTGAGGGAGCACGCATCTTCCATGATTCTAATCCTTTTCGCTCAAACATACGTCTATGGAAGAGATACATAGACCACATCCTTATCTTCTGGTCAGGTAATTCGACATCCTGCGCAGAGTTTTGCAGCTGGATGAATACACTGAATCCATACTTGAGATTCACCAGCACAGTCTCCCAACATGAGAGACCCTTTTTAGATCTCATGATTAGACTTGAACAAGGAACTCTAAGAACTACTTTGTACAGGAAAACTACTGATCGCAACAGTCTGCTACTTTTTAGTAGCCACCACCCCTGCGCCCTAAAAGAAAACCTTCCTTTCGGGCAATTCCTAAGGGTGAGAAGGAATTGCAGTGAGATTGAAGATTATAAACTGGAGTCAGAAGCTCTGGCAACAAGACTAAAATCACGACAGTACCCTGCACGAAATGTTGCTCTCAGTAGAAAAAGAGCGAGGAACAACAACCGTGAAGCACTTTTAGACCAAAAAGTGAAAACCTCTGATGATACTCTCACCTATGTCACTACTTTTACATCTGCGTCCAACACACTCAGCAAGGTAGTGAAGAAACACTGGGCCATGTTAAACACGGGTACCATGAACTTAGCTTTACCACGCTTTGCTTTTAAACGCTCACGCAATTTAAAAGAGATGTTGACACACACTAGACCCAAGACAGTAACACCAGTCTTACAAAGGACCTTATGGGATCTACCACCGGTTAAGGGCCATTACCCCTGTGGGGCATGCACAGTATGCTCCTTCACTTCCGTACACAAGATCATTACTTTTTCTAATGCCTTCACCTGGGAACTGAGGGCTCATACCAACTGTAACACACCAAACTGCATATACATGATCACTTGTCCCTGCGGATTGTATTACATAGGGATGACGACCCGACCGATTAAAATACGCATTACTGAACACCGAAGCAACATTCGTTGTCTAAAGACTAATACTAAAATGTGTTCACACTTCATTGAAAAGAATCACTCGCCAGATACCTTGAAATGGGTGGTACTTGAAACATTCCCCAAGATCACCAAAAACGCACTATTTCAGAAAGAACAAAGATGGGTACATCGATTATCTACAGACACCAGGGGACTTAATGATGAGATACCTTGGAGTGCATTAATGAACTAACTCCAGTCTCCTGCCATTTGTTCAATCATAACTCTTACTGATACATTTACAATTTACACAAGCCTTTTTAGACATCTTTGGAAACATCACTCTAAGATGTCCGCCGTTTCTTATATTTTAAGAGAATTCTCCCCAACATGGCCCCCTAAACAATGCCTGACGTACTAGACATCGTAATTGATAAACTCTCACAGATATATACATGCCTTTTGGGTCATCTTTGTAAACATCACTCTAAGATGGCCGCCGTTTCCTTACACTTCAAGATTCTCTTCCCAATATGGCCCCCAAAATAATGCCTGACGCACTAGACGTCGCAATTGATACACATGGCCCCGCCCACCGGATATGGTTTAAATACTCCGTGAACCAACATGGCCTCACCACCCGGTCCCGGTAGCAGAGGGTAGGTGTATAGACGACGTGCTACAGGCATACAAGTGAGTAGTTGGGTTTGGGACAATGCATCTCCTGCATGCTAGGCGATCCTTTACTTACAGATTGCGTGATTCCTTCTTGCCAACAACGGAATCGACATCTTTATTGACACGCTAGTGACTCACTTTCTGAGATAAACATTACGCTGCACAGTTTTCAAGCAGTGGATGTCAATACACAGCTCAGTAACCCTCCTGCATCTCAGGCGATCCTTTACTTACTTTGAGCTTGAATGGGTGTGAATGGATGTGCGCGACAGAACACATGGCATAAGAAATATCTCGTGTTAGTGCTGTGTGATTGCAATTTAGAATATGAGAATGACCGCCGCGAATAGCCGGTAATTTTGCATGTACACGCCACTCAGTAACGCTTAAGACAGGTATGTTCTATGGACCATTGCCTTGTGATTACCCGTTCATGATGTAAGCAGCATCATACAGATTGCGTGATTCCTTCCTGCCAACAACGGAATCGACATCTTTATTGACACGCTAGTGACTCACTTTCTGAGATAAGCACTACGCTGCACAGTTTTTAAGCAGTGGATGTCAATATACAGCTCAGTAACCCTTAATGAGTACTTACTTACATTGATCGTTATCACTCAGTCAGTTAGACAGAGATGAAGCGCGAGCACGAATATCAGTGGGAGGATGGATGTTTGTCACTGTACTATTAACTCCATGTTCTCTATGTTTTCTCCATGACCACATTAGCACACGAGGAACTCCTTGTGTGTGAACCTACCAGGTACTGTGATACCTGGACATTCCTTGAATTTGGGGTGAGTGTTGTTAGTCTCTCTGCGATGTCACTGTGTGCCACAAGGGGTGAAGTCCACCTTTATTCACCTCGGTTATTCACGATGTGACAATTCAATTTTAACTCACTCTGTTTTTAATAATTTGTGGTTCATGCTCACCACAAGTATTGAGGGCCACTATTCACAAGGAAGATTTGAGATGACAGCTATTCATTAATGTCAAATTGATGCATTTTGTTCTCTGTCTATAGGTAGTTCCTGTATAACCAGGTATTTGACTATTGAGTCATATGGTGATGTGAGTGTGTAACCACGTCACTTGTTTTAAAGTTGTAGATAGAATTTCACCCCGGTCCTGACGAATCGCCCATAGAATATCCAAGAGGCGTGAAACATGTTGACCTACCATCTATAAGAGCACCATGATCTGAGGCATAATATTCAGCACAGCGCCTTATAGTTTTTTGTTTTTAGTTAGGGTAGGAGACTCCTTGATTAAAATTGTTGTCGGTAGTACTCCCAACCCTATTTTAGATTCACTTACTCACACCCTCATCTACACACATTAGCGCCCTCAATCCCACCTCACCCATCGGCAATTGGAAAAAGATCTCCGAGAAAGTGCCCCTACTATAGGGAGCCCGTCGGGTATTGCACCTGCCGACCCGACGAGGAGCAGCCCGATGATGAAGCATGACACCTGAGAAGGTGTGTGAGGGCAATATAATCCAATCATATGGATTCCCAACTGTGAACCTTTAGGGTCCAGTTACTCTCCTCTTCCTTCGTTTACTGTTTTTTTTTGGCCTACATCTTGTAGGAACAGCATAACTCTTTTGTTTAAACCGTGTCTCTGGGCCCTTATGCTGGACCTCCTTAAAAAAGCCCACTGTCCCTTTCTCTTGATCATCACTATTAGCACGGGCTACCCCCGTGGGACTTTCTCTTGGTTGGTAAAACGATTGTTGTCCCCCAACTATCTTTTGAGGCACTACCGCAATAGGGTGAGTGTCCCTGGAGCATTTTTAGTCACTGACTTTCCACCCACCACCCCATCGCACCTGCTCTCTACGCAATGGAGAGACAAGGTCTGAGTTATGGAGATGACATAGCAGCAGAGATATTGAGGGCACCGCCTCTTCTGGGTACAGAAGGAGGTGTAGCAACAGGGAGCCAATCGGAGGATTGGCAATCCCTCGTATCTATGAGAAGAGAATGGGTTAGGATTACCTTACATGGAGCCCTGATGACAGAATATCTGAGGGCTAATATAGCACCTAACGGACTTCTTATTAAAAATTTCCTCGGATTTTTCTAGAGGATGGAACATTCAAGATAGAATGGTCCCAAGTCTCATGGAAGTGCACACGAGATCTTCTTATACTAATTATCAATACTGCTAAAAGACTAGCTGATGACTTATTGGCCCGGATCCAATTAGCAGAGAGTACCCTGAAAAGTGCCATGCCATCGGCCAGTTTCAAAACCAAACTAACAGAACTAAATAATGAAATCACAGAACATAGAGAGTACCTCATGAAACAGAAAGTGAATAAACTACAAAAAGATATCCGGAGATTTGATAAGGAGAAAGTGTACCCATACTTGAGACAGGACTTTGTCCCCCTGAGACCAATAACATCTCAGATACAAGTTCTAACTCCACCAGAAGGGGATCATCCAGTAACAGCGACTCCAGCGCTGAAAACTGGAATAACAACTCTACTAGGATGGGCGGTCGACAAGGCTTTCAAGGATTCCCCATGCCACAGTACCAGGGACCTGCGTATTGGCAATATCCCATGTTTCCTCAAGGCCCGCACCCCTTTTGTCCACCAGGCATGAGCCAACCTTTTTAGGCAGAGGCTGGGGCAAAGGGCGCGGGCGAAGAAGAGGCAACCCACAAGACAAGAGAGTGCAGTGGGAGGAACCACAACAACGGGTGGTGGAAACCCGGAGCCACACAAAGAAGAGAACCTAGTTGTGAACCTTTCCCCCAGACCTCTCACTGAGACAGAACATAGAGTCCTTCAAAAAGGGCTGGGATTCGTTCCCACACCCAGAATAGACCATTTTAAACAACACTGCGAATTACACAAATTCTTTCGCAAGATACGACTGAGAGCCTTCTTCGATGGGACTCCCACCCCAGAAAGGAACGACTCCGGCCTTCATAACCCTTCCACTTTTACTCCCAACACCAGCATGATACCACACGAGGTGGTTACTTTTGAACAGGCCGTTCTAAAAGATTTAGAAAGGGAAACCACATGGAAACATTGGAGCAACATCACCAGGGATGAGCTGACAGCAGTCACATCTCTGGCGAATGACTCCTCTTTTACTATCAAACAAGCGGATAAAGGTGGGGCCACAGTGATTATGGCCACCACTGATTATGACAACGAGTGCCTGAGACAACTGAGCG
Organism: Calotriton arnoldi; assembly: GCA_963921515.1. Lineage (NCBI taxonomy): Eukaryota > Metazoa > Chordata > Amphibia > Caudata > Salamandridae > Calotriton > Calotriton arnoldi. The sequence continues at coordinate 1,273,714 of CAWUFW010004411.1, read as the reverse complement.
ACCGGCGATACTACACGCCCATTGCTATAAATCCTACTACACGCCTCACTACCACAATATCCACACTGGTGTACTCAGCAGAGACTCAATGTTGGATCAGTAAGAAGGAGGCTGCGTTTCTTACCAAAAAAGACCCTAAGATACCGTATTTTTATATACTACCCAAAATACACAAGGGGCTCTCACCAGTGCCTGGCCGCCCCATTGTATCAGGAATAGACTCTGTGCTCGAGCCATTGTCGCAATTTTGCGACTATTTTCTGCAACCACTGGTTAAGCAAATCCCATCGTATATGCAGGATACAACTGATGTACTACGCATACTCTCTGATTTCCAATCCACCAATAACATTGACCTCCTCATCACCCTAGATGTTGAAGCACTTTACACTAACATCCCGCAGAGAGCAACACTAGAAGTGGTGGAGGAGGCACTCTGTTTGGCACCTATGGATTCCATGACACCACCCAGTTTTATACTTGAGTGCGCTTCACTGGCCTTGACTGAGAATTTTTCGAATTCAAAGGACAGCTATACCATCAGACACAAGGTACTTCCATGGGGAGTACCTTCGCCCCGAGTGTGGCATGCCTGTATATGGCGGCCTTTGAGGGAGCACGCATCTTCCATGATTCTAATCCTTTTCGCTCAAACATACGTCTATGGAAGAGATACATAGACGACATCCTTATCTTCTGGTCAGGTAATTCGACATCCTGCGCAGAGTTTTGCAGCTGGATGAATACACTGAATCCATACTTGAGATTCACCAGCACAGTCTCCCAACATGAGATACCCTTTTTAGATCTCATGATTAGACTTGAACAAGGAACTCTAAGAACTACTTTGTACAGGAAAACTACTGATCGCAACAGTCTGCTACTTTTTAGTAGCCACCACCCCCGCGCCCTAAAAGAAAACCTTCCTTTCGGGCAATTCCTAAGGGTGAGAAGGAATTGCAGTGAGATTGAAGATTATAAACTGGAGTCAGAAGCTCTGGCAACAAGACTAAAAGCACGACAGTACCCTGCACGAAATGTTGCTCTCAGTAGAAAAAGAGCGAGGAACAACAACCGTTAAGCACTTTTAGAACAAAAAGTGAAAACCTCTGATGATACTCTCACCTGTGTCACTACTTTTACATCTGCGTCCAACACACTCAGCAAGGTAGTGAAGAAACACTGGGCCATGTTAAACATGGGTACCATGAACTTAGCTTTACCACGCTTTGCTTTTAAACGCTCACGCAATTTAAAAGAGATGTTGACACACACTAGACCCAAGACAGTAACACCAGTCTTACAAAGGACCTTATGGGATCTACCACCGGTTAAGGGCCATTACCCCTGTGGGGCATGCACAGTATGCTCCTTCACTTCCGTACACAAGATCATTACTTTTTCTAATGCCTTCACCTGGGAACTGAGGGCTCATACCAACTGTAACACACCAAACTGCATATACATGATCACTTGTCCCTGCGGATTGTATTACATAGGGATGACGACCCGACCGATTAAAATACGCATTACTGAACACCGAAGCAACATTCGTTGTCTAAAGACTAATACTAAAATGTGTTCACACTTCATTGAAAAGAATCACTCGCCAGATACCTTGAAATGGGTGGTACTTGAAACATTCCCCAAGATCACCCCCAAAACGCACTATTTCAGAAAGAACAAAGATGGGTACATCGATTATCTACAGACACCAGGGGACTTAATGATGAGATACCTTGGAGTGCATTAATGAACTAACTCCAGTCTCCTGCCATTTGTTCAATCATAACTCTTACTGATACATTTACAATTTACACAAGCCTTTTTAGACATCTTTGGAAACATCACTCTAAGATGTCCGCCGTTTCTTATATTTTAAGAGAATTCTCCCCAACATGGCCCCCTAAACAATGCCTGACGTACTAGACATCGTAATTGATAAACTCTCACAGATATATACATGCCTTTTGAGACATCTTTGTAAACATCACTCTAAGATGGCCGCCGTTTCCTTACACTTCAAGATTCTCTTCCCAATATGGCCCCCAAAATAATGCCTGACGCACTAGACGTCGCAATTGATACACATGGCCCCGCCCACCGGATATGGTTTAAATACTCCGTGAACCAACATGGCCTCACCACCCGGTCCCGGTAGCAGAGGGTAGGTGTATAGACGACGTGCTACAGGCATACAAGTGAGTAGTTGGGTTTGGGACAATGCATCTCCTGCATGCTAGGCGATCCTTTACTTACAGATTGCGTGATTCCTTCTTGCCAACAACGGAATCGACATCTTTATTGACACGCTAGTGACTCACTTTCTGAGATAAACATTACGCTGCACAGTTTTCGAGCAGTGGATGTCAATACACAGCTCAGTAACCCTCCTGCATGCCAGGCGATCCTTTACTTACTTTGAGCTTGAATGGGTGTGAATGGATGTGCGCGACAGAACACATGGCATAAGAAATATCTCGTGTTAGTGCTGTGTGATTGCAATTTAGAATATGAGAATGACCGCCGCGAATAGCCGGTAATTTCGCATGTACACGCCACTCAGTAACGCTTAAGACAGGTATGTTCTATGGACCATTGCCTTGTGATTACCCGTTCATGATGTAAGCAGCATCATACAGATTGCGTGATTCCTTCCTGCCAACAACGGAATCGACATCTTTATTGACACGCTAGTGACTCACTTTCTGAGATAAGCACTACGCTGCAAGTTTTTAAGCAGTGGATGTCAATATACAGCTCAGTAACCCTTAATGAGTACTTACTTACATTGATCGTTATCACTCAGTCAGTTAGACAGAGATGAAGCGCGAGCACGAATATCAGTGGGAGGATGGATGTTTGTCACTGTACTATTAACTCCATGTTCTCTATGTTTTCTCCATGACCACATTAGCACACGAGGAACTCCTTGTGTGTGAACCTACCGGGTACTGTGATACCTGGACATTCCTTGAATTTGGGGTGAGTGTTGTTAGTCTCTCTGCGATGTCACTGTGTGCCACAAGGGGTGAAGTCCACCTTTATTCACCTCGGTTATTCACGATGTGACAATTCAATTTTAACTCACTCTGTTTTTAATAATTTGTGGTTCATCCTCACCACAAGTATTGAGGGCCACTATTCACAAGGAAGATTTGAGATGACAGCTATTCATTAATGTCAAATTGATGCATTTTGTTCTCTGTCTATAGGTAGTTCCTGTATAACCAGGTATTTGACTATTGAGTCATATGGTGATGTGAGTGTGTAACCACGTCACTTGTTTTAAAGTTGTAGATAGAATTTCACCCCGGTCCTGACGAATCGCCCATAGAATATCCAAGAGGCGTGAAACATGTTGACCTACCATCTATAAGAGCACCATGATCTGAGGCATAATATTCAGCACAGCGCCTTATAGTTTTTTGTTTTTAGTTAGGGTAGGAGACTCCTTGATTAAAATTGTTGTCGGTAGTACTCCCAACCCTATTTTAGATTCACTTACTCACACCCTCATCTACACACATTAGCGCCCTCACTCCCACCTCACCCATCGGCAATTGGAAAAAGATCTCAGAGAAAGTGCCCCTACTATAGGGAGCCCGTCGGGTATTGCACCTGCCGACCCGACGAGGAGCAGCCCGATGATGAAGCATGACACCTGAGAAGGTGTGTGAGGGCAATATAATCCAATCATATGGATTCCCAACTGTGAACCTTTAGGGTCCAGTTACTCTCCTCTTCCTTCGTTTACTGTTTTTTTTTTGGCCTACATCTTGTAGGAACAGCATAACTCTTTTGTTTAAACCGTGTCTCTGGGCCCTTATGCTGGACCTCCTTAAAAAAAGCCCACTGTCCCTTTCTCTTGATTATCACTCTTGTCAACGTTATCTTCATATTTAATACCTTTCTTTATGTTTCAAGTGATCCATGTTGGCCAGGCCCTTGGGCCGCTGCCTGCCTCAAGCAGGAAAAAAATGGGAAATTTTTGAATGCTTATATCTGTCTTAAGATGTTCAAAATATGCAAGGATCAATATGAGGTGTTATTGTGTTTTCCTGCTCAGTATTATGTTCTTATGAAGTAAACTTTGCAACATCCTACTCCAGCTGAATTATCTGTGACTCTAACTTTGATGGGGGTATATGGTGGGCGAGACAAACCCATTGCAAGAGTGAGCACACTATGTGATATCATCAAAAAGTGTAAGTCAGCCAACTTATGTTGATTAATTGAATGGGTTTATTGAGGATTCCGGGTCTAGACAGCTTATTGGCATTAAAAAAAATATATGATTTCTACAGTCTCACATCATAATGTCCTTGTGCTGCTCACTTTTAGGATGCATGCTGCTCATATTTGCAGAAGCACAGAAGACTGAATTGTGAGTCTGGGTGACGAAGATGCTCCTGCTATAGATGCCAGCTACGTGTCCTAATTAGCTACCAGCAACATTAGAAAAACAAGCATTTGCAATGCAATAGGTCTCGCAATTGCGAGATTTTGAGCTATTGGCATTGTAAATGGCAATGCCTTTTAAAATAATAAAAGGCATTTTCATTTACAATACCAATAGGTCAAAGTTTGGCAAAAGCGAGACCTATTGTATTACAGAGCGCGGTGTCCCTGAAGTGGGCGCCGTGCTCACCATTGAAATTTAAAAAAAAATCAAACAGTGCGGTGTCCCGGAAGCGGGCGCCGCGCTCACCAGTAAAGTTTAAAAAAAAAATATGAAACAGGGAGCGGTGTCCCTGAAGCTAGGTGTTATGGAATGTATGTATGTGGTGTGTAGTGGAATTGTGTGTTGGACTGGATTAGTTAGTTGTCTAACTGTGTGGCCTGGAATTGTGTGGTGTGGCTTGGATTTGTGTAGTGGAATTATGTGGCATGGTGTGCCGTGGAATTATATGCATAGTAAATATGTGGTGTTGAGTGTACTGGAATTATGTGGAGTGGGATTGTGTGTTATGGAGTGTAATTATGTGGAATGGTATTTTGTGTTGTGGAGTGGTATGTTCTGGACTTTAATCATATTGTGTGCTATTGAATTTTTTGTGACATGATGTGGAATTGTGTGGTGTGGATTAGTTGTATGTGTAATTGTGTTGTTGAGTTGTATTATGTGGTTTGGTGTCGAATCATGTGGTGTGGATTACAAATGTGTGGAGTTGAATTGTGTGGTGTGGAACTGTGTGGATAGGTTTACCTGTTTGGTGAGGAAAAGATTAAATAGGTTGGAGATGAGCTTCAGATCTATGTGTTTGGGTGTATAAAAAAAGAAAGAGTTAGAGCTATTGGAGTTGTAAATGTCTTTTCACTATATGTTATGGATTGGAGTGGATGTATGTGGTGTGTAGTGGAATTTTGTGGGTTGTTTTGGAATTGTTAGTTGTGGCATTGTGTGGCATGGAATTGTCTGTCATAGAGTGGATTTGTGTAGTGGAATTATGTGGCATGGTGTGCAGTTGTATTATGTGGATAGTATGTGTTTTTGAGTGTATTGGAATTATGTGAAGTGGGATTGTGTGTAATTATGATGAATGGTATTTTGTGTTGTGGAGTTTTATATAGTGGAGTTTAATTCTGTGGTGTGCTGTTGAATTTTATGGTATGATTTTGAATTGTGTGTTGTAAATTGGCTATATGCGGTGTGTAGTGCAATTGTGGGGTGGAATAATGTTTGCTTTTTGTAATTTGTGGTGTGGAATGGATTTGTGGGGAGTTGAATAGTGTGGCATGGAACAGTGAGGTATAGAGTGAAATTATGTTGAGTGGAATTATGTGGCATGGTGGAGAGTTTTTATGTGGATTGTTATGTGGTATTGAGTGTATTTATGTGGGGTGTATTTATGTGGTATTGAGTAGTGTGTAATTAGGTGGAGTTGAATTATGTGGTGCTGAGTGGTATTATATGGATTGTAAATATGTTGGTGGTGTGGTTGTTTGGATTGGCATTGTATTGAGTGGTATTGCGTAGAGTGGCATTGCGTAGAGTAGAGTGGTTTGGCATGCAGTTGTGTAGCATTGTGTGGAGTGCAGTTGGTTGGAGTGGTGTTGCATAGAGGAGTGGGGTTGCGGTGAGTGGTGTTGTGTGGGGTGTCATTGCAAGAAGTGGCATGGCGTGGGTGGCGCTGCATTGATTAATGCTGCATGGAGTGGTGTGGTGCAGAGTGGAGCGCAGTTGGGTGGAGTGCAGTTGTGTAGAGTGGGGCCACATTGCGTAGAGTGCAGTTGCGCGGAGTGGCGTGTGAAGTAGCATAGAGTGGCGCTGCGTGGAGTGGAGTGGTGTAGAGTAGAGTGGTGTTGCGTGTAGTGGCATTGCATTGAGTGGTGTTGCGTGTAGTGGCATTGCATTGAGCAGAGTGGTGTTGCGTGTAGTGGCATTGCATTGAGCTGAGTGGCGTGGCGTGGAGTGCAGTTGTGTAGATTGGAGTGCAGTTTCGTGGAGTGCGGTGGCGTGAAGTGCAGTGGCGTGGAGTGAAGTGCAGTGGCGTGGAGTGGAGTAAAGCAGAGTGGACCGGAGTAAAGCAGAGTGGACCGGAGTAAGGCAGAGTGGACCGGAGTAAGGCAGAGTGGACCGGAGTAAGGCAGAGTGGAGTAGAGTGGAGTAAAGCAGAGTGGAGTAGAGTAAATCAGAGTGGAGTGGAGTATAGTAGAGTGGAGTAAAGCAAAGCAGGGTGGAGTAAAGCAAAGCAGAGTGGAGTAAAGCAAAGCAGAGTGGAGTAAAGCAAAGCAGAGTAGAGTAAAGCAAAGCAGAGTGGAGTAAAGCAGAGTGGAGTAAAGCAGAGTGGACCAAAGCAGAGTGGACCAAAGCAGAGTGGACCAAAGCAGAGTGGACCGGAGTAAAGCAGAGTGGACCGGAGTAAAGCCGTGGCCTGAAGTAACGCAGAGTGGAGTAAAACAGAGTGACGTGGAGTAAAACAGAGTGTAGCAGAGTAGAGCGGAGGGGAGTAAATTAGAGTGCCATGGAGTAAAGCAGAGTGGAGTCAAGCAGAGTGTAGGGGCATAAAGCAGAGTGTAGGGGTGTAAAGCAAAGTGTAGGGGTGTAAAGCAGAGTGGAGTAAAGCAGAGCTGCATTGAGTGGAGGGGAGTAAAGCAGAGTGGCGTGGAGTAAAGTAGAGGGTAGCGTGGAGTAAAGCAGTGTGGAGTAAATCAGAGTATAGGGGTAAAGCAGAGTGTAGGAGAGTAAAGCAGAGTGCAGGGGAGTAAAGCAGAGTTGCATTGAGAGGAGTGGTGTAGAGTAAAGCAGAGTGGCATGGAGTAAAGCAGAGTGGCATTGAGCGTAGTAAAGCAGAGTGGAGTATAGCAGAATGGCGTGGAGTACAGCAGGGTGGCGTGGAGTACAGCAGAGTGGAGTAAAGTGAGGTGGAGTACAGCAGAATGGTGTGGAATGGAGTAAAGCAGAGTGGCACTGAGCAGAATGGAGTTGAGTGGACAAAAGCAGAGTGGCGTTGAGTAAAGCAGAGTGGAGTAGAGTAAAGCAGAGTGGCATTGAGTGGAGTGAGGTAAAGCAGTGTGGCGTTGAGCTGAATTGAGTGTAGTAAAGCAGAGTGGCGTTGAGCTGGATGGAGTGTAGTAAAGCAGAGTGGCATTGAGCTGGGTGGAGTGCAGTAAAGCAGAGTGGCATTGAGTGGAGTAAAGCAGAGTGACGTTGAGCGTGTGGAGTAGAATGGAGTAAAGCAGAGTGGAGTAAAGCAGAGTGGAATAAAGCAGAGTGGAATAAAGAGGAGTGGAGTAAAGCAGAGTGACGTGGAGTAAAGCAGAGTGACGTGGAGTAAAGCAGAGTGGTGGGGAGTGGAGTAAAGCAGAGTGGAGTGGAGTAAAGCAGAGTGGCATGAGTCGAGTAAAGCAGAGTGGTGGAGAGTGGAATAAAGCAAAGGTGGGGAGTGGAGTAAAGCAGAGTGGCGGGAGTGGAGTAAAGCAGAGTGTAGTTAAGTGGAGTAAAGCCGAGTGTAGTTGAGTAAAGCAGAGTGGTGGGGAGGGGAGTAAAGCATGCACAAAAATTATAGTATGAATATTTCATTTTTCCTTCATTAATTTAAAACTTTTAATCAGCCCAAAAAACACTAATGTAATTTGCAATCTACACCGAATAACTAAGCCTCTTGAAAAGTAAGTTCCACTGCTGTGGAAGTTGTCAACAAAACACAGATATGACAGTTTTAGCAGTGATAATCTTAAGCTATGCTAATGTCGTCCTTTATATAGCGTAACTATCACCTGTTTAACAAACTGCAAAGTATACAATGTTCTTTCCGGACGGCAGACTCCTTGTCGCATCCTTCTCGCTTTGAATAAATGTAAGGTGCAAGCACATTACAAAGTGATTGCGTGCTAAAAATAGTCTAAAGGTTTTAACATACAGAATTGACTCCCTAAGCACCTTTAGAAAGTTTGTAATTGCTGAAGAGTTAATTAGCAAAGGAGGAAGCCTCTACTGGTGGGAGATGGAAGAATCCTTTGTAGCTGTGCTTAGCTGTAAAGATTGTTATCATCCTTCTAACCAGCACATGTTTTTTATTGCCACATTTGTCTGTAAAGGTTCCCAACCGCAAACACATGCTAGGGGACGGTGGAAGGGGGGGTGGGGGTTTAAGGGGGCTGGCCCTAACCAGTAGCATAACAAGGACAATGCTCTGGTTGCTGTATGTTTAACATGCTGTGATTAACAAATGTTGTGCACCAAGCGCTACATTTCTCACACAAGGAGACTGCTGTGGGCGCTTGATGTTTAACTCTACGTAATACGGTGAGCAGTACCAAAGCATATAAATATTGGCATTTTTTACAGATGCACTGAATGCGGCGTGGTTAACACACGCTGTGCACCAAGCACTGCATGTTTGACACGAAGAGTGTTCTGTGCGCTATATGTTTAACACTAAGTAAAAGCAAGCAGTACTAAAGCATATAAAAATAGCTGTGCTAATGTACTTTATAAAACACAAAAATGTAGTTAAACTCTGAGCAATGATGGCTTCAACTAGTCACAACTAAGGGGCCGAATCCGATTCGGGCCGGAAAAAATACCGACCGACTCGGTACGGGATTATAGTCCGACCGACACGTACCGGCGTTGCCCGACCTGGGAAGTTGGATGAAATGCATGTGAATCACGACCGACTCGTACGGAACTCAAGGCGAACGACCGACCCGGACGGAAACAAGCTATCCGGTCGGGAAACCACGCGAATCGAACCGACCGACACGCACCAGGAATCAACCCGAACGAAACGTACCCGCGAACTCCGACCCGCGCAGTACGATGCAATGGGTGCAAAAGCAGACCGATTCGCACGGAGCCCAAGCCGTACGACCGACACGCATACAAACCCAGCTGAACAAACACAATACTCCGCGACCGACGCGTACGCCGCATATGAAACTGAGCTGAAACACAGCGGGAACGACTCGGAGAGATAACTGCAACGTCCTACTCGGTCAGAAGAACAACTCCTACATGCACAAAAATCACAAATGAAAAAATACAAAAAAAGAGGGCCAAACAAGCAATGACAAAGCCAATAAATACAGGGGGTGAAAAAAATGGAACAAGAACACACCCCCAACTCCACCTACATAAAGGCCACAAATCCCTACCATGATCCTTTGCAAATTCCACTGACCTGCCAGCACAGAACACCAGCAGACAGCAGACACACACACAGCTCATCCAACACAAAAGCCACACACCATTAGCACCTCAACAAATAGCACCCTCACACACACACACAGCAAAACCTACACACACACACCCTCACCTGCACACACACACACATCAATCACCACCACCACCCATCACCATGCCCCTAAAGAAGAATCCAAAGTTCCTAGATAGTGAATTGGAAGTCATGGTAGACGAGATCCTGAGGGTAGAGCCACAGTTGTTTGGCACATTGGTCCAACAGACCCCCATGGCACAGAAAACCAAGATGTGGGCGAGGATCGTCGACAGGGTGAACGCACAATCACCATGTTTGCGCACAAAGGAAGACATCCAGAACAGGTGGTATGATGTGCGCAGGAGGGTCAGGGACCTTCTGAAGAAGGATTACCTCCTGAGCCAGCACACCGGCAGTGGCCCTCCTGCCAAACCAGTATACCTCAGGCCCTGGGAGGAGAAGGTGCGGGCCATCCTACCACCAGTGAGCGTATATGGACTAGCAAACATCCCAGAGCCTGGTGGGTACACAACTAATATACACAATATTGTGTGCCAATACACACACATCACTGTCAAGGGGATAGTCAAACCATGCACCCCTAGCAAATCAACAGCAACCAAAAGATAATCATCCCAAGAAGTGTATGTTAGTCAGATAAACACAATACATGCCATGTCATAGTGATATTTAACTGTGTCATGACATGTACAAACCCAATACCAAATAGAGCTAGGCAGTGGCACAAATCTAACTAACAAACACTGTCAGATATTTAGCCACCACTAGAACACCACCTCACAGGGAAGCTCACAGAAAGGAAGGAATCCTGTGTATGCTGGTGAAGTCAGTGTAGCCAAGAGCATGATGGGACTCGTAGTAACAGATAATGGGCAGCCTCACATTTGGACCATCAACCCCACTCTGAACCATGCTCACAACACAGGGAGTGGAAAAGGACTGACAATATGGCTGACACTGGGTACTGCTGTGGGGAGCACAAGGCCCTGCTGGGAACTGTGCACCAACAAACAGCAGAACACCACTGCCTGACATCCTGAAAGCCAACTTGCACTCCCTGCAATGCAAGCACGTTGCATGGTGGGATATCTGGCTGGGTGGGACGGAGGACTGACAGCACTGACCATAGTTACAAGGAGCTCAACACAAACTCCACATAACCCACCTGGAGAATGCAATGCCTCACACACCAAATGAAGATCCCACAAAGAACCACCACCCTGGGTAATGCTGTGTGAAGCACAGGGACACTCTTGGGACTTGTAGCCAAACACACGCAAGGACAACACTGTCAGCCTTCCTGTCAGCACAGGCACACTACCCCACAGGGAAGCAGAGTCAAAAGGAAGGAAGTACGGGCATGCTGGGAAGGGGGGTGTAGGCAATAGCATGATGGGAGTTGTAGTCACAGATATTGCTCACCCTCTCAATTGGCCCATCAACACCACTCTGAACCATGCTCACATCACAGGGAGTGGATAAGGACTGACAAGATGGCTGACACTGGGTACTGCTGTGGGGAGCACAAGGCCCTGCTGGGAACTGGGCACCAGCAAACAACAGGACCACACTGTCAGCCATCTTGCCATTGCTGTCACACTCACACACAGTGAAGTCCACTCAAAAGGAAGGAAGTATGGGCATGCTGGGAAGGGGGGTGTAGGCAATAGCATGATGGGAGTTGTAGTCACAGTTAATGCTCACCCACACAATTGGCCCATCAACACCACTCTGAACCATGCTCACATCACAGGGAGTGGATAAGGACTGACAAGATGCCTGACACTGGGTACTGCTGTGGGGAGCACAAGGCCCTGCTGGGAACTGTGCACCAACAAACAGCAGAACACCACTGCCTGACATCCTGAAAGCCAACTTGCACTCCCTGCAATGCAAGCACGTTGCATGGTGGGATATCTGGCTGGGTGGGAAGGAGGACTGACAGCACTGACCATAGTTACAAGCAGCTCTCCTCACACACCCCCTCAACACAAACTCCACATAACCCACCTGGGAGAATGCAATGCCTCACACACCAAATGAAGATCCCACAAAGAACCACCACCCTGGGTAATGCTGTGTGAAGCACAGGGACACTCTTGGGACTTGTAGCCAAACAAACGCAAGGACAACACTGTCAGCCTTCCTGTCAGCACAGGCACACTACCCCACAGGGAAGCAGAGTCAAAAGGAAGGAAGTACGGGCATGCTGGGAAGGGGGTGTAGGCAATAGCATGATGGGAGTTGTAGTCACATATATTGCTCACCCTCACAATTGGCCCATCAACACCACTCTGAACCATGCTCACATCACAGCGAGTGGATAAGGACTGACAAGATGGCTGACACTGGGTACTGCTTTGGGGAGCACAAGGCCCTGCTGGGAACTGTGCACCAACAAACAGCAGAACACCACTGAATGACATCCTGAGAGTCAACCTGAACCCACTGCAAGGGTGGCATGCTTCATGGTGGGATAACTGGGCTAGGTGGAGAAGGATGGCCGGATGTCCACCAAATACAACCAATGCTGGCCATGCACACACCTCAACATTCACATTGAAATGCCCCAGGTATGCAGGACAATGTGCTTCACCAATATCAACCTCTTACTGTGACAACTTAGGACAATGCAATGTACATGCCCGCATCCAGAGGTACAGTCACAACTGTCAGGTGTGTGAACCATTGATGCCCGTAGAAACATAACATACAATGTGTGTCTCATCCAAATACAGGTGATGATGATGGGGGCACAGCAGCAGGCGAGGAGGAGTCCCTGTCCCAGGCTCCAGGGGACACTGAGCTTACTGGTGTGGAACAGCCTCTGCCCTCCTCGGATGGCGAAGACCTACCTGGCACCTCCGGTGTGAGTCATCATGCAGCACCAGCAGGACCAACATCTGCACCCCCTGCACCCACCCCTCCAACAACTGCCAACACACAGACCACCCCCGCCGACACGGACAGACCAAGGACCACCGATGATAACAGCACAGGGCCACAGGCCCACCGTGGAGCAACGGACAACAACACCACTAACAACCCCCAAGGGGGCCTTGGGTCACCTGTGCGTGCCACCGCAGGTCCTGCACGTGTCGCCAGGGGTGGTGGGAGGGGTGGTAGACATAGGTCGCTGCTTGCAGAGGGGTCTGGACTGCATGATGACCCACAACTGGCACGCATCGCTGATGCGTACCAGGATAGCACCGGAGAGGTCAGACAGGTAGTGGGGATCCTCAAGGACATACAACAGCAGCAGGCTGCCCATCATGCCCGCTTGGACTCCCACATGTCCCGTGTGGAGACACACATGTCTCGCATGGAGTCCAAGTGGGACACATTGCAAGAACTCACAGCGGTGCATAGGGACATATTGACATGCCTCCGCCAGATTAGCACCAACATGGCCACACCTCCCTGTGTGCCCACAACATCTGGTGCTGCAACAACTGACACCACCACAGGGAGGGAGGAGGACTCTGGCGGAGACTCCCCTGCACCGCAGCAGCCTGCACATGAGGGTCCCCCCCCCAAAGAAGAGGGGTTGTCCGAGGAAGGAAAACTGAGAGGTTGATGGCCACGTACATCCCCCAGGAAGCCAACACCTGTTCCGGAAATTCTCCTTTGTGTGCAAACTTTTCACCCTGTCGAATTCAACACAACTCTCCCACATGACATGGGGAGTTCAAGTTGGACTAATGTATCATATGACTGTGGACTACACTCAGGACATTTCTGCTACCAAGACTTCCAACTCATCTGGGAACTTTGGATCACAATCCCAATGTACAGCACCCACCATCCTGTGCACTATACACACACACATTTCTGTAAATAAAATCACTAGTACACCATACTTGCCTCTGTTGTTATTCAAATGTGGATACTGTTATGGTGATGATGATCTGCTAAATTACACTGTGTATGCTAACTGCTACAGCAAGTACAAGACCGTCATGTGAGTCATGGTGACGTGACACATATGAGGGAGACACACCACTAGGGCTACACAACACAGAGACACCAGGGCCATCGGACTCATCGCCTACAGTGATGTTGCCAGAAAATACTGTGGAATGCACAGACACCACACCTATTCAGAGTCTGTGTCAACTAGCCCACAGGTGCAGTAAGCAAATGTCAGTCAGATGTGTGACCACAGACAACGCACATCCCAAAGTGAAGCACAGGTTTATTACACATTTGTAACATGTTGTTTCCACTACAAATGCAAGGTAATCCCACGTGGCAGTGGCCACACAGTCAACAAGTGCAGAAGATATGAAGTCCAGGGGTGTGTGGCACATCACCTGTAGGGAAACTACTGCTGCCACCCTGAAAGCTGAATCATGGTGTCGGGGGATCCAAGTTGACCAAAGTACTCAGTAAGCACCCTGTGAAGGACAGACATGACACACAGTTAAAACCACTGAAGAACAGGACAGAACTGCAATACTCATGCCCAATACATGGCACAAGACAAGTACACAAAACCAAGTTAGCATGTCAAAACTGTTGGGGAGTACATACTACCTGTGAGGACACATTGCTGCACGCATCCAGTCAAGTAGCACATGGCCACACTCAAACAGCACCAGAGCACCACCCACACATATCATGCAAACTCACTTCATTCACATTACATCTCCCTGGATACTCACATTCAGCTGAAGAAGTTGGTGATGAGCTGTGTGCGGACATCACCATCATCATCATCATCATCACTGACATCGTGGTCCAGGCCAGGATCCTCCACAGGTGGCGCACGTTGGTCATCGTCATCCAGGATGAGAGGCAACTCCTTCCGCACTGCCAGGTTGTGTAGCATGCAGCAGACGATGACAATCTTGCACACCTTTGTGCTGGGGCATATGGGAGGGCCCCTCCTGTCTTGTCCAGGCAGCGGAAGCGGCTCTTCAGGAAACCAAAGGTCCGCTCAATCACTCTCCTGGTCCGACCATGTGCCTCATTGTAGCGAATCTGGGCTGGTGTCACAGGGTTCCTGAGGGGTGTCAGCAACCACGGCATGTTGGGGTATCCGGAGTCACCTACGGACAGACAAGTGCACATTAGCTGAGTTGGAAAAGTGGGCGGTATACTACAGAGCAGAACACACACAATGGTACAAAGTCAGTACACACCGACAAGCCAGGCACGCTGGTTCTGCATCTGTGCCATCATCCTCGGGATGCGACTACTCCTCATCACGTAGGCATCGTGTGCTGAACCAGGGAAACGGGCACACACATGTGTGATGGTCATATCTGCAAGACATACCACCAGAGCATTGATCGAATGGTAATGTTTCCGGTTCCGGTATGCCTGCTCATGTGCCTGTGGTGGTAACAAAGCCACATGTGTCCGATCAATGGAGCCAATGACATGTGGCATCCTCCCCAGGGCATAGAAGTCACTCTTGACGTCAGTGAGTTGTTGACGTGTAGGGAAATAGATGTACTGGTTCAGGCATCTCAACATTGCCTCCAAAACATTGCGTAGCACACGGCTGAACATAGTCTGTGACATCCCACCGGCAGTCGCCACAGTGTGTTGAAAGGTACCGGTGGCAAAGAAGTGTAGGGCTGCCATTACCTTCACCTTGGGGGTCAGCGCCGTAGGGTACGGCCGGCCAGGTTGCAAATGTGGTGCCAAGCGCACTGCCAAATCATCAATCAGATGCTGTCACGTTCCACCATCGTTGCCAGGTCAGGGAATGGTCTATGGACAGCTGGAGCCCTGCAGTGCATAGGTTGAGGAAAGAAAGATTGTAAGTCACCCCACATATGTGCCATTCACGATACTCAATTTCACATGATACATCATTACGAGACACAAGTACTTGATGTGTGTGCCGTTCTGTTCGGACATAACTCGCACCTACA
The DNA here is from genome assembly GCA_963921515.1 of Calotriton arnoldi. NCBI lineage: Eukaryota > Metazoa > Chordata > Amphibia > Caudata > Salamandridae > Calotriton > Calotriton arnoldi. The sequence continues at coordinate 1,258,143 of CAWUFW010004411.1, read as the reverse complement.
TGGCCATCATCTAACTTCTCAGTACAACATGTGTGGACAACAGGTTCCAGGTTGTGCTATGGGAAACCATTAGGCTGTGTCACAGTACCCATTTACTGCTGTCACGTTCCACACACACACCACAGTGACATGTCTGGACAGATGCGCCACAGGCATCACAGCTCATTGACAGGTAGATTCCCAGTGACCCTGTCTTGCCACATGGACACTGGCATTACATGGCGTATCATGTACACGTCAGAAAAACAAACATGACTCCCACAGGTAGTGGCCCCTGTCACCTACGCAGGACAGACATGGACGCCAGAGACGCACAACATCAAAGTACATGCACAAACAACGTTGATGTGGAGACTGTCTCACATCGTTCACATGGAATCAGAGACATCGGAAACACAACATGCACACAGACTGTGGAGGGACATCACTATTGTGGCAATGGGTCACCCTGTGATGTACATGCCTTCCCCCATGGGATCCAGGGGGTATGTGACATGTCACACACATACACAACCTGGAAATGTGACCATGCCACATGCTCCGAAATGAACTGTTGCACATCACAGTGGTCATGTGCACAACACACAAAGGACCCTGTCCCCATTAACACATGCACAGCCTGGGTGTGGCTGCCCACAAGTGCCACCACAGAAACCACATGTTAACCCACATACACAGAAAAGGTAATGCAGCCGTACATGCCTTAGGAAACAGTGTGGACTGGGTGTGGTGTTGTAGGTGTGCCCCTGGGTCTCTGGCAGGTATATGTGGCTGGCATACGTTCACCAGTGACAAGCATGGTGACATATGCGACTGACCTGTACAGGTACGCGTTGTACAGCAATGGCCCGATCGGTGTGCCCGGCCGGCCCATTGCATCTGTTGTGAGCGGGTACACGTTGTATCCCGTAATACGCGTTGTACAGCAATGGACCGATCGGTGTGCCCGGCCGGCCCATTGCATCTGTTGTGAGCGGGTACGCGTTGTATCCCGTAATACGCGTTGTACAGCAATGGACCGATCGGTGTGCCCAACCAGCCCACTGCATCTGTTGTGAGCGGGTACGCGTTGTATCCCGTAATACGCGTTGTACAGCAATGGACCGATCGGTGTGCCCGGCCGGCCCATTGCATCTGTTGTGAGAGGGTACGCGTTGTACAGCAATGGACCGATCGGTGTTCCCGGCCGGCCCATTGCATCTGTTGTGAGCGGGTACGCGTTGTATCCCGTAATACGCATTGTACAGCAATGGACCGATCGGTGTGCCCGGCCGGCCCATTGCATCTGTTGTGAGCGGGTACGCGTTGTATCCCGTAATACGCGTTGTACAGCAATGGACCGATCGGTGTGCCAGCCGGCCCATTGCATCTGTTGTGAGCAGGTACGCGTTGTATCCCGTAATACGCGTTGTACAGCAATGGACCGATCGGTGTGCCCGGCCGGCCCATTGCATCTGTTGTGAGCGGGTACGCGTTGTATCCCGAAATACGCGTTGTACAGCAATGGATCGAACGGTGCGCACGCATTGGCTGGGGCCTGGCATGGCAACGGACGCGTATTCGAAGCTTCAACGAGTCTGATGCAGTGAATTCTGTTGGCCAGCCACAACAATGTTGCAAAATCATGGGTGTCATGAACTTGGATTTTTGAAGGATGCTGTGGGCGTGTATTAGTGCTGCTATTCCATGGATTGGTCAGATTCAGAAGATGCAAACGACTTGGACCTATCACTTTGGACACATGGGACAGTATCTGCCTCTGCAGCACACATATAATGCTGGCTGTTCCCCTGAGAGCTGACTAGCCTGCACTACATGCTCCAGGACGACATCTGCCACCAACCCTGCTGCTGTCTCTGCATCCTCTGGCTACTGCAATGGCACGTACTGTGGAGAGAGCCCCAGCCTTCAGCCTTGAGGAGAACCAGGCCCTGCTGGACAGCCTCCTTCCACAGTACAGCAAGCTGTATGGGACACCAGGGGAGCAGGTGAGTGTGCTGTCCACTGCCTTACTAATTTTGCATGTGGTCTGACTAGCAGGACTTACAGTGTGCACACCACTGGCTAGCATGCTCACTGAGTAGTTCTGAGCCCCCAAAGTGTGTAGTTACATGCACTGAACAGGTACAGTGCAGTAACAGTGCATTCCAACAAGGTTTACTTTCCATGCAATGATACCATGTAGTAACTGCTGGCAAACTGTTCATAGCCATCGTTGCACTGCCTGTGTACATCATGTGCCCCAGTGATTGAGACATGTATATCCAACTGTGTGATGCACGGATATGTTGCATGTGTACTAATGGCATTTTCACTTTGTCATCCTCACAGGTTGATGCCCACCAGAAGCAGGAAATCTGGCTGACCATCGCCCGGGCAGTAAGATCCGTGGGGGACTACAAGCACCGGATCCGTAACTGCCAGAAGATGTGGCAGGACCTTCGAGGCTGGACCCGGAGGATCGCAAGGGTCCAGCTGAAGCTGTCGCCTCCTCGCAGGAGGGGCGGACACCGTACCCTGACCCCCCACATGCTCAGGATCCTGGCGGTGGTCTTCCCTGACCTGGATGGGCAGCTGAAGGCCAGACAGCAGCAAGGAGGGGGTGAGTCCATGACAGCACTGTGCACTTTGTCTGACATGCTATGTGCCCTCCTCTGGCCTGGTTAAACTTCCACAGTACATCAGTCTTGTGGTCCAGGACCCATGTCCCTCTATTGTGACATGCCCACTCCTCATCTGATACGCATATGTGTGGCCCTTACAGTCAAGGAAATTGTGTCACTTGGGGACTGTGTCATTGCATTTTGCTTTGCTCAAGGTGGGGGACAGCATTTGTTCCGGTGACTATGTTGTGGGATTCATGGGTGGGTCAATTGCTCACACATTGCCCAAGTCCTGACATGTGATCTGGGTGTTACTTTGATATGTGGTCCACTTGCTGATCTGATTCACCACATGTCCCTGGGGTATTTGGCACACCCCCATGCTGTGGGTGCGAACAATGTTTGGGCCTCAGGAGTATGTATATCAAGTGTGTCACACATGCTTAGGCACCTGCCTACTGTCCAGGACTCATCCCTCTTACAGGTGGAGCTGGACAGTCATGCCTACTCCAGGGCATACAATAGACTCTGTACTCCGACTCCCGTGGATCATCTGACATGTTGTGATCAGTGACATGTTCCCTCAGGTGTCTGCCTCTGTGTCAGTGTGCTGTGGCTTCGTTGTCAGGACTACTGGTATGTTTGTCGGTTAGGGTTCAGCATGCCATCTGAGATGTGACTATGTGAGACGATACTTCTGTGACTTATAGATGTTTGATCACTTGACTGTGCACACAGGTGTATGCGACTGTGACTTTCAGGCAGCTGTTATTCATTCACAGCACACTGTGAGGTGCTCAGGTTCTGGGAGTTGTGTTTCATGTCCCCCATATGTCCAATTGGCATGACGTGGACAAATACTAGTTCAGATGATGTGGTGTGTGGGGGATGGACATGTGCACTTGTCAGTTACATAACTTGCATTCCCCATGTCCTAGGATTGTGACACAGTGCAGACTGTTGTTGGCAGGCTGCCATGGCCATGTGACTGGAGACAGTGATGTATGACTTTGCAGGCATGCCTGTGTCATGGCATTAAACTTCCTAAGAGTGATCCTGCAGGGGAGTGACATGTGCAACATGCACCCCATTGTGGCATGGACTATCCGGACATGGGTGCATCATGGTGTCTGGTGCTGGTATGCATCACATGCATTTCTATTTAGACTCTGGGCATCCCTTTCTCCAGACACCTGCACTGACTCAGTGGCAAGAGATGTGATGTGTGCATGTTCACATACTTCACTGTGTTCCCTGCAATGTCCAACAACTGTGTAGGTGGTGCATGTGTCCACACTGGGGTCTTACCATCAGACATGCACCAGACAGATGGGTGCAAGGGCAGGAGGGGTGTGAGTCCCATGGTTGACCATCAGACTGACAATTGGCTTCACCAAATCTGTGTGAGGAGTTTTGGCAATGTTCTACTAAGGATGCCAGGGCTGGCTCTGTAAGTGCTGTACTTACTGTGGTGTGTGCGGTCAGTGCAGGTGACTGATGTTTGTCTGTTTCCCTAATTGTTTGCAGATACATCCACGGCCACAGGAGGGGACAGCTCCACGGACCAGGAGGAGCAGCGGAGCCAGACTGGGTCAGCATCCGACGAGTGGTTAGAGGGACCCAGTGGCACGGAGGAAGAGGGGAGCCACACCGAGGAGTCCTCAGCACCATCCACCTCAGCTGAGGACCACAGCAGCTCGGAAGATGACTCCCTTGTGGAGGCGGGTGTCAGCAGCCACCACACCCCCGCTAGTCTGTCTGGCCCGCCACCACCACCACCAGCACCGCCCTCCGATTGGCTCCAATTCCAGTCGTCCGTGGAGGCTCCCGTGTTCGGGAGCGTGTCTCCTTTGTGCCAGGCACCGCAACCCCTGCCCCTGTGTCCCCTGCTGCCCTGAGTGAGGAGTCTGTGTACCTACTTCGGCAGCTCCATGTAGGGCAGACAGCAATGCTGAGTGTCCTCCATGCACACACCACTCTGTTGACACAGCTGGTGTCGTTCATGGAGGGCATCTCGACGGGTATGTCTGCTCTAGAGAGGAGCAATAAGTCCATGGCCTCCTCCCTGACGGCAGCAGTGTCCCTCCTCCAGCAGTCCCTCCCACCTCCTACCTCTGCCCCATCCACACTTCCTGGCACCCTACCTGTCCAAAGCACATGCACACCTGCACATTCACCCAAGCACACAGACACGAGCAGCACAGACACACCGAAAAGAAAGGCAAGACGTGCACACAAGCATCCTCAGGGGACAGATACCACACACACAGGGGATGGGGAACAGACACACACACAGGCATCCACAGTCACTCCGCAGTCCTCCAAATCCTCTCCCTCCAAGACCCCTTCCCTTGCCTCACCAGCAACCCCACCTACACAGCAGGTCTTCCTCTGTGACCTCGGCCTCTTCCCCTCCGATCCTGCAGATCCGGCATACCGGGGGAAGAGGAAGTCCACCCACACAGAGGGGAGTGCCCCTCACCCCCGGACACCCTCCCCCAGGTGCCGGCAGACTGAGGTCCCCCTGCGGGAGTCCCCCCCGGCCCGGGGGGGGCAAGACCCCACCACCACCACCACGCAGCTCCACCACCCAGTCTCTCTCCTCCATCCCCCAGGCCACCACTCCACAGGTTCCACCGCCATACCCTGCCCCAGGTTCCCCCACACACCGATACCGCATCGCCAAACTGCTTAGGCCCTCCCCCCTGCCACTTGCTCTTCCACCCCCAACCCAGATGCTCAGCCTGTTTGTGCCACTGGTGTGGAGAACGGGTCCCCCCTCTGTCCTGCCCACCTCATCTGCCCCCCTTCCACTCCCTTGGAGGCATGCACTGCAGTGGAGTCCACAACCACCTCGTCTGACTCGGGCACTGCAGTGGTGCCGGCCCCCCCTGAGTCAGACACCTCCACTGCAGATGCTGGTGACACTCCTGCACCCACCACCCCTTCACTGCCTCACTCTGGCATCCCCTGATCCTGTCCCTGCGGTGCCTGGCCTGCCCCTTGTATGCCCCTCCAAGGGGGATGTCCCCTGTCCCTACCAGTGCAGGCAAGCAATGGGTGACAAGTTGTCACATATCACCCTGTTGGGACTGTGTATTTGGACTGGCCATTGGCCTTAGTTTAATTTGGACTTCTGATTTTTTGTTGACATTTGCTGATTAAAGCCTATTTTTGTTTACTTGTGGTTTTTCTTTTGATGTACATGATGTACATGGTTATCATCATGCATTTGCAGTTGTAATAGTGTTCAGATCAGGGAAATGAAGTGTTGCAGTGATGGACTCCATGTGGTCCATGGGATGTGTGTCCTGTTGTAGTCTGGATCTATGGCATCCTCTGCTGCAGTCTGAGGGTGTGATGTTCAGCATATGACACAGGGATGTACGTTTTGCATTTGTAAATTAACATCTTTGTCTTACAGTGATGCACATCTGGTGGGCTTGCCACTGTTCAATGTTCCTATTTCCCTGACTGTGTGCCCATCTCCACTGGACATGCAGTTTAGCACACCAATGTTGAAGGACTCATCAGTGTATACAGTGCACCTTGCTTGACACGTGTTTTGGGTGTATGCAGATGACTGACGTGACACTCCCGTACCCAGGCTGATGTGAGCAGAGCCTTCAGTGTGTTGTAGTTGTTGACTCACTGACCGAGTGTTCTGCCGACATGTTTGAGTCGTGCACAGACAAGGCTTGGCACAGCGGACCTTCCACAGCAGTGGAGTGCCCTCATGGCAGTGTGTAATCCCGTGACATTGCCTGGGCCCATGTTTTGTGTTGTGTAAGCATGTCTGTGCGTGTACCCTTCCCTTTTCCTACACAGGCTGTGTCCCTACGGATGTTCCTGTTTCTGATGCTTGCTGAGTTGTTCTGTGTTCATCAAGCATCTTGGACCTGGTTACTCCGGAATGTGGGTGCATGGCTAACTAAGGTTCATCAGGTTGTCATCCCAGGTTGTCTTTGTTGTCAGGGCTGGGGATGTGGGCAAACGCAGATGGGACACATTCAGGATTCCCCTTGGCACTTGTTGGTTACACATGTCATGTAATTTACAGTCTATGGTAGCTTTCAGTGATTGTGACACGTTGTGTGTGTGACTGCTGCCACTCCTCAGGGTCAGAGCTGCAATGTTGGAAGTTGTGTACGTGTGTTCTTTGTGTGTCACCTTGTCTTCTTCATTGGTGTGTGACTATGGCCAGGATCCCATTGATTGTGGTGGATTTCACGTCATGCCCATGTACCGCGTAGTGTGCAGTGTGTCAGACATTCACGAGTCTTGTTGACTGGCCATGTGTGATGGGTTTCTGCACCTTAGTTCCCCCCACCACCCCTGGGATTGTCATGGGTGCATGTGCAATGTCACCAGTCCATGTGAGCTTCACTGCTGCACATTGGTGGAGATCAAGGTGTGTGGTGTTGAGTGTGTGCAAATGTGAGTTGTTGCACGACTATACCCCTACCTCCATATTGGCCATGGCTGGCAGGCCGTGCTGTTTGATTTGTGCTTGTGTAGGTGTGATGGTAGTTTGTTGCTCAGGACACATGGCTGTGGTTCACAGTGTGAATGACATCTACCTTTGTCATCACAGTGGGATTATCATGCAGGGTAGTGTCACCACAATGTGGGGTCCCTGGGGGTTGTGCTGTGGTGGGTCTGTCTCTTGCTGTGTTAGTTGCTGTTCCTACTAGCTTGTGTGACATGTGTAATTTGGGCTCCCTCTCATCTAACAATGCCTGATTGCCCACATAGGGGAATCCGATCCATGAGTTACTTTTGTATGGCACTGTATACACATCTGTGTAATTGGAATTCAGGCGTCCTCATGTGTGGTGTGGTTGCCTGGGGACACTGGCACACACCCCCATCACCTGTTGTGTTTGATATGCAGTGTGGGTCTGCCTGTTTGTGCATTTGCACCACTGCATTGGCATATCTTGAGTGTGCCATTGGCTGTATGTTGTTTGGTGGCTTTCCCCTGCTGTCCCTGGGACTCCTAGGTCATCAGTCAGCACAATAATCATGGTTTGTATGTCCCATTGCTGCCATGGTATGGTATTTGTTCACCTGACATCTACAGTCTCCCTAGGATATCTACATTTGTGTGTCCATTGGTGCAGATATGTGGGTCTGCATTATGATGGTCACTTCTGTCATTGTGTTATTTGTGAATGTTGACAATGTGAGCCCCCATGGGTGATGTTTGTATGCACATGGCCAAAGGTATGTTTTATTTGCACTGCACTGTTTGCCTCACCCAATCTATGTTGCTATGGGACACAAGCACTACTATGCCACTGATGTGTTTGTTGTTGTGTGACCAGGAATCATCCATGCAGTTTGGCTTTGGCAGCTTTTACCCAGACTACACTTCCCTTTTGATCACTGTGGTGATGGGGCTTTGGGCCCCATTGCCACACTGTTCAAAAGGTGCATCAGCTATGGACCCCACACTTCCCTTTTGGTCACTGTGGTGATGGGGCTTTGGGCCCCATTGCCACACTGTTCAAAATCTGCATCAGCTATGGACCCCACACTTCCCTTTTGGTCACTGTGGTGATGGGGCTTTGGGCCCCATTGCCACACTGTTCAAAAGGTGCATCAGCTATGGACCCCACACTTCCCTTTTGATCACTGTGGTGATGGGGCTTTGGGCCCCATTGCCACACTGTTCAAAAGGTGCATCAGCTATGGACCCCACACTTCCCTTTTGGTCACTGTGGTGATGGGGCTTTGGGCGCCATTGCCACACTGTTCAAAAGGTGCATCAGCTATGGACCCCACACTTCCCTTTTGGTCACTGTGGTGATGGGGCTTTGGGCCCCATTGCCACACTGTTCAAAAGGTGCATCAGCTATGGACCCCACACTTCCCTTTTGATCAGTGGTGATGGGGCTTTGGGCCCCATTGCCACACTGTTCAAAAGGTGCATCAGCTATGGACCCCAAACCTACCTTTTGGTCGCTGTGGTGATGGGGTGTTCAACCCCATTGCCACAGTGGCCATGGTCGGCTTGCATTGTGGAGGCCACACACATTTATGTGTGACACATGTGCTAGGGGGTCACATTGTATGTTCAATGTCATGTTCAGTGTTGTAGGCATTTGTCACAGACTACACACGCTTGTCATGGTGTTGGGGGGTGTAATTTTCAGACATTCCTTATGTGGGAGTATGCTGGTTGTGTCATGCATTACCTGTCCTATGAGTAGGGGTGGAGGTAGTGGCAGGCATCCAGCCCCCCCTGAGTAGGGGTGGTGGTAGTGGTAGGCATCCAGCCCCCTGAGGGTGGGGATGGTAGTGGTGACAGGCATCCAGCCCCCCCTGAGTAGGGGTGGTGGTAGTAGTAGGCATCCAGGCCCCCCTGAGTAGGGGTGGTGGTAGTGGTAGGCATCCAGCCCCCTATGAGTGGGGATGGTAGTAGTGATGGGCATCCATCCCCCTAAGGGTGGGGATGGTAGTAGTAACAGGCATCCAGCCCCCCTGAGTGGGGTGGTGGTAGTGGCAGGCATCCAGCCCCCTAAGGGTGGGGATGGTAGTAGTGATGGGCATCCAGCCCCCCCTGAGTAGGGGTGGTGGTAGTGGCAGGCATCCAGCCCCCCCTGAGTAGGGGTGGTGGTAGTGGTAGGCATCCAGGCCCCTGAGGGAGGGGATGGTAGTAGTGACAGGCATCCAGGCACCCCTGAGTAGGGGTGGTGGTAGTGACAGGCATCCAGGCCCCCATGAGTAAGGGTGGTGGTAGTGGTAGGCATCCAGCCCCCTGAGGGTGGGGATGGTAGTAGTGACAGGCATCCATGCACCCCTGAGTAGGGGTGGTGGTAGTGGTAGGCATCCAGCCCCCCCTGAGTAGGGGTGGTAGTAGTGGTGGCCATCCATCCCCCTAAGGGTGGGGATGGTAGTAGTGACAGGCATCCAGCCACCCCTGAGTGGGGTGGTGGTAGTGGCAGGCATCCATCCCCCTAAGGGTGGGGATGGTAGTAGTGATGGGCATCCAGCCCCCCCTGAGTAGGGGTAGTGGCAGGCATCCAGCCCCCTGAGTAGGGGTGGTGGTAGTGGTAGGCATCCAGGCCCCCTGAGTAGGGGTGGTGGTGGTGGCAGGCATCCAGCCCCCCTGAGTAGGGGTGGTGGTAGTAGTAGGCATCCAGGCCCCCTGAGTAGGGGTGGTGGTAGTGGTAGGCATCCATCCCCTAAGGGTGGGGATGGTAGTAGTGACAGGCATCCAGCCCCCCTGAGTGGGGTGGTGGTAGTGGCAGGCATCCAGCCCCCTATGGGTGTGTATGGCATTGGTGATGGCCATCCCACCCCTATGGTTCTGCTGTTGCTAGTGTACGTCATTTGTGCATCCCTATGTGTGTGTGACATATTTCGGGTACATGTCGTTTGTTTGTATTGTTGGTGTTTGAATTACCGTCTGCGCCGTACGCGTCCGTGCCGGTCCCGGTAATAGATGTAGAGTATAGGTAGGACCTGCGCAATGGGATTCATGCTTGGATCGTCTCGTTCGGGTTTCTCGTGTCTTCAAGTCGTACTCGTAGCAGTCTTGTTCGTCTCGTAGCCGTGGATCGTCTTGTGGCGCGAAACGGAGCTTATGTACGGCTCGCCCAGATGCTCAAACGTCCCGGACGTAGCGACGGGTTCGGCGCGTACGGAGTGCGCATTGTACTCGTCCGGCCGGAAGGTGCTGTGTATTTGCCTCCGTACGACTCGATTCGGCGTTTACGGATCCGACTCGGGCGGGGAACAGGAGTTGAATTGGGTAAGTACGGCTCGCTCGGAAACTGGGTTGTTATACGCATCGTACTTGTTCGTCCGGACGAATGTTCGAATCGTTCGGGAAACACGCATTCGGCTGGTTTTTTTTCCAGACGAATACTGTTAGGTGCGCTTCCGGCCGGGATCGGAATCGACCCCTAAGTCTAAACAAATAAAATAAGCAGGAGGGAATGCGACAATCATAAGAAGCGAGACCGCGCCCCGGAATTCCAGGTTAGAACAAGCAGCTATTTAAGGAAATTACAAAGATGCAAGTTTTTAATAATAAATTTATTTTTAACATTTCGATGAAATGTACAGTGCAAAGACTAAATAAACCAGCCTGTCGTGTTTTCTGGTGTAGCAGCAGCAGCAGCTGCGTTTTCTTTTATAAGGAGGCTGTTTTTATTTTTGTTAGGGACGATGGTTTCTCAAGATCTGCAATCAAGCAACTCCAGGAAGCGGGAGGGCGGAGAGAGAACAGAAGAAGCCTTTGCTCTGCACGTTATACCACTATTTCTAGTAAATCAGCCCTTTAAAAAATGCTAAAAGCACAGCTTTAACTCGTTGTTCCTGGGAAACAGCCGAAGCAGCACTATGGGCAATGCTGGCTGGCTTTAACTTGTTACAGCTAAGTTTACACAAATGAAACCAGCAGGAGGGAAGGCACGTGATTAGAAGAGGGGAGACGGCACCCCGGAATTCCAGGTCAGAACGAGCAGCTCTTTAAGGGAGTTAGAAAGATACAAGAGTTTTAAATTATACATCATGAAGATTACAGCAGAAATCGCGCACAAATGCGTAGAAGGGGAGAGGAGTGGGGAGAATGAAAAAGTACCTTTGTCCATGTTGTCAGACGGGCTGGCTGCTTGCAAGAGGTTCTATGCATGGTGTCCCCTCGCCTTGCATGTCGCCTGCTGTGAATGCCCCCAGAGCTGTATTGCTCCAAGTCGCTGCCCCCGCTTTGGACTCAGCTGCATTTGGATCCTGATGCTAAATTAGCGTGACAAATGTTTCTGATGAAGGGAGAAGGGTAATTTAAAGTAAACAAACTTGCTACTGCTGGCCGGGCTGGTTTAAAAAAGAAAAACAGAAACTCATTAAAACAAGATAAAGGCATGCACGTAGCCAAGCCACTTCAAACACGATCACAACAAACATTGTCCTGGGCTGCTTTGAAAGTGAAAGCGTGCATGGTCGCGCTGCACGTCGTGCCTGCAGGACCAGAAACTCATTAAAAAAATAAAGTAGTCCCCCAGAGAACAGACAAAGAACTGTAGTGTGATGAGATAGTACTTAGTCCCTGCTGCATGGGAGGAACGGAAGAGAGAAAGGAGGGACAAAGAGGCAGGACTGACCATTGGCAAGCAAGGATTTTTGAAGGACACTGAAACAAACAAATCAAAAGCTGGGGGATGACTTTAACCCAACATAAGAAATTACAATAGGTCTCGAATACTCGACCTAATGATGCTGGCTGCCATTACAGGAGTCCGGGACTTAGTCCCTTGTCCTTAATTTGTAAAAAGAAAATGGGTATAAGGGGGCAGGGTAGGTATACTCTGCCTCCCTAGGCACCTTGGGGTTACCCAGAGGGTTCCCCCTTGGGCCAATTCTTTTTTTTTAAATCAGCGGGTTTTATTCCAGCAAAAAAAACTTTCAACAAAATGTCCGCTGCTATTAGAATATATATGGGGAGGAGGGCATCAGTAGGGTCCCCCTCCAGAGCCATATTTGTCCCCAGGGACCCCATCCCCCGGGACCCAAAGTTTATTTTCAGGGGAGAGGCGCCATGCAGCCCCCCTACCTGAGCCTTCAAAAGGCCCTGGGGAACCCATCCCCAAGGGCCATACCTTTCATTAAAAAGGAAGGGGTTCACATGGCCAAATAAGACTTGGGGAGGAGGACCACATGGCCCCCCCTCCCCTTTGAAATATATTCGCCCTAGGGAATCGGGTCCCCAGGACTTAATGATGCTCAGGGAGGGGGACCATGTGGCCCCCTTCCCCTTTACAATATATACTGCCCTGGGGGATGGGAACTCCAGGGCCTAATGAGACTTGGGGAGGATGGGGCATGCAGCGCCCCTCCCTTTTAAAATATATACGGCCCTGGGGATGGGGTTCCTAAGGTCTAATAAGACTCATGGAGGGGGGCCATGCTGCCTCCCCTTCTTAAGTGCATTGGGCCCTGGGGGAAGGCATCCCTGGGGCCAAAAAATGAATCAGGGAGGTGGGCTATGTGGCACCCTCACCTTTAAAAAAAACACACGGCCCCAGGGGATGTTCTCCCCAGGGCCTGAAAAGGCTTGAGAAGGGGGGCCACCCCCCCCCCTCCTTTAAACAAACTCATGGCAAAATTACACATACACAAGGTCACTGGAGAGATTACCACGTGGTCCTTTATGCAGGTGTGGTATAGAATATGCACTAGACCAGAGCTCTCCTATGCCCGTCCTGGAGGGCAGGTTCCATGCCAGATTTTTAGCATATCCACATTTAGATAAATGTAGTGAACTTAAAAATCTGGAGAGGATCTGGCCCCCAGGACTGACATTGGAGAACCCTGCACTAGACATTTACCCAATGAGGTAGCACTTACATATTAACGAGAAGAAAGTACTCCAGTTGGGTAGACATTTTGTGCAAAACTGTTGACTCTTCTTAGCTAAATAAATAGGTGAGGCTCCATTCTGACCCTGATGCTCATTTCATAGAAATTAAACCTAAAATGGGAGCACTTACAAATATAAACATAGCAGGTGCCCTACCAAACAAAGAAGCACTTGCTTCATATAATTAAGAGGAAGTGCCCTTGTTTGGTGTTGATTCAACTCTTTGTCTGTAGTCATGTCATCTTCTCTATACCAGGAATAATTTTGTCTCTGATTTTTGTATGAAGACTCTCGAAGAACAATCAAATTGCCAAAATTACACATACACAAGGTCACTGGAACATTACCTAGTTGTCTTTTACACAGCTGTAGTATAGAGTATGCACTAGACAAAACCAAAGGTTATAGTAACGTTACAGTCAGGTGTGGTAAAAAGATCTGGTTTTGTTTGGGAAAAAAACGTAGAAATTCACTGAAAATACCAAAGTTTAAACTAACATTATAGTTGGGTGTGATAAAAAAATCAGTTTTTGTTTAAAGAAAACCTTAGAAATTCACGGGAAACAACAAAGGTTAAAGTTACATTAAAGTTAGGTGAAAATGCCAGTGACAACCTTAACGTTTTGAATTCAAACAATCAATGAAATTCACCAGTTATAGTTAGCAGAGCTAACTATAACTTGCGTCTACGCCATATACTGCTTATGACCTCCCATATTACATCACTCAGGACATGTTCTAGGACATCATTTATGTTATCATTGATGACATCACAGATGACATAATCCAATGAGTGTTAGTTTTTTATTTTGGCCATTTCCCATGGCTGTCACGTTATTTAAAGGGAATGATAGGCTGTGTGTCCCGCCCTGAGCCTTTAATGGCCCTGAGTACCCCATCCCCAGGGGTTGGCTTCCTTACTGAGTTGAAAGTGACACGTTCTTATGTTAGCTAAAGTCGTAGGCCTGAAATGCAAGTCCCTGAAAACTCTTGCTTTAGAATTAATGGTTTGAATTTCATGTGTACTGTAGAATCTGTTCTTTCTCACGCTTGCATTGCAGGTGGAGAAGCATACTTTTAGGAAAAGTAATGTCTTTGTTTTAGCCAGGCAAGGACAGAAGAAGTTACAGTTTCATGGTTTGGAGGTGATAAAGACAGAGACGGATTCACCCGGGAGAAGGCATGGGAACCACGGACGAAATTTTAAAGAGATATACATGGGTAACATCATGACTGTGCCCATTGTGTACTGTGAACACGCTGTGCATTATGGGAAAGCATACCTGTAGATAGCTGATTGTTGGAATTAGGGAAAGTGCCCACTTCTTTCTTGCCTTCAGAGGGAGGGCAATCTCAGAATGAGCTCTTTCTAATGATAGTGGCTTTATGCTACTTGACCCATTGATGAGGAAGAGACTTCTTAGGAAGACCCACGCACTGACACATTTTTCTTTCCATTGAAAATGCTTAAGTAGGGATGTCACCATAGTGCTAGAGTAAGGATAGATTAATGCTTTTCACTCACCAACCCTCGATGTAGGGAAATTTGGACTCATGCTTCTTGATTTCTGTATCCTACTTCTTGAATTAATCGTTCTGTTCATGCTGCACCGTTTAAATTGGATGCATAGATTTGGCTTCATGCTAATCCAGTTATTGTTGGCTTTGTAATAAATTAACTAACCTTATCTAGTTGTGCGTGGATCATTATGCGGTAAGAAAGGTGTTGACTAATTGACTGTGAATTAACGATTTTCTCCCCTTCACACTTTCATGCTGCAAAAAAGAACCTTCGGATTGTGACTCTAGAAAAGGTTTAGAACTAATGGGCCCGGCCCCTTCAGTGGGAGTTCAGGAGAAGGAGTTTCTCCATGGAGGAAAATATCGGGGGGTGTTAGACCTGGCATCCTTGGCGTGGTTTCCCCTGACTTTTTGCCTTTACCTCCTGGATTTTTGACACTGTGCTGGATTTCGTTTTTGCTGGTTTAGATGCTTTGGGCACTTTGCCACTGCTGATCAGTGCCAAAGTGCAAGTGCTCCCTGACTAAATTGTTATTGTGATTGGTTATCCATGATTGGTATAGTTGTTTTACCAGTAGGTCCCTAGTAAAGTGCACTGAGTGTGCCAGGGCTGGTAATTCAAATGCTACTAGTGGGCTTGCAGCACTGATTGTGCCACCCACATGAGTAGCCCTAAAATGGTGTCTCAGGCCTGCCACTGCAGTGCCTGTGCGCAGTTTGTTAACTGCCATGTTGACCTGGCCAGTGTACCCACTTGCCAGGCCTGACCCTTCCCTTTTCCTTACACATTGGACACCCCTATGGTAGGCCCAAGGTACCCCCCTGGGCAGGGTGCAGTGTATGTGAAAGGTAGGACATGTACTAGTGTGGGTAACATGTCCTGATAGTGAAATACTGCTAATTTTGTTTTTCACTATTGAAAGGCTATCTTGCCCATAGGACAGAATGGGGAATGCTGTGTAACATGTTTACCTGCATATCTTCCCATAGGAGCAAGATAGAAAATTGAAATCTGGTATCCCTGAACACAGAATTTAATAACACATCTTTTAGGAAGGATGGTTTTTAAGTTCTGTGTTTGAAAGTGGCACTTTTAGAAAGTGGCTATTTTCTTGTTCAACCTTTCTGTGTGCCTCTGCCTGTTTGTGTATTGACTGTCTGGTTTGAGAGTGACAGGGCTGGGGGTGGCTTCAGGAGACTGGGTGAGTCAGCACTAGGCTGAATAGACCTATCTGCATTTGGAGTGGTGGGAGGAGTAGCACCTGGGCCTGAATAGGGCTGTGCCTGCCTTCCACAATGCTGGCTCCACCTCCTGCGGTGTGTCTGAAGACCCTGGCTCACACTCACAAAGGAAGAAGAGGTGCACTGGCAGAATGCACCCAGAACTGGTTTGGACTGGGTCCAGGACCCTTCACACATAGAGAACGAAGACTTTTGGGGTATAAATATGAGAGCTGAAACCCCTGAACTTTAGGCTACTTCGTGATCAAGAGGAATCCCTGCCAAAGAAGATCAGCTGAAGAGACTGAGGAGGAGTACTGCCCTTGCTGTGTGTCTGGGGTTGGCCTGCAGTTTGCTGTTTCTACTGAGGAGAGGACTAAGGGACTTTGCTGTGTGCTGTGTCCCCTGCTTGAAGAAGGACTTTGCTGTGTGCTGTGTCCATCTGAAGAAACGTCTCCAAGGGCCTAAGAAGAGCTGGCCTCCTGTTTCTGAAGTCCCAGGCACAAAAGGACTTCACCCCCAAATTCCCTGAACTTCCTTGCTGGGAGTTCCAGTCTGCCAGGAGAGCCTGTAACTGTGTGTGAGGCCTCTTTGCTGTGGGGAGCTGGAAGCGCGACGCAACGAGAGAGAAGCGTGATGCCGCAGCCGCTGTCGCATCATCGAGGAAGCGTGTCGCCGCTACTGTTCGCTGTCGCATCACCAGAGAAGCATGTCGCAGTGCCATCGCATCACCAGAGAAGCGTGTCGCAGGGCCGTCGCATCGCTGAGGAGGCGCGCCGCCGCTGATCGCCGCCTCAACACCGGAGAAGCGTGTCGCCGTCAACGAGGGTGTCGTCGCATCACCGGGGAAGTGTGTCGCAGGGCCTGTTGCGGCTCAGAAAACCACCGAGTTCGCTGCACGGCCATCGGGCGTGCACACATCGCCTCTACGTTGTCGCATCGCAACAAAGACGCTATTTTTGTCGCATCGCACCGGATCGTCGCAACGCATCAAGGCGCCATCTTGTCGCATCGGAACCGGAACGCAGGAAGAACCGACGCATCACCTTCTCTGCGCCCCTTTTGGTTGTTTTGCATTACAAATCCCAGGTACTTTGAGACTGAGTGTCGCATTTGATCATCTACAAGTTTATTTTTGCAACAAACCCTGTTTAAAGACATTCTACTGAGTTTCTGTATGTTTGATTTTTGTCGTTTTGGTCTTGTTTAGTTTAGATAAAGATATTTTATTTTTCTAAACTGGTGTGGTGTCCATTTGTGGTGTTTTCACTGTGTTACTGTGAGTGTTGGTACAAATACTTTACACATTGCCTTTGGGATAAGCCTGTCTGCTCGTGCCAAGCTACCAAGGGGGTGAGCAGGGGTTATCTAAAGTTTGTATCCCCCTTACCCTGACTAGAAGCAAGGGTCCCTATTTGGTCAAAGGTACCTACATCTGCCAACTAGAGACCCCCATTTCTAACAGGGGGTCATATAAAACATGGGGGGCAGACCTCCCGCCCACAGTGTTTGAAGAGGCCTTAGACTATGGTCTCCCACCAGAAGCACGCTTATTTTTTGATGCATAGAAACAGACCCCAAATGTGGTAGATTATTTTTGCCAAAAAGAAAACAATGAACCGACATTCAGGGAGTTTTCTTGATGTGTAGAAAGGAAAAATATACTTTGAAAGGCTGACAATTAGTATAGAAGGCCTTTTAAAGGATGCACCCGGATGTCCTGGCTTTGGAGGCTAGGCTCAGAACCTGCGAGTGTGCAGGAGAGGAGGAACCTTCAGTTTATGGTGGGGCTCCTGCTCCAACAAACTCTAAATTACCCCCATTCTCTTCAAGAAAGGTATTTAACATTTGCATATGCTTATTCACTAATCATTTACAGAGGCCGAATCCAGATAATTGTGTATGACTTAATGCATATACCAATAAGTACTCCTGGACGGCTATGGTCTTCACTTCTTCCCATGATACTTCTAGAATGCATTGAAAATTCACAATTCGTAAATCTACCTTAAACGCAGGTGTAAGCTTATGGTAACAGATTTACACATTTTTTATTAAAACCAAGGGGCATATTCACAAGGAGCTATCGCCGAATTAACGGCACTTTATCGCAGCCAAAGTCGTGATAAATTTACCTCCCCATTCACAAGCTGGTGTTAACAGCCCACAGCACCAGTTTACCCACGATAGCAGCCGCAAAAAACATCGCCACAGAGGACCCCCGCAAATATCGCTAATGAGATGCAGAGTAGGCGTTCCCGTGACAAAAGCCGAGACAACATCACACCTCAACATTCACACCGACCAGCCACATCGGCGATAAGAACACAAAACAGGCGATAAGGCGCGTTAGCACCAGGAAATTTACACCTGCTCTGACCTGGTGTAAAGTCGGACGGCAGCCAGCACCACAAAAGGGAGCACAGCCCAGGGCCACATCCGAAGGGCAACAGATGCCATGGAGCCACTCATCATGCGGCCCGGACACCCAAGAGGGCCACATCACCCACCGCCACCACCCTAGGACCCCAACCCACAGCCGGAACACCCCCCCCTGGACCACCACAGACGCAGCGCAGACAAAGACAGCGGACCCCCAGGAAACATACCAGCCGCACAGACCCAACATCTGACAATGTCACCGTCCACTACAGGCTGAAAGGGACAACCATCCTACGCATCCTGACCATCATCGCCTAACAGGCCTACGGCACCAAGACAGCGGACAACCAACATCCCACCCCACACAAAGCTGCTGGCTTGGCTGCACCTGTTGGCCCCTGGTACCCCCCAAACAACACCCGCCAGAGTTGGAGGAGTCATACAGCCAGCCACATCCAAGTTCCCCACACCTGTCCTGGACATCACCATCACCCTGGTACCCCAGTCACCATACGTCCAACACAATGCGCAGGATCCGCTGGAGACCAAGAAAGTACACAATGCCAAGAGTGGCGGAGATGTGCTGGACACACCGCAGTATGCAGAACACACCCATATCCATGGCGACACACACCGCTGGTGTATGGAGTGTAGTGGACAGTGGACGCCACCATGTCACCCCAGCCAGTGGGGGACCTCGCGGAAATGTTGCCTGTTATGCCCCCCCTAAGCGTCACCGGAGTGGGATGGCCCGGCGTACGCCACGCCAGCGCAGGGGTGTGAATAAAAAGAATGTAGGCCTGGGCGTGGTCCTCTTCTGGAAAGACCCACGTCTCTGCCAGGGCGGTGCCTCCCACCCCGCCACAAGGCCGACGCCGTCCTCGCGAGCGGAGTTGCCTGCGATGCTGTGCGCCTGCCGGACCCCGGCACGCTGGACCACAAACCCGTCAGGCCCGCCCCTGCGCAGCCAGGCCACACTGATCACCTGCCGACACCGGCGTGTGTCAAGGAGGGCCCACCACGTGCCGGCGCAAGCTCCAAGCCCGAGGCCCGCGAGCTTGGCAGCCTCCTCAGACCATCACGGCTTCCACGACACAGGCCCGCCTTACTCCTTTCTCGTTGACGCACTCTACTGCCGCCTTCGGCCCACTCGTCGGACCAGTAGGTCCCATGTGTGAAACTGTGTCCTGAGTCATGAATGGCAATGACCCCAAATCTGGGCCAGCGGCCACAGCACCAGACCCCCCCGAACTGTGAGGCATAGTTCCATATGGGCATCTTGCGACACGTGGTGCCACTAACCCTGTTCAACCCCAGCCGGCGACACGTGGTGCCACCAACCCTGTTCAAGGCCAGCCGGCGTCACGTGGTGCCACTAAGCCTGTTCAAGGCCAGCCGGCGACACGTGGTGCCACTAACCCTGTTCAAGGCCAGCCGGCGACACGTGGTGCCACTAACCCTGTTCAAGGCCAGCCGGCGACACGTGGTGCCACTGACCCTGTTCAACGCCAGCCGGCGACACGTGGATGAGGGACCAGGACTACCCTGCGGACCAGTAGGTCACACATCCAGCACCTAGTCGCAAAGCACGAATGGCAGAGTCCACACCAGTGGTCGCATGGAGAGGTGTAAGAGGAAGATGCGGCTCAGTCCGGACGAATGCCGGGTCACATACACGGAGGTGACCGAACACGTGGTGCCACTGAACCTGAACTACGCAGGCCGGTGGGGCCATCCAACCTATGCCGGCAATACTCGGTGAATGGGCCGTGCTGACCGCTGCCTCAGGCCTACACCATGGTCAGGTAGGTCACACATTTGGAACTGAGTCTTGATTACACCATGGCAGTGAACATTATTTGAGGCAGAGAACAATTCACTATACACGCTTCGATGTGGTGGCAACAAGTCTGTGCATGGCATCACAACCACATGTGTCTGTGTGCCTACGCGAACTACTGACCTCGGCCTACGCTGCTCACGAGTGGGATCACAGATTTGGAACTGAACATCGGTAATTCAAAAGGCAGAATACATTTCATCGCACGCACGGAGAGGCATAAGAGGATGACTCGTTGCAGTCCGGAGGGAACAGGATCATCGTTACGGAGGTGATTGAACACTACCGACAACTGCCACTGTGTCACTAACTCTGTGCCTCGCGAGCCAACGACACGTGGTTGTGGGCCACTGCTGACCGCTGCCTCCGGCCTACACTGCGGTCCAGTAGGTCCCATGTGTGGAACTGTGTCCTGAGTCATGAATGGCAGTGACCAGATGTCTACTGCAGGGGTGATATCACTAAACTCCCTGCTATCAGTGAAGCAAACAAATGGATCACAAGCACACGACACGTGTCTGTGGGCCCATGCTGACCGCTGCCTCCGGCCTCAACTGCGGGCCACCAGGGCCCACACATAGCATCAAGTCTTGACCGGCCCAGACGTCGCATCACCACAGGAGGCACACGCCACCACCGCAAGGACCACCTCCAACCACCATCTGCCAGAGTCGAAACGGTGGTCCTGACAAACCTACAGAGTTGCTCAGACCTGTCGTGGATGCCATCATCGGCCTGATACCCTGCTCAGCACTCCAGGTGCCAGTGACTCAGTGCACCGCAAGCCATTGTCCGTTACTGATTGAGTTTTGTGCTGTTGTGAGGTTGCGCAGCAATGTCACCTCATGCAGTGGGGAAGACCTGGGACTATGATGAGGAAGATGTGTCAAGTGTGCGGACGGGAGAAGGCACAGACAATGGGAGGGCAGGCGGCAACAGCCCCAAGGCAGGAATGCAGACTGGTGGTGGTAGTCAAGCTACACACCCGGATCTATTACTGGGTATTGCGCTGTGGACTGCGGACGCAACTGTCGCCTCAGGCAGTGTGGGAGACCTGGGACGTTGATGAGGAAGTTGATGCAGGTGTAACACACCCCACTGCATCTGCATCAGGACTAACCCGAAGGGACACAATCCTAGCAATTTCTTCACATGAGCGCGCTCTTCTCTAGTGCCCCTACCTCAGTGCACTGCAACTCACGGAACCTCTTGACTGAATATTGGGTGACCTCTGTCCTTACTCCGGATCCCTCCATGTTGCTCTGCAGTTGACTCTGTTATGCTGGTGTTTTCTGTTTCCATTACACTGGTGTCCACTGTTCAGGTTGTTGGCAGCACCAAGCACTCCGTGCGGGCTGTCTTATACTCACCCCATACACATCCAGCACAGGCGTCACTGTACATGTGGCCCTGCCAATAAAGGGGCCGGGTGCACATGCCCGTAGCCAGTTCAACATGATATGTGCATGTGTCCCTGTGGTCTTGTTGTATGCATGGGGGCCCTGGGCCCTACGACATTACATTGTGCTGTGTACAGCGGACGCAGAACATGTCCCGCAGGCAGCGGGCTAGAACCTGGACATGTAGCTTTGTCGTCACCCACTCAATTCGTAAGGGGAGTGGACTGTGCCATCGTACGCAGAGCCAACATGGGTGTGTGACTGATATGTGCGTGCCCGTGGGCGTGGTTCTGTTCTGGGTATGTGCATCTGCATGTGTCTCTATGGCAGTGTGGGTCTCCTTTGTGAGGTGTAGGTGGACCCTGAAGGGTATTGGACACCCACGTATGTGTTCTAGTTCGCATTCCATGGGTTCGGCAACACCCGCACCTGTTGAGCCACCTCCTTTTGGCATTCTGCCACCTGGCATTGGTGTGCCATGTGTGGGTCGGTGAAGTGTTGTGAGGCAGCCGTGATTGCGGGTGCTTCATGCTGTGTGGTCTGTTGCAGGGGCTTGGTTCTCCTCTGAGTAGCTTGTCTGCCCTGATCCTGGTGGTGGGTTGTGTGGGATATCCATGGGCTATTGTAGGGCATCGGTGTCGAAGGTGTGGTGTTCGTCTCCGGCATCACTGATGGGTTGTCTGTTCTGACCTGCTGTAGGTGTTGTTTGTCCCTCTGCATTGTGAAGGGGAGGTGCGTGTTGGCATTGTGTTGGCGCCTTGCTCTTGTCGACATGCAGACTGTGTGACAATGTACATTGTGACTGTTTGGGCGGTGGTGGCTATTTGAGTTGGGACAATGTACATTTGGCCTACATTGCTGATGTGGGGTTGTAGCCGTAGATATGCATCTCACAGTTCCCTGCTCTGTCCAATGTGATTGTTCTGTTTCTGCGCCTGGGCGGACCCAGTTGTGTCCCCTGTTCTGCAGTGTGGGTGTTGCACTTTGTGCCACATTGTCATGGTATGTGCTGTGATTGCTATGTGTGTGTGCTGCAGTGTGCCACGGGGATGGGTAATTGTGGGTGTGCAGTGTGCTACACCTCGTTGGGCATGTGTGCCATTGTGCCCATCACCCCCCGTCCCCCCAGTCCCTGTTGGATCCTCACCCTGTTGTTGTTGTGTCGGGTCCTGTCGAGCTGTGTCTGTACTCCCACCTCCTTGCACCGTCTCCACACTGATGACTGTGGCCTGGGTTTCCTCCAGCTCCTCCTGTGGCGCTGGACTGCCACCTCCTGTCGCCGTTGCTGCCTTCCTGTTGGCAGCGGGTTTGTGCATGGTTTAGGTTGTCACGTCCTGGCGGCGCCTCTTGGCCTCCTGGATTGGCCTCCTCGGCACTCCGACTGCATTCCAGGTGGTCTGCTTGTGGGTCAGTTGCTGGTAGTGTTCTCTGACTCCATGGAGCTGGTCTTGTTTTCCTGCGGTCTGCACCCCGTCTTCCTCTCCCTTTTCTCCTTGGCCTTCCCCGACCCAGTTGTTCCTTGCTGGTGGTCTGTGGGGGTTGTGGGGTTCGCGTTGACCTCTGCGCTGGGTCAGGGTGCATCCATGTTGCTTCATGCTTTGGCTTGTTTCTGGTGTGTTGTTTCTGTGGTTTTTATGGTGCAATTTCCCACCAGACGCGTGGGATTAGCAGGCCTGTGGCTGCTTTTTGCTACTTTTGGTACCGCGATTGTCCTCATCGCATGATTTCTCGCATTTCGCATTTTTTCGGCGTGGCGTTGATTTTCACGATGACATTTGACGCGTTATCTGGTGACTATTGCATGCTACCGCCTTGTTGTGAATTCCACGTTGACACTGGGTTATTTTCCCGCAATAGGCTGCGATATTGAAAGTTGCGTTAAGCTACTCTTGCGGTAGTTATCGCACGTTCTTGTGAATATACCCCCAAATCTTTGTATTTTCTGCTTATTACATGATAAAGGAAGAAGTAGTTCATTCAATTATTTGGAAAAAGTGGGCTCCAAATTCAAAAGAAGCTTTAATGCTAAATTATTCTGTATGCAATTTAATTCAACACACTGGGAAGACCGGAGAATGTATAACTACATAAATAATGTTTTGTAAGTTTTATCCGTTTTCACGGAGACTAGATACTGCCTTTAATACCCTTATTTGTAACTAGCAAATGTTATTATATTTACTGTAGGGTGATATTAGGTTATCCTCTCAATGTTTGTATTGATCATATTGTAAATCACATATTGCTTTGTTGTGGGAAACGCTAAATGCAAATAAAGAGATTACGAAAATGTTTTTAATGCTCAAATGCTGCTGTGAACAAGTTGCACTGCATCCTGATTACGCTTTGCTGCTCAGCCAGGCTTCCAGCTGTGCCACAGGGCTGCGTGCTGGGTTACACTGTTTTACTTTATAAATATTGAATTACTCACTCTGGATGTGTTCCTGACTAGTTCTCCTGGGTAGCTGCGGTGCATTTTGGAAAATAATTCCTGAACATAGAATGAACACTGGTATGTTTGAGAGTGAAGCATTCGGGATTACTTGCATTTGTTAAATAGCTCATTTGGAATTTCATAGCAACACGTGATAGCAAAGGTAATCCAAAAGGTTTCAGATCAATATGTCATAATATCTTCCCTTTTTGCTGATAGCCCATGGAGAGCCTGGCTCATGTAATATGCAGTGCGTTACAGGAAGGCTTAGCTTGTGTAAATATGTTGTTCTGTACTCTGGTAATTAACAATTGTTTTTAATTCCGGTTCACAATGTATTATTAAAATGTTTATTGGAAGAAGGTGTATGAAAAGGAGAAAGGGAATATTGTGGTTTAGTCAAGCAAAATCCTCTAACCACATCTATGAAAGCCATATTTTTACAAAGTAGTGCGTCAGCACACTCTGTTGGACATTTTAAATATTTTTTCAGTTCTGAAGTACCTGCAAGTCAAGTGAAAGGAAGGGTGGATAGTTAGATAGATAGATAGATAGATAGATAGATAGATAGATAGATAGATAGATAGATAAATAGATAGATAGATAGATAGAAGTCAGGATGAGGGAGATACAGAGAAAGATAGAACAAGAAAAAGGCGATTTATACAGCACGACAGATAGAAAGAAGAGAAGACCTAGAAGGGGATAAGATAGGAGAGGACCAAGAGAGGCGAGAGGGATAGAGAAATTGAGGACTGAAGAGAGGAAATGGAAACAAGGAAGGAGCGAGTGACAAGAAAAAGGAGAGAGAGAGAGCACGCTAGAGAAAGGAAGGAGATAGAACACAGGGACAAGAGAATGGATGGAGCACTGCAGCGTCTACAAATTGCATAAGTCAAGCACCGCTGCTGTTTTACTCCTAGTCGAAGATTCCCCTAACCTTCACATGTGATTGTCCACTAACCTTCACGTGAATAAACAAAAGAAAGTACATATCGCTCCTAATTCTATATACCCATTATCATAGATTTCTGGCTGTATGCATTGTGAGGTAAAAATGTAAATATAGTATAAATGTGTGCATATGGAGCATCCACTAATTCCTTTCTGGCCTTTAGTTTAGACAATGAAACAGGCAACGAGTGATTACACAATGAGTTATTTCACAAGCTTCACCAACCTAGTCATATTTATCTGTTCCAAGAAAAGGGACATGATGACTCAACATTACGAGCTCATGGAACTAAACCAGCTCTCCCACGATCAGTGATGATTCAGAGTGGCGAGGAATGCCACAAACACCATAGCTAATATAAGGGAAGAACTCCTCCTGTCTCTGGACAAGGATTATAAGGCTGCCCTTGTTCTCCTGTATCTATTTCTGCTGACCCTGCATTACTGCTGAAAAGACTGAAACACTGGGCAGGCAACCAAGGGCCTGCGCTGCAATCCTTCCAAATAACTCACACTAACCATCTGTCAAAAAGTTGGAATCATATCAAATGAATCATCCACATGTTCAGGCATCTGTGGCACCCCTCAAGCTCTTCACTCTTATGTCTTCTTTTCAATGTCTATATATGGTTTACATTTCTTTATTGGTTTTGAAATATAAAACATTAGCAATTCAAGGCCTGAAGTCTATCAGGCCAAATAGCAGTGGAATGGAGCACATCCCCGTAACCCTCCCCTCCAACCCCGGGACTCAAATGCATGGAAAAACAGAACAACACTGTCTCATGTATATCCAAACCATGAATGGGACTCTCTCAAGTGGTATTGGAAGGGGCCTCAGACAGACAAAGAAGTCGTAGATATTTGGGACAGGTGAGTTTGTGGAACTCTGACGTTAATAATTTCAAATAGGGGCTCCATAGCTTGGGAAAGGAATCACCCTGGTTCGATAAAGTGAGGGTTATGCGTTCCATTCCCAGTATATACCACATTCGGTGCAGCCAGCCTTGGTATGTTGGAGTGTGCCCCATGCCCCAGTGTGTTAAGATGTTCTGCCAGGCCACCCCCAATACCAATCCAATCCCCCCATTCTTTCAGCGTAAGCTCTCGACCAATCTCTAACTCCCAGCGTTTCCGGCTAGTGGATTTGGATGACATAGTCGCTGGGTTTATGAAGTGATATAACTCAGAAATGAGAAGGTATTGGAAGTCCTAGAGAGCAACCAACGCTCAAAGCAGGTGAGTGAATGCTGTGCTCCAGGGCGGATGGATGTGTGTTTCTTCTCAGTGGCGGATCAGGATGTAATGCCAATGCTCAGACTCCAGCAGAGCGCGTTCTGCGCGCAGGGATTCGAAGGTGGCAGGCCCTTCCAGGTCGAGTAGGTGGCCTAAAGACCTGCAGCCCGCCCTGTTCCAGAGGTGAAACGTGGGATCATTCAAGCCAGGAGTGAAGTCTGGGTTCCCAACTATGGGCGTCAGGGGGAAGGGAAAGGAGGAGAGGCCTTTCCATATCACCACCTTATCCCATGCAGCCAGAGAAGATTTAGGGATGGGAGAAAGGTAAAGGCTCTTCGGTCGGGTGTGTTTGGGGAGGAAAGGAATTCTCCACAGGGGCTGCCCCCTAAGGCCCTATCCATGAAAAGCCTATGCTTCTCAAACTCGTTGCGATACCACTCCGTGAAGACCCTGAGTTGGGTAGCCTGGTAGTAGCGGTAAAGATTGGGTATCCCTAGACGTCCTTCAATTGGGGGTCTGTAGCAGAGATCCCTGCGCAACCAGGGTTTTTTTATCAGCTGACACGAATCTGTTGAGCTCCAGCTGAAGGGATTGCAGTGTCCCAGGCGGTGGCTCAGCCAGGAGAGCTTGAAAAGGGAACAGAACCCTGGGGAGAATTGCCATCTTGACAGCCGTGATGCATCCAAGCCAGGAGAGAGAGAGAAGGGCTGCCATCGGTGTAAGTCGAACTTGATCTGGCGGTTAATTTCTGGTAATTAATAGCCACTGTTGCCGGGTTCATTATTGTAATATGAAGCCCAAGATAGGGGATAGATGTTGTTGCCCATTGAAGGGGAAAGGCCTGTTGTAAGGTGTCTAACGTATGAGGCTGAAGGGTCAAATTAAGGGCCTGAAATTTGTGGATATTCATTTTAAAACCTGCCGCCTGGACAAATGCATCCAATTAATCTAGAAAGGTAGGCAGGGAGGTGGAGAGTTCCTCCAGGGTTGCTAGGATGTCATCTGCTTAAAGGGTAACATTATGGTGCTCTCCCCCAGATAGGATCCCTCGTATCATAGAATTAGTCCAAACTCTATGTGCCAAAGGCTTCATATATAGAGCGAAGAGCAGGGGCCACAAAGGGCACCCCTGCCGTGTACCTCTACTGAAGAGGAACAGAGTGGAGGAGTATCCGTTCACTCAAACCACCACAGTAGGTTGGTTGATTGTAGCTGCTAAGGATCCACTCCCAAAGTGTTTAAGAGTGGCTGCTAAATAGGGCCAGTGAACTCTATCGAATTCTTTCTCAGTATCTATAGCCAGTACCATTCATTCCTGGTCATATCGTTTGGGCTTTATCGATGAGGTGAAGGCTCCTTCTTGTGTTATCACTACATTGCCGTTGGGGCATGAATCCTGTTTGGTCTGGGTCTATAAGGTCTGACTAGAGGGGATTGAGATGGGTGGCTAAAATGCCCATAAAGAGCTTAAGGTCAAAATTCAAGAGGGAGATAGGCCTATATGAAGAGCATTGAGTTTTATCTTTCCCCGGCTTAGGGATCACTACAACTGATGCCATAAATATGGAGGGGGGAGTAATGAAGAGCCCCCTATCGCAATAAACAGTCTAGTGAGAAGGGTCACTAAGGTCAGAGAGAAGGTCTTATAAAAGGTGGCAGGAAAGCCATCAGGACTAGGACATTTAGATGGCTTTTGATGGGCTATACTAGAGAAAACTTCGTCAATCCGGATGGGTTTGTCTAATTCAGCTGCCTCTTCCACCGTTAGGGTGGAGGTGAGAGCTTCTTGAAGGTATGCAGTGGGGGCCTCCAGGGACAGATACTGTGCTGCATAGAGGTTTCGGTAAAAATCTCAAAAAGTCTCTACTATATGTGGGTCATCCCTCCGCTCCCGTCCATCAGAGTCGATGACTGCTTGGACTGGAGTCTCCTGACGCTGGATACGCAGCCTACTGGCTAGGAGACGGCCGCTCCTATCACCCCCAATGTAATACCGGTGACTGAGGTGAAGTGCCGAATATTCCACCCTATCCATATCAATACACGCTAGTTAGGTTCGAGCAGCCTCTCATGGATAAGTTCGAGTTCTAAGACTTGATGGGACAGGCGTAAAATGAACCCTATAACTCGACCCTTTGACTGATGAAAAGGTTGAATGATATAAATAGTTATACATGTTTAGGTCGTTTGTTTATTACTTTGCAAACCTTCTTGTTTTGTCTTACTTATATTGAGATCACTGTACTATTGTTTGACAATATATATCAAATAATACAAAAAGTACTTTTAGTCATACATTATTGGTTATATGGGACTCCTTTGCATGACTTTCTTTATCTACATCCTACTACAGTTTTATTTGTGCGATTGTGACTTTGCTTTGCCAAGTATACCTGGATAATTCCAAAGAGAACCACCGTTGTTGATAAGCCTATGTCTCCTTGATGTGGCAGCTCCTTTCAAAGCCAAACATGAATAGGAAGCACAGCACAAAGGACACAACCTCTTTAAAGAGAGGTGCTGTCTCAGAAAGCGATGCCTTCAAGCATGTTCTAGAACTTACACCTGCTGCCAAGGGGAAACAGCAATGAAATCATCAGTCAGCACAAACAAATGAGTCATCAGGGTCAGCGGGTCATTTGAGTATGTTCCAGCAGTATCACCTGCTGTCAAAGGGGAACAAGAAATGAGTCATCAGAGTCAGTACAAACAAATGAGTCACATAGTGAAGCCCCTTACTGGCATGACAAAACAATAAAGATATTACAGTAATACCACACAACTTGTTGTGTAAGCATTGGAAGATTATTGGTACAAACATGCTGACGAAATGGACTTTTAATACTTGTTTTAATACTTGCGGCAAGGAGTTCATGACACTGAGGATCTGAAATAATCCCTTAAGCTCAAAATAATTTAACACTGAACTATCAGCTTGAAATATATTTCAGAAAATGCCACCATTTTGTCTCTGAACATCAGTGTGCTATTTTCGTACTATGGAGAATTGTTTCTGTCAAATGGCGACTTGTATTTTGGTTTCATATGCCCAATTCGCCCAAACAAAACATCATTTTCATGCACAAATGTATATTTAAAAATAAAAATCATTTTTAGTAACTACAAGTTTGGCCTTTGTAGGAAAATGGATTGTTAAGTATGAGAAACAGAGGTCACAGGTTTGATGTGAGCTTCAACAGTGCTGAAGACATGTAGCTATTAGCCTCTCCTTTCTTTAAAGGTTTTGTGGAACAATTAAATCTGTACCTAGCGTAGTACTTATCTTTCTGCCTAAATTTATCACAGCAATGCTTTGTACACTTGTGTTTTTGACACCTCACCATTTTCTCCCCCAATCATCCATTTTCTGATGCTATTGTGACTGCGGAAGTCACATGGTTCTCGATGAAGTCCATATTAGCTTCATCGCTGTTATTTTCAGATTTAGATACACATTTTATCCACAGCTACATGTGAATATGTGGTGCACCTCTAACCAGATTAATTTTGCATCAGAAAGAATTCTCATCTTCTCCTAATCAATGGTCTTTTTGCTGAGGTCAAAGTGTAGCATTTACAGGAATCAGCTGTGGAAGTACATCATGACATCATCTGGGTCGGTGTAGAGACAGAATATCGATGTGGAAATATCGAGTTGCATGAATATCGAGTCAAGAATATCGATGGTGTAGAATATCAAGGTAAGTTTTTTCGTTGTTAAAAATATCGATTTTTGTGTAATTTAGAAATATCGATTTTTAGAATATCGATGGCAAAAATATTGTTGTAAATAATATTGACTGTAATTTTTTGTTTTTGTTTCTTTAAATTTGTTATTATTTTTTAAATGTTATGTAAAATTAGGAGAGGGATGTTGGGTTTATAGGGGTGGGGAGTAATTTAGGAATATTGGGGGTCATTATAATGAAGGGCGGATCGCCATTTCCCATCACCCGCATGCCATTTCCCCCCGCCATATTACGATGGCGGGGGGACCCCGGCAGACGGAAAGACCGTCCGCCGGTTTTCCGCCGGTCCGACAGGGGACCAGGCGGTAAAGGACCCTAATATGGTGGCGGTGTCTGCTAGACACCGCCATCCATATTAGGATGGTGGCGGAGAGCAGCCTTTCCATGGTGGCGTTGCCGCCATGGAAAGGCATACAGTGTTTGCTGTTGGGGGCCCGTCGTGGGCCCCCCAAGATGTTGGGGTGTGCACATCATTTGCATGCACAAGGTAGCAGGCACCGCGCAGTGCCT
This sequence comes from Calotriton arnoldi, assembly GCA_963921515.1. Lineage (NCBI taxonomy): Eukaryota > Metazoa > Chordata > Amphibia > Caudata > Salamandridae > Calotriton > Calotriton arnoldi. The sequence continues at coordinate 1,227,924 of CAWUFW010004411.1, read as the reverse complement.
GTCACGGTGTGCATGCAAATGCACAACATGCATATATTGCATTGTGGTGGGTGCTGCTTACAGCACCGCCCGCTGCAATTCAATATATGCGGGATGCCACCACCACTGTGGTGGTGGCATCCTAATGCCCACGGCGGGACCGCCGCTCCTATGGCGGACGGTCCCATTCACCGTTACGGTGGCTGCCGGACTTTGTCCGCCCGCTATCGTAATGACCCCCATTGTTTTAAAAAAAAAAAAATTACATTATTGAAAGATCTAAATAATTTTTTAGAATTTAAAATTTGAAATAATTTTTTTTCAAAAAAATGTGAATTTATTTTTGGGTGCAAATATTTTAACGTAAATTGTATAAAATGTACTAAAAATATTTTTACATTTTAAAAAATATTGAAATAAATATATTAGAGGAAAATTATTTTTATATTTATTTATATTTTATTTTGTATTGTTTTTGTTTTTTACATTTTTTATAAGTATTAGTAATTTTTTTCTTTTATTTTGAAAATTTAGAATTTTTAAATTTTCAAAAATGTAATATATATTCAGAATTTAATATTTATAACATTTTTTGTTTTTGTAAGAAGGGGTAAATCCAAATCTTATTATCCATTTGTATTTTTTTTAATTGATGCAATTTATATTTTTTTTGTATTTTTAATTTTTTTAAACTTTTGACACATTTTTGAAAATGTTTGTGTTAAAGTTTTAATTTTCCCCAAAAATTGTATATTTTTATACATTTTTGTTTTTTCATAGTTTTGAAATTTTTACATTTTTATATATTTAAAATTTTTACATTATTTAGCATTTTCCCTTAGTTTATTTGTTTGGGTTTTGGAATAGTAATTTTTTTAAGTTTATTATCTAACACTTTCCCTGAGTTTAGTTGGTTTTGGAGTTAGAATAGTAACTTTTTATGGTTTATCATTCAGCACTTTCTCTGAGTTCAGTTGGTTTTGGAGTTGGAATAGTAATTTGTTAAGGTTTATTATCCCACACTTTCCCTGAGTTTTGTTGGTTTTGGAGTTGTAATGATATTTTTTTATGGTTTATTATCCAGCACTTTCCCTGAGTTTAGTTGGTTTTGGAGTTGGAATAGTAATTTTTATTGTTTATTATTCAGCACTTTCCCTGAGTTCAGTTGGTTTTGGAGTTGGAATAGTAATTGTTTATAGTTTATTATCCACCACTTTCCCTTAGTTTTGTTGATTTTGGAGTTAGGAATAGTATTTTTTTAATGGTTTATTATCCAGCCCTTTCCCTGAGTTTAGTTGGTTTTGGAGTTGGGAATAGTAATTTTTATGGTTTATTATGTTTTTATTTGCGAACGCATGTATTTATTGTTGTTGTTCTCAATTAAATTGCTTTTATTTGGTTTTGTTGTACCATTTTTGAACATATTGAAAAACATGATTCACAATTGTTTCTGTTATTCAGAATACATTATAAAGTTTAATATACTTTTAACATATATTTTTAATGTACATTTGCAAAATTAAAAATATATTTTACATACATATTCTTTTACACAGTCTTGAAAAATGCAAAACTTTTATGAAGTATAGTCATGTAATAGTAAAGTAAATATATTTTTAGTTTTTTCATTAGAAACTTTTTGATTTTAATTATTTATCATTTTTTATGAAAAAAAGTAAACATTTTAGTACATTTGCTTTTACATGTTTTTTTAATACATTTTATATAATTTAATTTTTGTTGAAAAATTCAATAATATGTATTTTACAAAGTTATAGTTTGTACATTTTCTTTTTATTATTTAGTATATTAAATATTATTATTAAAAAATATGTAATATATTAAATAATTTACAATTTTGTTTCACAAATATATTTTTGTTTCATATATTTTTTTAATTAAACATTTTTATATTGGTTTTTATATTGGTTGTACATTTACAATAGTCTTAGTGTTATTTTATATGTTGAAGGTGAGTACATCAAAGAAATATACATTTTAATATATATTAAATATTATCCTTTGTGTTTTTTGATAATATAATATTTAATATTTTTTTTTTTTTTTTATTATTGTACATTTTTAAACCAAAACTAAAAATACACATTTATTTTTGGGGATTTTTTAATTATTTTTCCATTGTTGTCTAAGGGGAGTCAGTCTTTTTTCTTTTTTATCACGCGGCCATTTTTCTTTCCATTTCTTCACTTTTCTGTCTATCTGTTTCATTTTTAGGTCATTTTGGAAGACGGAACCTCGCGGTTGGGAGCTGTGTTTTGTTGGTTAAGGTAAGTTTGATTTAATTTACTCTTAAGGTAGTTTTAGGTTAGGGGCGAATTAGTAGTAGTGTAGTTAGATTAGTTAGGGCGTTAAATGTTCGTTTTTTGTGTAGTTAGGTGTTGTTTGGTAGTTTAGTGTTTGATGTGTTTGACGTAGTGTTGAAGATTAGTAGAGTGTGTTATAGTGTTAGTTATGTGTTGTTTAATTGTGTTATGTTGTGTTTAATGTTGAAATTAATGTGTGTGGGTTTATATATGTTATTGTGGGAGGGTGATTTTTTTTGTTGCAGGTTTTCCGTTTCGTGAACGGATGGTGCTGAAGACGCGTTTCTTTTTTAAAAAAAAGAAAATGTATTTTGTTTCTTTGAAACAAATGACTTTATATTTCCTTTTATTTTTCGGGTTTGTTGGAGCTTTTTTTTTAAGCAAATTTTCGGGTTTAGATATTGAAAGGATTGTGTCGTTGGAGCCTTTTGTCTAAAGTTGTATTTTTGCATCTTATTTTGGACTTTCTTTTCAAATGGATTCATGTTTCGTTTTGTCTTCTATGGATTTGTTCATTTTTGAGGACCATCTACTGCGACATTACTGTATTTTTTGATTATTATGGGTGGGAAATGTTTTTGGTTACATTTGGTTTGTTTGTTACTTTTTTATTTTAATAATTATATTGTGTCCAGGGCTGGACTGGCCACAGCGGGCACCGGGCATTTCCACGGTGGGCCGGAGGGGTGGGGGCCAGTTTTATGCCCGTGGATCCAGTTTTGTTACAGGGGGCTGGTTTTGCAGCAGTGCTGCAATATCGGCCCCATGTAACAAAAGCGGGAGCAGTGAATTTTGCTAGCACCTCACCCCCCAACCCTCCCAGTGCCGGTCGCACAGCAATCCCCAGGGTTGGTTGCTGTTCCCAGTCCGGCCCTGATTATGTCATATATTTATATGTACGTTTTTATTTTTTAAATGACATAATTATAATTATTAATTTTAAAGAGTAGTATTATGCTGTTTAAGTGTTTTGTCCTCTCCAAATGTTTTATGATGCTTAGCATTGTTTTTTGTTTATAGTATAGATTTAGGGGCATATCTACAAGGGCTTTATCTCCGCTTTTTTGGCTTTTAAAGCCAAAAAAGCGGAGATAAACTATCGCCCTATTAACAAGAGGTGCAAACATGCATAATCGCATGTTAGCACCCTTTTTCCTAACGCCTCCTTTGCATCTCTAATGAGATGCAAAGTGGCGTCACTGGGCGTACCCGGATGGTCTACCTTGCAAATATCGCTGATGTTCACATCGCGATATTTACAAGGCAGCCCACAGGATTTTAGCATACGTTAGATTTTGGCGAAAACGGACGTTTTCGCCAAAATCTAACGTCTGCTAAAATCCTCACTTACCTTTGTTTGACATAGGGGGTGGATTATGCTGATACGACCACAGGGTCGTATCAGCAAGGTTATCGCCGTTTAGCAGGGAACATCGCTGGAAAACCAGCGATGTTCCTACAAAACGGCGATTTCCCCGCTATCGCTGGATTTCATATCGCCGTTGTGAAAAGCGTTGTTGATACAGCGCTATCACGGCGATGAAATCCAGCGATAGGATAAACATCGCTAAACGTGCTTAGCGATGTTTATCTCTAATCGTTGTTGATATGCCCCTTAGCTCTCATGTCTAGGTATTCTAGCCCTTTGGTGTTTGGAAATAGTCACGTTTTGTGCTGTAGATATTCATTAACCCTGGGCGTAGTTTGCGTAGTAGCACTACACGTAGCTACGGGAAGTACATTTTGACCTACACGTAGCTATGCAAATTGCATAGTGCGTGGCTGTGTGCTTGACTGCACTGTACAATAATTGCCAAAAGCATCTTGCACAGTGCAAGTTAAGATAAAATAAATATCTCTGTCTTTATATGCTAAGAATGCATATAGTTATTTCACAAAAGTGAAAACGATAAATTAACAAGCAGTGAGAGAGGTGATGATTTTGGGATCCTCCCTAACCGAGGGAGAGAACCAAGCAGATGCCTTGAAAACAAAAAGCACATCTTTTGAACGATTCGGTGGTGGTCCCATCCTCTTAGGACCACCCCAAGCACAGTTATTGGCAAAAATACAATCCCAACCAAAGGCCCTGCAAAGCATTATGGGACGAGATTAGCAGTGGGCAGTGAATATTATAGTATCCAATATCAAAATAATTCTACAAAGAGCTGCAGTTCCCCTAGTCGTTACTAGATGTCCCTCATGAGTCAAATGCAAAAGCTTCATGAAAGGGTTTCAATGCTTTTGCATTTGACTCGTGAGGGACATCTAGTAACGACTAGTGGAACTGCAGCTTGATGTATTAATAATTTCAATGCTTTTGCATTTGACTCGTGAGGGACATCTAATAACGACTAGTTGAACTGCAGCTCTTTGTAGAATTATTTTGATATTGGACACTATAATATTCACTGCCCACTGCTAATCTCATCCCATAATGCTTTGCAGGGCCTTTGGTTGGGATTGTATTTTTGCCCATAACTGTGCTTGGGGTGGTCCTAGGAGGAAGGGACCACCACTGAATCGTTCACATGATATGCTTTTTGTGTTCAAGGCATCTGTTTGGTCCTCCCCCTAGGTTAGGGGGGACCCCAAAATCATCACCTCTCTCATTGCTTGATAGTTTATTGTCAAAGTTCACTTTTATGAATTGGTTATATGCTTTTTTAGCATAGAAAATTGATTTATCAAAGCATTTGTAGGTGTTTATTATACTGCTGCTATGCTATGTCAATTAGCACAGTTTTTCACTCTGCTACGTGCAATTTGCGTAGTGTGTAGTAGCACAAACTTTGCATGCTCTGTGAGCGTAGTGAACTATTACGCCCAGGGTTAATATTCATACCTTGTTTTTGTTTGTTTACTGAGTTTATGGACTATTTTAGTTAGGGATTGCTCCAGCCTTAGCTCTTGATAGCTCTGTTCTTTTTTATGGCTTCTGTTAGTTTGTGTAAGGTTGGTTTTCCTTTTCCTATTGTGGCTTCATGCCATCCTTCCACTGCGTTATTAGTTTTAGCTGTTTGAGCTAGGGTGCTATCATAGATGTTCCACCAGGGGATTTGGAACTTTGGTTGCCTTCGGTGCCCTGACCTGTGTAGCCTTCCCACCCAGGTGTCTTCAAAGTAGTCAAGGAAGGGTGTTAGTTTTGCTTCGTCGGCTTGGTAGAAAAGGCTTTGAAGAAGTATATTGTAGTAGTTGGCTACTTCAGTTGTTGGTATATAGGCCAGGGCTATTAATTTTTTGATCTGGTAAGCAAAGTTGCTATTTGAGGCGTAATCTATACTTAGGGGCCGAATCCGATTCGGGCCGGAAAAAATACCGACCGACTCGGTACGGGATAATAGTCCGACCGACACGTACCGGCGTTGCCCGACCTGGGAAGTACGATGAAATGCATGGGAATCACGACCGACTCGCACGGAACTCAAGGCGAACGACTGACCCGGCCGGAAACAAGCTATCCGGCCGGGAAACCCCGCGAATCGAACCGACCGACACGCATCAGGAAATAATCCGAACGAAACATACCCGCGAACTCCGACCCGCGCAGTACGATGCAATGGGTGCAAATTCAGACCGATTCGTACGGAGCCCAAGCCGTACGACCGACACGCATACAAACCCAGCCGAACAAACACAATACTCTGCGACCGACGCGTACGCCGCATATGAAACTGAGCTGAAACACAGCGGGAACGACTCGGAGAGCGCGCACGAGACAACTGCAACGTCCTACTTGGTCAGAAGAACGACTCCTACATGCACAATAATCACAAATGAAAAAATACAAAAAAAGGGCCAGACAAGCAATGACAAAGCCAATAAATACAGGGGGAAAAAAATGGAACAAGGACACACCCCCAACTCCACCTACATAAAGCCCACAAATCCCTACCATGATCCTTTGCAAATCCCACTGACCTGCCAGCACAGAACACCATCACAAGGCAAACACAGACACACACACAGCTCATCCAACACAAAAGCCACACACCATTAGCACCTCAACAAATAGCACCCTCACACACACACAGCAAAACCTACACACACACACCCTCACTTGCACACACACACATCAATCACCACCACCACCACCCATCACCATGCCCCTAAAGAAGAATCCAAAGTTCCTAGATAGTGAATTGGAAGTCATGGTAGACGAGATCCTGAGGGTAGAGCCACAGTTGTTTGGCACATTGGTCCAACAGACCCCCATGTCGCAGAAAACCAAGATGTGGGCGAGGATCGTCAACAGGGTGAACGCACAATCACCATGTTTGCGCACAAAGGAAGACATCCAGAACAGGTGGTATGATGTGCGCAGGAGGGTCAGAGACCTACTCAAGAAGGATTACCTCCTGAGCCAGCACACCGGCAGTGGCCCTCCTGCAAAACCAGTATACCTCAGGCCCTGGGAGGAGAAGGTGCGGACCATCCTACCACCTGTGAGCGTATATGGACTAACAGACATCCCAGAGCCTGGTGAGTACACAACTAATATACACAATATTGTGTGCCAATACACACACATCACTCTCAAGGGGACAGTCAAACCATCCTCCCCCTAGCAAATCAACAGCAACCAAAAGATAATCATCCCAAGATGTGTATGTCAGTTAGATAAACACAATACATGCCATCTCATAGTGGTATGTCACTGTGTCATGACATGTACAAACCTAACAACAAATAGAGCAAGGCAGTGGCACAAATATAACCAACAAACACTGCCTGATATTTTGCCACCACTAGAACACCACCTCACAGGGAAGCTCACTTAAAGGAAGGAATTCTGTGTATGCTGGTGAAGTTAGTGTAGCCAATAGCATGATGGGAGTTGTAGTCACAGATACTGCTCACCCTCACAATTGGCCCATCAACACCACTCTGAACCATGCTCACATCACAGGGAGTGGATAAGGACTGACAAGATGGCTGACACTGGCTACTGCTGTGGGGAGCACAAGGCCCTGCTGGGAACTGTGCACCAACAAACAGCACAACACCACTGCCTGACATCCTGAAAGCCTACTTGCACTCCCTGCAATGTAAGCACGTTGCATGGTGGGATATCTGGCTGGCTGGGAAGGAGGACTCACAGCACTGACCATAGTTACAAGCAGCTCACCTCACACACCCCCTCAACACAAACTCCACATAACCCACCTGGGAGAATGCAGTGCCTCACATACCAAATGAAGATCCCACAAAGAACCACCACCCTGGGTAATGCTGTGTGAAGCACAGGGACACACCTGGGACTTGTAGCCAAACAAACGCAAGGACAACACTGTCAGCCTCCCTGTCAGCACAGGCACACTACCCCACAGGGAAGCAGAGTCCAAAGGAAAGAAGTATGGGCATGCTGGGAAGGGGGTGTAGGCAATAGCATGATGGGAGTTGGAGTCACAGATACTGCTCACCCTCACAATTGGCCCATCAACACCACTCTGAACCATGCTCACATCACAGGGAGTGGATAAGGACTGACAAGATGGCTGACACTGGCTACTGCTGTGGGGAGCACAAGGCCCTGCTGAGAACTGGGCACCAACAAACAGCACAACACCACTGCCTGACATCCTGAAAGCCAACTTGCACTCTCTGCAATGCAAGCACGTTGCATGGTGGGATATCTGGCTTGCTGGGAAGGAGGACTCACAGCACTGACCATAGTTGCAAGCAGCTCACCTCACACCCCCCCTCAACACAAACTCCACATAACCCACCTGGGAGAATGCAATGCCTCACATACCAAATGAAGATCCCACAAAGAACCACGGGGCATATTAGCAAGGGCCTTATCGCCGCTTTAGCAGCACTTTTTGCCGCTAAAGCGGCGATATTTTTATCGCCCTATCAGCAAGCTGTCGCTAACAGGCATTAGCGACAGCTTTCTGGCGATAGCGGCCCGTTTTCCCATCGCCTTGCATGCCAGCGATAAATATCGCTAATGACATGCAAGGTAGGCGTTCCCAACTAAAAGCGACTGAAAACAGTCGCTAACACAACTTCTCCCTATTAGCAACGCAGGCGAAGCAATAAAAGAATTCGCGCTAAGCGCGAATATCGCTAGAATTTAACACCTGCTAAAAACATGACTTACCTGTTTGTAGTATAGGAGGTGGATTGTCAGCCTAAGTCCACCATGGCGTTAATGCGTGAATATCGCTGGTTTTCCAGCGATATTCACGCATTTCGCCGCTATTGCTGGATATTTTATCGCTTTGGAGATAAACCTTGCAAATAGCATGTTATCTCCGCGATAATATCCAGCGATAGGCGGCGTTAAGAAAACGCGCGCTAAGCGCGGTTACCGATATTTTTCGCCTGTTGTTGCTAATATGCCCCCACCACCCTGGGTAATGCTGTGTGAAGCACAGGGACACACCTGGGACTTGTAGCCAAACAAACGCAAGGACAACACTGTCAGCCTCCCTGTCAGCACAGGCACACTACCCCACAGGGAAGCAGAGTCCAAAGGAAGGAAATACGGGCATGCTGGGAAGGGGGGTGTAGGCAATAGCATGATGGGAGTTGGAGTCACAGATACTGCTCACCCTCACAATTGGCCCATCAACACCCCTCTGAACCATGCTCACATCACAGGGAGTGGATAAGGACTGACAAGATGGCTGACACTGGCTACTGCTGTGGGGAGCACAAGGCCCTGCTGGGAACTGTGCACCAACAAACAGCACAACACCACTGAATGACATCCTGAGAGTCAACCTGAACCCACTGCAAGGGTGGCATGCTTCATGGTGGGATAACTGGGCCAGGTGGAGAAGGATGGCCGGATGTCCACCAAATACAACCAATGCTGGCCATGCACACACCTCAACATTCATATTGAAATGCCCCAGGTATGCATGACAATGTGCTACACCAATATCAACCTCTTACTGTGACAACTTAGGACAATGCAATGTACATGCCCGCATCCAGAGGTACAGTCACAACTGTCAGGTGTGTGAACCATTGATGTCTGTAGAAACATTACATACAATGTGTGTCTCTTCCAAATACAGGTGACGATGATGGGGACACAGCAGCAGGCGAGGAGGAGTCCCTGTCCCAGGCTCCGGGGGACACAGAGCTCACTGGTGTGGAACAGCCTCTGCCCTCCTCGGATGGCGAAGACCTACCTGGCCCCTCCGGTGTGAGTCATCATGAAGCACCAGCTGGACCAACATCTGCACCCCCTGCACCCACCCCTCCAACAACTGCCAACATACAGACCACCCCCGTCGACACAGACAGACCAAGGACCACCGCTGACAACAGCACAGGGCCCCAGGCCCACCGTGGAGCAATGGATGACAACACCACTAACAACCCCCAAGTGGGCCTTGGGTCACCTGTGCGTGCCACCGCAGGTCCTGCACGTGTCGCCAGGGGTGGTGGGAGCGGTGGTAGACATAGGTCGCTGCTTGCAGAGGGGTCTGGACTGCATGATGACCCACAACTGGCACGCATCGCTGATGCATACCAGGATAGCACCGGAAAGGTCAGACAGGTAGTGGGGATCCTCAAGGACATACAACAGCAGCAGGCTGCCCATCATGCCTGCTTGGACTCCCACATGGCCCGTGTGGAGACACACATGGCCCGTGTGGAGACACACATGTCGGGCATGGAGTCCAAGTGGGACACATTGCAAGAACTCACAGCGGTGCATAGGGACATATTGACATGCCTCCGCCAGATTAGCACCAACATGGCCACACCTCCCTGTGTGCCCACAACATCTAGTGCTGCAACAACTGACACTGCCACAGGGAGGGAGGAGGACTCTGGCGGAGAGTCCCCTGCACCGCCGCAGCCTGCACGTGAGGGTCCCCCCCAAAGAAGAGGGGTCATCCGAGGAAGGAAAACTGAGAGGTTGATGGCCACGTACATCCCCCAGGAAGCCAACACCTGTTCCGGAAATTCTCCTTTGTGTACAAACGTTTCACCCTGTCGAATGCAACACTACTTTCCCACATGACATGGGGAGTTCAAGTTGGACTAATGTATCATATGACTGTGGACTTCACTCAGGACATTTCTGCTACCAAGACTTCCAACTCATCTGGGAACTTTGGATCACAATCCCAATGTACAGCACCCACCATCCTGTGCACTATACACACACACATTTCTGTAAATAAAATCACTAGTACACCATACTTGCCACTGTTGTTATTCAAATGTGGATACTGTTATGGTGATGATGTTCTGCTAAATTACACTGTGTATGCTAACTGCTACAGCAAGTACAACACCGTCGTGTGAGTCATGGTGACATGACTTATGAGGGAGACACACCACTAGGGCTACACAACACAGACACCAGGGCCATCGGACTAATCGCCCACAGTGATGTTGCCAGGAAATACAGTGGAATGCACAGACACCACACCTATTCAGAGTCTGTGTCAACTAGCCCACAGGTGCAGTAAGCAAATGTCAGTCAGTTGTGTGACCACAGACAACGCACATCCCAAAGTGAAGCACAGGTTTATTACACATTTGCAACATGTTGTTTCCACTACAAATGCAAGGTTTACCCACGTGGCAGTGGCCACACAGTCAACAAGTGCAGAAGATATGAAGTCCAGGGGTGTGTGGCACATCACTTGTAGGCCAACTACTGCTGCCACCCTGAAAGCTGAATCATGGTGTCGGGGGATCCAAGTTGACCAAAGTACTCAGTAAGCACCCTGTGAAGGTCAGATATGACACACAGTTAAAATCACTGTAGAACAGGACAGTACTGCAATACTCATGCCCAATACATGTCACAAGACAACTACACAAAACCAAGTTAGCATATCAAAACTGTTGGGGAGTTCAGACTACCTGGAAGGACACATTGCTGCACGCATCCAGTCAAGTAGCACATGGCCACACTCAAACAGCACCAGAGCACCACCCACACATATCATGCAAACTCACGACATTCACATTACATCTCCCTGGATACTCACATTCAGCTGAAGAAGTTGGTGATGAGCTGTGTGCGGACATCACCATCATCATCATCATCATCACTGGCATCGTGGTCCAGGCCAGGATCCTCCACAGGTGGCGGACGTTGGTCATCGTCATCCAGGATGAGAGGCAACTCCTTCCGCACTGCCAGGTTGTGTAGCATGCAGCAGACGATGACAATCTTGCACACCTTTGCTGGGGCATATGGGAGGGCCCCTCCTGTCTTGTCCAGGCAGCGGAAGTGGCTCTTCAGGAGACCAAAGGTCCGCTCTATCACTCTCCTGGTCTGACCATGGGCCTCATTGTAGCGCATCTGGGCTGGTGTCACAGGGTTCCTGAGGGGTGTCAGCAACCACGGCATGTTGGGCTATCCGGAGTCACCTACGGACAGACAAGTGCACATTAGCTGATTTGGAAAAGTGGGTGGAATACTACAGATCAGAACACACACAATGGTACAAAGTCAGTACACACCGACAAGCCAGGCACGCTGGTTCTGCATCTGTGCCATCATCCTCGGGATGCGACTACTCCTCATCACGTAGGCATCGTGTGCTGAACCAGGGAAACGGGCGCACACATGTGTGATGCTCATATCTGCTAAACATACCACCAGAGCATTGATCGAATGGTAATGTTTACGGTTCCGGTATGCCTGCTCATGTGCCTGTGGTGGTATCAAAGCCACATGTGTCCCATCAATGGAGCCAATGACATGTGGCATCCTCCCCAGGGCATAGAAGTCACTCTTGACGTCAGTGAGTTGTTGACGTGTTGGGAAATAGATGTACTGGTTCAGGCATCTCAACATTGCTTCCAAAACATCGCGTAGCACACGGCTGAACATAGTCTGTGACATCCCACCGGCAGTCGCAACAGTGTGTTGAAAGGTACCGGTGGCAAAGAAGTGTAGAGCTGCCATTACCTTCACCTTGGGGGTCAGCGCCGTAGGGTACATCCGGCCAGGTTGCAAATGTGGTGCCAAGCGCACTGCCAAATCCTCAATCAGCTGCCTGGTGAAGCGGTACCGTCGGATGCTGTCACGTTCCACCATCGTTGCCAGGTCAGGGAATGGTCTATGGACAGCTGGAGCCCTGCAGTGCATAGGTTGAAGGAAGAAAGATTGTCAGTCACCCCACATATGTGCCATTCACCATACTCAATTTCACATGATACATCATTACGTGACACAAGTACTTGATGTGTGTGCCGTTCTGTCGGACATAACTCGCACCTACATGGCCATCATCTAACTTCTCAGTACAACATGTGTGCACAACAGGTACCATGTTGTGCTATGGGAAACCATTAGGCTGTGTCACAGTACCCATTTACTGCTGTCACGTTCCACACACACACCACAGTGACATATCTGGACAGATGCGCCACAGGCATCACAGATCATTGACAGGTTGATTCCCAGTGACCCTGTCTTGCCACATGGCCACTGGAATGACATGGCGTATCATGTACACGTCAGATAAACAAACATGACTCCCACAGGTAGTGGCCCCTGTCGCATCAGCAGGACAGACATGGACGCCAGTGACGCACAACATCAAAGTCCATGCACAAACAACGTTGATGTGGAGACTGTCTCCCATCGTGCACATGGAATCAGTGACATCGGAAACACAACATGCACACAGACTGTGGAGGGACATCACTATTGTGGCAATGGGTCATCCTGTGACGTACATGCCTTCCCACATGGGACTCTGGGGGTATGTGACATGTCATACACATACACAACCTGGAAATGTGACCATGCCACATGCTCCAAAATGAACTGTTGCACATCACAGTGGTCATGTGCACAACACACCAAGGACCCTGTCCCCATGAACACATGCACAGCCTGGGTGTGGCTGCCCACAAGCGCCACCACAAAAACCACATGTTAACCCCCATACACAGAGAAGGAAATGCAGCCTTACATGCCTCAAGAAGTGTGGACTGGGTGTGGTGTTGTAGGTGTGCCCCTGGGTCTCTGGCAGGTATATGTGGCTGGCATACGTTCACCAGTGACAAGCATGGTGACATATGCGACTGACCTGTACAGGTACGCGTTGTACAGCAATGGACCGATCGGTGTGCCCGGGCCGGCCCATTGCATATGATGTGTGCGGGTACGCGTTGTATCCCGAAATACGCGTTGTACAGCAATGGACCGATCGGTGTGCCCGGCCTGGCATTGCATCTGTTGTGAGCGGGTACGCGTTGAAGAGCAATGGACCGATCGGTGTGCCCGGCCGGCCCATTGCATATGATGTGTGCGGGTACGCGTTGTATCCCGAAATACGCGTTGTACAGCAATGGACCGATCGGTGTGCCCGGCCGGCCCATTGCATCTGTTGTGTGCGGGTACGCGTTGTACCCGGAATACGCATTGTACAGCAATGGACCGATCGGTGTGCCCGGCCGGCCCATTGCATCTGTTGTGAGCGGGTACGTGTTGAAGAGCAATGGACCGATCGGTGTGCCCGGCCGGCCCAATGCATATGATGTGTGCGGGTACGCGTTGTATCCCGAAATACGCGTTGTACAGCAATGGACCGAACGGTGCGCACACATTGGCTGGGGCCTGGCATGGCAACGGACGCGTTTTCGAAGCTCCAACGAGTCTGATGCAGTGAATTCAGTTGGCCAGCCACAACAATGTTGCAAGATCATGGGTGTCATGAAGTTGAAGATTTGAAGGATGCTGTGGGCGTGTATTAGTGCTGCTATTCCATGGATTGGTCAGATTCAGAAGATGCAAACAACTTGGACCTATCACTTTGGACACATGGGACAGTATCTGCCTCTGCAGCACACATATAATGCTGGCTGTTCCCCTGAGAGCTCACTTGCCTGCACTACATGCTCCAGGACGACATCTGCCACCAACACTGCTGCTTTTTATACATCCTCTGGCTCCTGCAATGGCACGTACTGTGGAGAGAGCCCCAGCTTTCAGCCTTGAGGAGAACCAGGCCCTGCTGGACAGCCTCCTTCCACAGTACAGCAAGCTGTATGGGAAACCAGGGGAGCAGGTGAGTGTGCTGTCCACTGCCTCACTAATTGTGCATGTTGTCTGACTAGCAGGACTTTCAGTGTGCACACCACTGGCTAGCATGCCCACTGAGTAGTTGTAACACCCCCAAAGTGTGTAGTTACATGCACTGAACTGGTACAGTGCAGTAACAGTGCATTCCAACTAGGTTTACTTCCCATGCAATGATACCATGTAGTGACTGCTGGCAAACTGTTCATAGCCATTGTTGCACTGCCTGTGTACATCATATGCCCCTGTGATTGAGACATGTATATCCAACTGTGTGATGCACGTATATGTTGCATGTGTAGTAATGGCCTTTTCACTTTGTCATCCTCACAGGTTGATGCCCACCGGAAGCAGGATATCTGGCTGACCATCGCCCGGAAAGTAAGATCCGTGGGGGTCTACAGGCGCAGGATCCGCAACTGCCAGAAGAGGTGGCAGGACCTTCGTGGCTGGACCCGGAGGATCGCAAGGGTCCAGCTGAAGCTGTCGCCTCCTCGCAGGAGGGGCGGACACCGGACCCTGACCCCCACATGCTCCGGATCCTAGCGGTGGTCTTCCCTGACCTAGATGGGCAGCTGAAGGACAGACAGCAGCAAGGAAGGGGTGAGTCCATGACTGCACTGTGCACTTTGTCTGACATGCTATGTGCCCTCCTCTGGCCTGGTTAAACTTCCACAGTACATCAGTCATGTGGTCCAAGACCCATGTCCCTCATTTGTGACATGCCCACTTCTCCTCTGATACGCATATGTGTGGCCCTTATAGTCAGGAAATTGTGTCATTTGGGGACTGTGTCATTGCATTTAGCTTTGCTCAAGGTGGGGGACAGCATTTGTTCCCGTGACTATGTTGTGCGATTCATGGGTGGGTCAATTGCTTACACAATGCCTAAGTTCTGACATGTAATCTGGGTGTAACTTTGATATGTGGTCCGCTTGCTGCTCTGACTCACCACATGTCCCTGGGGAATCTGGCACACACCCATGCTGCTGGTGGGAACAATGTTTGGGCCTCATGAGTATGTGTATCCAGTGTGTCACACATGCTTAGCCACCTGCCTACTGTCCAGGACTCATCCCTCTTACAGGTGGAGCTGGACAGTCATGCCTACTCCAGGGCATACAATACACTCAGTACTCCCACTCCCGTGTATCATCTGGCATGTTGTGATCAGTGAAATGTACCCTCAGGTGTCTGCCTCTGTCTCATTGTGCTGTGTCTTCATTGTCAGGACTACTGGTATGTTTATCGGTTAGGGCTCAGCATGCCATCTGAGATGTGACCATGATAGACGATACTTCTGTGACTTATAGGTGTCTGATCACTTGACTGTGCACACAGGTGTTTGCGACTGTGACTTTCAGGCAGCTGTATTTTCTGTGTGTTTTGCATTTCGCCCTAAGTGGGAAGGGTATGCCCAGACGTGGGTCCCATGCTCACTACGCCACTGGAGTCAAGCTATCCTGGCTGATGAAGGCTGATAGCCTGAAACCGGTCCTAGGATGCTTGATTCCGGTCCAGGGAAGTCATGGCTTGGCAGTTCGGTCTGGACTGTTCCCATGAGGCACTGGGTCAAGACTGATTTGCATATGGCTATGTCTGAACTGGGGTGGCGTGGTGAAGCAAAATAACGATGGATTAAACCCAGATCTGTGACTGGGGGTGAATGTTTGCCAATGTGCAGCATTCCGTCCATCATCTTGTGTGTTTTGCATTTCGCCCTAAGTGGGAAGGGTATGCCCAGACGTGGGTCCCATGCTCACTACGCCACTGGAGTCAAGCTATCCTGGCTGATGAAGGCTGATAGCCTGAAACCGGTCCTAGGATGCTTGATTCCGGTCCAGGGAAGACATGGCTTGGCAGTTCGGTCTGGACTGTTCCCATGAGGCACAGGGTCAAGACTGATTTGCATATGGCTATGTCTGAACTGGGGTGGCAAGGTGAAGCAAAATAACGATGGATTAAACCCAGATCTGTGACTGGGGGTGAATGTTTGCCAATGTGCAGCATTCCGTCCATCATCTTGTGTGGTTTGCATTTCGCCCTAAGTGGGAAGGGTATGCCCAGACGTGGGTCTCATGCTCACTACGCCACTGCAGTCAAGCTATCCTGGCTGATGAAGGCTGATAGCCTGAAACCGGTCCTAGGATGCTTGATTCCGGTCCAGGGAAGACATGGCTTGGCAGTTCGGTCTGGACTGTTCCCATGAGGCACAGGGTCAAGACTGATTTGCATATGGCTATGTCTGAACTGGGGTGGCATGGTGAAGCAAAATAACGATGGATTAAACCCAGATCTGTGACTGGGGGTGAATGTTTGCCAATGTGCAGCATTCCGTCCATCATCTTGTGTGGTTTGCATTTCGCCCTAAGTGGGAAGGGTATGCCCAGACGTGGGTCCCATGCTCACTACGCCACTGGAGTCAAGCTATCCTGGCTGATGAAGGCTGATAGCCTGAAACCGGTCCTAGGATGCTTGATTCCGGTCCAGGGAAGACATGGCTTGGCAGTTCGGTCTGGACTGTTCCCATGAGGCACAGGGTCAAGACTGATTTGCATATGGCTATGTCTGAACTGGGGTGGCGTGGTGAAGCAAAATAACGATGGATTAAACCCAGATCTGTGACTGGGGGTGAATGTTTGCCAATGTGCAGCATTCCGTCCATCATCTTGTGTGTTTTGCATTTCGCCCTAAGTGGGAAGGGTATGCCCAGACGTGGGTCCCATGCTCACTACGCCACTGGAGTCAAGCTATCCTGGCTGATGAAGGCTGATAGCCTGAAACTGGTCCTAGGATGCTTGATTCCGGTCCAGGGAAGACATGGCTTGGCAGTTCGGTCTGGACTGTTCCCATGAGGCACAGGGTCAAGACTGATTTGCATATGGCTATGTCTGAACTGGGGTGGCGTGGTGAAGCAAAATAACGATGGATTAAACCCAGATCTGTGACTGGGGGTGAATGTTTGCCAATGTGCAGCATTCCGTCCATCATCTTGTGTGTTTTGCATTTCGCCCTAAGTGGGAAGGGTATGCCCAGACGTGGGTCCCCATGCTCACTACGCCACTCGAGTCAAGCTATCCTGGCTGATGAAGGCTGATAGCCTGAAACCGGTCCTAGGATGCTTGATTCCGGTCCAGGGAAGACATGGCTTGGCAGTTCGGTCTGGACTGTTCCCATGAGGCACAGGGTCAAGACTGATTTGCATATGGCTATGTCTGAACTGGGGTGGCGTGGTGAAGCAAAATAACGATGGATTAAACCCAGATCTGTGACTGGGGGTGAATGTTTGCCAATGTGCAGCATTCTGTCCATCATCTTGTGTGTTTTGCATTTAGCCCTAAATGGGAAGGGTATGCCCAGACGTGGGTCCCATGCTCACTACGCCACTGGAGTCAAGCTATCCTGGCTGATGAAGGCTGATAGCCTGAAACCAGTCCTAGGATGCTTGATTCCGGTCCAGGGAAGACATGGCTTGGCAGTTCGGTCTGGACTGTTCCCATGAGGCACAGGGTCAAGACTGATTTGCATATGGCTATGTCTGAACTGGGGTGGCGTGGTGAAGCAAAATAACGATGGATTAAACCCAGATCTGTGACTGGGGGTGAATGTTTGCCAATGTGCAGCATTCCGTCCATCATCTTGTGTGTTTTGTATTTTCATTCACAGCACACTGTGAGGTGCTCATGTTCAGAGAGTTGTGTTTCATGTCCCCCATATGTCCAGTTGGTATGACATGGACAAATAGTAGTACAGATGATGTGGTATTTGGGGGATGGACATGTGCACTTGTCAGTTACATAACTTGCATTCCCCATGCCCTCGGATTGTGACACAGTGCAGACTGTTGTTGGCTGACAGTAATGTATGACTTTGCATGCATTCCTGTGTCATGGCATTAAACTTCCTGAGACTGATCCTGCAGGGAGTGACATGTGCAACATGCACCCCATTGTGGCATTGACTATCCGGACATGGGTGCATCATGGTGTCTGGTGCTGGTATGCATCACATGCATTTCTATTTAGACTCTGGCCATCCCTTTATCCGGACACCTGCACTGACTCAGTGGCAAGAGATGTGATGTGTGCATGTTCACATACTTCACCGTGTTCCCTGCAATGTCCAACAACTGTGTAGGTGGTGCATGTGTCCACACTGGGGTCTTACCATCAAACAGGCACCAGACAGATGGGTGCAAGGGCAGGAGGGGTGTGAGTCCCATGGTTGACCATCAGACTGACAATTGGCTTCCCCGAATCTGTGTGAGGACTTTAGGCAATGTTCAACTAAGGATGCCAGGGCTTGCTCTGTAATGTGCTGTACTTACTGTGGTGTGTGCGGTCAGTGCAGGTGACTGATGTTTGTCTGTTTCCTAATTGTTTGCAGATACATCCACGGCCACAGGAGGGGACAGCTCCACGGACCAGGAGGAGCAGCAGAGCCAGACTGGGTCAGCATCGGACGAGTGGTCAGAGGGACCCAGTGGCACGGAGGGCGAGGGAGCCACACCGAGGAGTCCTCAGCACCATCCACCTCAGCTGAGGACCACAGCAGCTCGGAGGATGACTCCCTTGTGGAGGTGGGTCTCAGCAGCCACCAAAGGCCAGCTACTCTGTCTGGCCCCGCCACCACCACCACCACCACCGCCCTCCCATTGGCTCCCATTCCTGAGGTCCGTGGAGGCTCCCGTGCTCGGGAGCGTGTCTCCTTCGTGCCAGGCACCGCACCCCTGCCCCTGTGTCCCCTGCTGCCCTGAGTGAGGAGTCTGTGTACCTCCTTCGGCAGCTCCATGTAGGGCAGACAGCAATGCTGAGTGTCCTCCATGCACACACCACTATGTTGACACAGCTGGTGTCGTTCATGGAGGGCATCTCGGCGGGTATGTCTGCCCTACAGAGGAGCAATAAGTCCATGGACTCCTCCCTGATGGCAGCAGTGTCCCTCCTCCAACAGTCCCCTCACCCCTCCCACCTCTGCCCCATCCACACTTCCTGCCCCCTACCTGTCCAAAGCACATGCACACCTGCACAGTCACCCAAACACACAGACACGAGCAGCACAGACACACCCAAGAGAAAGGCAAGCCGTGCACACAAGCATCCTCAGGGGACTGATACCACAGACACAGGGGATGGGGAACACACACACACACAGGCATCCACATTCACTCCGCAGTCCTCCAAATCCTCTCCCTCCAAGACCCCTTCCCTTGCCTCGCCTGCTACCCCACCTACACAGCAGATCTTCCTGTGTGACCTCGGCCTCTTCCCCTCCAATCCTGCTGATCCAGCATACCGGGGGAAGAGGAAGTCCACCCACACAGAGGGAGTGCCCTCGCCCCCGGACACCCTCCCCCAGGCGCAGGCAGACACAGGACCCCATTAGGAAGTCCCGCCGGACCAGGAAGAGCAAGACCCCACCACCACCACCACGCAGCTCCACCGCCCAGTCTCTCTCCTCCATCCCCCAGTCCACCACTGCACAGGTTCCCCCGCCACAGCCTGCCCCAGGTTCCCCCACACACCGATACCGCATCCCCAGACTGCTTAGGCCCTACCCCCGCCACTTGCTCTTCCACCCCCAACCCAGATGCTCTGCCTGTTAGTGGCACTGTTGTGGAGACCGGGTCCCCCCCCTCTGTCCTGCCCACCTCATCTGCCCACCCTTCCACTCCCTTGGAGTCATGCACTGCAGTGGAGTCCACAACCACCACGTCTGACTCGGGCACTGCAGTGTGTACCCAGTCCACTACATCAGTCCAGCCCACTGCAGTGGTTGCAGCACTCACACCAACTGACTTGTGTACCACAGTGGTGCCGGCCCCCTGAGTCAGACACCTCCACTGCAGTTGCCGGTGACACTCCTGCACCCACCACCCCTTCACTGCCTCACTCTGCCATCCCCTGATCCTGTCCCTGCGGTGCCTGGCCTGCCCCTTGTATGCCCCTCCAAGGGGATGTCCCCTAACCGTACCAGTGCAGGCAAGCAATGTGTGACCAGTTGTCACTTCTCAGCCCTGTTGGGACTGTGATTTTGGACTGGCCATTGGCCTTAGTTTCTTTTGGACTTCCGTGTTTAGCCTGACATTTGCTGAATAAAGCCTCTTTTTGTTTACTTGTGGGTTTTCTTTTGATGTGCATGATGTGGATGAGTAGCATCCTGCATTTGCAGTTGTAATAGTGTTCACATCAGGAAAATGAAGTGTTGCAGTGATGGACTCCATGTGGTCCATGGGATATGTGTCCTGTTGTAGTCTGGATCTATGGCATCCTTTGCTACAGTCTGAGGGTGTAATGTTCTGCATTTGACACAGGGATGTCCATTTAACATTTGTAAATGAACATCTTTGTCTTACACTGATGCACATCTGGTGGGCTTACCACTGTTCAATGTTCCGATTTCCCTGACTGTGTGCCCAGCTCCACTGGACATGCAGTTTTGCACATCAATGTCGAAGGACTCATCTGTGTATACAGTGCAACTTGCTTGACACATGTTTTGTGTGTGCAGATGACTGACGTGACACTCCCATACCCAGGCTGATGTGAGCAGAGCCTTCTGTGTGTTGTGGTTGTTGACTCACTGACGGAGTGTTCTGCTGACATGTTTGGGTCGTGCACAGACAAGGTTTGGCACAGCGGACCTTCCACAGGAGTGGAGTGCCCTCATGGCAGTGTGTAATCCGGTGACATTGCGTGGGCCTGTGTTGTGTGTTGTGTAAGCATGTCTGTGCGTGTTCCCTTCCCTTTTCCTACACAGGCTGTGTCCCTAGGGATGTTCCTGTTTGTGATGCTTGCTGAGTTGTTCTGTGTTCATCCAGCATCTTGGACCTGGTTTCTCCGTGATGTGGGTGCATGGCAAACTAATGTTCATGAGGTTGTCATACCAGGTTGTCTTTGTTGTCAGGGCTGGGGATGTGGGCAAACGCAGATGGGACACATTCAGGATTCCCCTTGGCACTTGTTGTTTACACGAGTCATGTGATTTACAGTTTGTGTTAGCTTTCAGTGATTGTGACACGTTGTGTGTGTGACTGCTGCCACTCCTCAGGGTCAGAGCTGCAATGTTGGAAGTTGTGTACGTGTGTTCTTCGTGTGTCACCTTGGCTTCTTCGTTGGTGTGTGACTATGGCCAGGATCCCATTGATTGTGGTGGATTTCACATCATGCCCATGTACGGCATACTGTGCTGTGTGTCAGACATTGACGAGTCTTGTTGACTGGCCATGTGTGATGGCTTTCTGCACCTTAGTTCCCACCACCACCCCTGGTATTGTCATGGGTGCATGTCCAATGTCACCAGTCCATGTGAGCTTCACTGCTGCACATTGGTGGAGATCAGGGTGTGTGGTGTTGAGTGTGTGCAAAAGTGAGTTGTTGCACGGCTAGACCCCTACCTCCATATTGGCCTTGGCTGGCAGGCCGTGCTGATTGATTGGAGCTTGTGTAGGTGTGATGGTAGTTAGTTGCTCAGGACACATGGCTGTGGTTCACAGTGTAAACGACATCTACCTTTGTCATCACAGTGGGATTATCATGCAGGCTAGTGTCAGCACAATGTGGGGTCCCTGGGGGTAGTGATGTGGTGGGTCTGTCTCTTGCTGTGTTAGTTGCTGTTCCTACAAGCTTGTGTGACATGTGTAATTTGTGCTCCCTCTCATCTAACAATGCCTGATTGCCCACATAGGGGTATCCGATCCATGAGTAACTTTTGTATGGCACTGTATACACATCTGTGTGGTTGGAATTCAGGCCTCCTCATGTGTTGTTGTGTGGTTGCCTGGGGACACTGGCACCCCCCCCCCCCATCACCTGTTGTGTTTGATATGCAGTGTGAGTCTGCCTGTTTGTGTTTGTGCCTTTGCACCACTGCATTAGCATATCTTGAGTGTGCCATTGGCTGTATGTTGTTTGGTGGCTTTCCCCTGCTGTCCCTGGGACTCCTAGGTCATCAGTCAGCACAATAATCATGGTTTGTATGTCCCATTGCTGCCATGGTATGGTATTTGTTCACCTGACATCTACAGTCTCCACAGGATATCTACATTTGTGTGTCCATTGGTGCAGATATGTGGGTCAGCATTATGATGGTCACTTCTGTCATTGTGTTATTTGTGAATGTTGACAATGTGGGCCCCCATGGGTGATGTTTGTATGCACATGGCCAAAACGATTTTTCAGTGACACTGCACTGTTTCCCTCGACTAATCTATGTTGCTATGGGACACAAGCACTACTATGCCACTGATGTGTTTGTTGTTGTGTGACCAGGATTCATCCATGCAGTTTGGCTTTGGCAGCTTTTACCATGACTACACTTCCCTTTTGGTCACTGTGGTGATGGGGCTTTAGGCCCCATTGCCACACTGTTCAAAATGTGCATCAGCTATGGACACCACACTTCCCTTTTGGTCACTGTGGTGATGGGGCTTTAGGTCACATTGCCACACTGTTCAAAATGTGCATCAGCTATGGATAGCACACTTCCCTTTTGGTCACTGTGGTGATGGGGCTTTAGGCCACATTGCCACACTGTTCAAAATGTGCATCAACTATGGACACCACACTTCCCTTTTGGTCACTGTGGTGATGGGGCTTTAGGCCCCATTGCCACACTGTTCAAAATGTGCATCAGCTATGGACACCACCCTTCCCTTTTGGTCACTGTGGTGATGGGGCTTTAGGCCACATTGCCACACTGTTCAAAATGTGCATCAGCTATGGATAGCACACTTCCCTTTTGGTCACTGTGGTGATGGGGCTTTAGGCCACATTGCCACACTGTTCAAAATGTGCATCAGCTATGGACACCACACTTCCCTTTTGGTCACTGTGGTGATGGGGCTTTAGGCCACATTGCCACACTGTTCAAAATGTGCATCAGCTATGGATAGCACACTTCCCTTTTGGTCACTGTGGTGATGGGGCTTTAGGCCACACTGTTCAAAATGTGCATCAGATATGGACACCACACTTCCCTTTTGGTCACTGTGGTGATGGGGCTTTAGGCCCCATTGCCACACTGTTCAAAATGTGCATCAGCTATGGACACCACACTTCCCTTTTGGTCACTGTGGAGATGGGGCTTTAGGCCACATTGCCACACTGTTCAAAATGTGCATCAGCTATGGATAGCACACTTCCCTTTTGATCACTGTGGTGATGGGGCTTTGGGCCCCATTGCCACACTGTTCAAAAGGTGCATCAGCTATGGACCCAAAACCTACCTTTTGGTCACTGTGGTGATGGGGTGTTCAACCCCATTGCCACAGTGGCCATGGTCGGCTTGCATTGTGGAGGCCACACACATTTCTGTGTGACACATGTGCTCGGGGGTCACATTGTATGTTCAATGTCATGTTCAGTGTTGTAGGCATTTGACACAGACTACACACACTTGTCATGGTGTTGGGGGATGTAATCTTCTGTCAGTCCTTATGTGGGAGTATGCTAGTTGTGTCATGCATTACCCGTCCTATGAGTAGGAGTGGTGTTAGTGGTAGGCATCCAGCCCCCTGAGTAGTGATGGTGGTAGTGGTAGGCATCCATACCCCTAAGGGTGGGGATGGTAGTAGTGGCAGGCATCCAGGCCCCCTGAGTAGGGGTGGTGGTAGTGGTAGGCATCCAGGCCCCCATGAGTAGGGGTGGTGGTAGTGATAGGCATCCATCCCCCTATGAGTGGGGATGGTAGTAGTGACAGGCATCCAGGCCCCCTGAGTAGGGGTGGTGGTAGTGGTAGGCATCCATCCCCCTATGAGTGGGGATGGTAGTAGTGACAGGCATCCAGGCCCCCTGAGTAGGGGTGGTGGTAGTGGTAGGCATCCATCCCCCTATGAGTGGGGATGGTAGTAGTGACAGGCATCCAGGCCCCCTAGAGTAGGGGTGGTGGTAGTGGTAGGCATCCATCCCCCATGAGTGGGGATGGTAGTAGTGGCTAGGCATCCATGCCCCTATGAGTGGGGATGGTAGTAGTGACAGGCATCCAGGCCCTCCTGAGTAGGGGTGGTGGTAGTGGTAGGTATCCAGGCCCCCATGGGTGGGGATGGTAGTAGTGGTAGGCATCCAGCCCCCATGAGTGGGGATGGTAGTAGTGACAGGCATCCAGGCCCCCTGGGTAGGGGTGGTGGTAGTGGTAGGCATCCAGGCCCCCTGAGTAGGGGTGGTGGTAGTGGTAGGCATCCATCCCCCTATGAGTGGGGATGGTAGTAGTGACAGGCATCCAGGCCCCCTGAGTAGGGGTGGTGGGAGTGGTAGGCATCCAGGCCCCCATGAGTAGGGGTGGTGGTAGTGGTAGGCATCCATACCCCTATGAGTGGGGATGGTAGTAGTGACAAGCATCCAGGCCCCCTGAGTAGGTGGGGTGGTAGTGGTGGGCATCCATGCCCCCATGAGTAGTGGATGGTAGTAGTGGTAGGCATCCAGCCCCTATGAGTGGGGATGGTAGTAGTGACAGGCATCCAGGCCCCCTGAGTAGGGGGTGGTAGTGGTTGGCATCCATCCCCCATGAGTGTGGATGGTAGTAGTGGCAGGCATCCAGGCCCCCTGAGTAGTGATGGTGGTAGTGGTAGGCATCCATACCCCTAAGGGTGGGGATGGTAGTAGTGGCAGGCATCCAGGCCCCTGAGTAGGGGTGGTGGTAGTGGTAGGCATCCAGGCCCCCTGAGTAGGGGTGGGTGGTAGTGGCAGGCATCCATCCCCCATGAGTGGGGATGGTAGTAGTGGTAGGCATCCATCCCCCATGAGTTGGGATGGTAGTAGTGACAGGCATCCAGGCCCCCTGAGTAGGGGTTGGTAGTAGTGACAGGCATCCAGGCCCCCATGAGTAGGGGATGGTAGTAGTGGTAGGCATCCATCCCCCATGAGTGGGGATGGTAGTAGTGACAGGCATCCAGGCCCCCTGAGTAGGGGTGGTGGTAGTGGTAGGCATCCATCCCCCATGAGTGGGGATGGTAGTAGTGACAGGCATCCAGCCCCTATGGGTGAGGATGGTAGTAGTGACAGGCATCCAGGCCCCTGAGTAGGGGTGGTGGTGGTGGTGGGCATCCATCCCCCATGAGTGTGGGATGGGTAGTAGTGGTAGGCATCCAGCCCCCTGAGTAGTGATGGTGGTAGTGGTAGGCATCCATACCCCTAAGGGTGGGGATGGTAGTAGTGGCAGGCATCCAGGCCCCCTGAGTAGGGGTGGTGGTAGTGGTAGGCATCCAGGCCCCCCTGAGTAGGGGTGGTGGTAGTGGTAGGCATCCATCCCCCTAAGGGTGGGGATGGTAGTAGTGGTAGGCATTCATACCCCTAAGGGTGGGGATGGTAGTAGTGGCAGGCATACAGGCCCCCTGAGTAGGGGTGGTGGTAGTGGTAGGCATCCAGGCCCCCTGAGTAGGGGTGGTGGTAGTGGTAGGCATCCATCCCCCTATGAGTGGGGATGGTAGTAGTGACAGGCATCCAGGCCCCCTGAGTAGGGGTGGTGGTAGTGGTAGGCATCCATCCCCTATGAGTGGGGATGAGTAGTAGTGACAGGCATCCAGGCCCCCTGAGTAGGGGTGGTGGTAGTGGTAGGCATCCATCCCCCTATGAGTGGGGATGGTGGTAGTGACAGGCATCCAGGCCCCCTGAGTAGGGGTGGTGGTAGTGGTAGGCATCCATCCCCCATGAGTGGGGATGGTAGTAGTGGTAGGCATCCATCCCCTATGAGTGGGGATGGTAGTAGTGACAGGCATCCAGGCCCCCTGAGTAGGGGTGGTGGTAGTGGTAGGCATCCAGCCCCCATGAGTGGGGATGGTAGTAGTGGTAGGCATCCAGCCCCCTATGAGTGGGGATGGTAGTAGTGACAGGCATCCAGGCCCCCCTGAGTAGGGGTGGTGGTAGTGGTAGGCATCCAGGCCCCCCTGAGTAGGGGTGGTGGTAGTGTTAGGCATCCATCCCCCTATGAGTGGGGATGGTAGTAGTGACAGGCATCCAGGCCCCCTGAGTAGGGGTGGTGGTAGTGGTAGGCATCCAGGCCCACATGAGTAGGGGTGGTGGTAGTGGTAGGCATCCATCCCCCTATGAGTGGGGATGGTAGTAGTGACAAGCATCCAGGCCCCCTGAGTAGGGGTGGTAGTGTTGGGCATCCATCCCCCATGAGTGTGGATGGTAATAGTGGTAGGCATCCAGCCCCCTGAGTAGTGATGGTGGTAGTGGTAGGCATCCATACCCTAAGGGTGGGGATGGTAGTAGTGGCAGGCATCCAGGCCCCCTGAGTAGGGGTGGTGGTAGTGGTAGGCATCCAGGCCCCCTGAGTAGGGGTGGTGGTAGTGGTAGGCATCCATCCCCCCATGAGTGGGGATGGTAGTAGTGGTAGGCATCCATCCCCCTATGAGTGGGGATGGTAGTAGTGACAGGCATCCAGGCCCCCTGAGTAGGGGTGGTGGTAGTGGTAGGCATCCATCCCCCCATGAGTGGGGATGGTAGTAGTGGTAGGCATCCAGCCCCCTATGAGTGGGGATGGTAGTAGTGACAGGCATCCAGGCCCCCTGAGTAGGGGTGGTGGTGGTCGTGGGCATCCATCCTCCCATGAGTGTGGATGGTAGTAGTGGTAGGCATCCAGCCCCCTGAGTAGTGATGGTGGTAGTGGTAGGCATCCATACCCCTAAGGGTGGGGATGGTTGTAGTGGCAGGCATCCAGGCCCCCCTGAGTAGGGGTGGTGGTAGTGGTAGGCATCCAGGCCCCCCTGAGTAGGGGTGGTGGTAGTGGTAGGCATCCATCCCCCATGAGTGGGGATGGTAGTAGTGGTAGGCATCCAGGCCCCCCTGAGTAGGGGGGGTGGTAGTGGTAGGCATCCATCCCCCCATGAGTGGGGATGGTAGTAGTGGTAGGCATCCATCCCCCTATGAGTGGGGATGGTAGTAGTGACAGGCATCCAGGCCCCCTGAGTAGGGGTGGTGGTAGTGGTAGGCATCCATACCCTAAGGGTGGGGATGGTAGTAGTGGCAGGCATCCAGGCCCCCTGAGTAGGGGTGGTGGTAGGGTGGTGCTGGTGGTAGGCATCCATCCCCTATGGGTGTGTATGGCATTGGTGTTGGCCATCCCACCCCTATGGTTCTGCTGTTGCTAGTGTACTTTATTTGTGCATCCCTATGTGTGTGTGACATATTTCGGGTACGTGTAGTTTGTTTGTATTATTGGTGTTTGACTTACCGTCTGCGCCGTACGCGTCTGTGCCGGTCCCGGTAATAGATGTAGAGTATAGGTAGGACCTGCGCAATGGGATTCATGCTTGGATCGTCTCGTTCGGGTTTCTCGTGTCTTCGAGTCGTACTCGTAGCAGGCTTGTCCGTCTCGTAGCCGTGGATCGTCTTGTGGCGCGAAACGGAGCTTATGTACGGCTCGCCCGGATGCTCAAACGTGCCGGACGTAGCGACGGGTTCGGCACGTACGGATTGCGCATCGTACTAGTCCGGCCGGAAGGTGCTGTGTATTTACTTCCGTGCGGCTCGATTCGGTGTTCACGGATCCGGCCCGGGCGGGGAACAGGAGCTGGATTGGGTGAGTACGGCTCGCTCGGAAAATAAGTTGTTATACGCATCGTACTTGTTCATCCGGACGAGTGTACGAATCTGCCGG